>JARFJB010002012.1:250000-527500 GCA_036346205.1 Vesta saturnalis | reverse complement strand
TACTAGAAAGATACCTTCGTTTCTTTGTAAGTTCACTATAGTGTGACACTCTATATGGAAAACTGCGAATTTGGTCATCTATCATATGATGCACAGGTTCTGAAACAGCAGTGGGCCAATTGTTATGCTTTCCACGTTGCTTCTATGGTGTAAGTCCTTGGAATGCAAGATTGCTTAATCTATTAACACGATCTGATTTTAACCCGTGAAGACTACAAAAAGCTTTAAAACAAATACTGTATTCTTCAGTGGCTGTGAAAACAGATTTATTCTTATTCACCTAATCAATTCTCAAATTTTATTCTTAACTTACCAATCTTTACTTTATACGTAAATGAAGCGCGGAGAACTATCCGAGGACTTTCTTTTCTAGACCTACGTTTTTTAACGAGACGTTGTAAATAAATGTCTTGAGCTACTTTATTTCCTTCAGAACCTACCCTATTAAACTCTTGTATTATATGATTTTTTGCAGTCATGGAAAACCTTGAAAAACAATTTTTCATGCACCTAGATTTTAAATACGGCCAATCCTTATGGATACCACATCAAAGTAAGGTTATGTGTACCTGCATGATTTTCGGGTTGACCTTGCCGGAATCACGTTGCCTCTCCAGCTTGTATGCGCCTGTCCTTCTGCTTTGAGCCTTTTAATTTTATTTCTACGCCACTCCTTTTCATTTCGACGTTTTTTCGCGTTTATTTCTTCGTTACCACTTTCGTTACCGGACGACACTATACTAACACACCCGGCCACAAAACGCTAATAAATACGCCAACCCGCTTATAAAACCGATAACAGAATCAATACGTGCAGCCTGCTTTTTACGCATCTATCTGCGCATGTAATACAAAAACAAGCTTAGTCAAATGACTTAGAGTGTTCTCGCTTTCCATGCAAACTTTAAAGTGCTCTAGCTTCACGTATGGAACGAACTTAGCGTCTTTTTACGTTTCATAGGCAGGAATGTTGTTTTTTATCACTATGGAATCGAAATTTCAACTTTGACGAAATGGTGACTTAGAGGGTTTTTGAGCTTAGTGATTCAATTGTAGAAAATGCAGTAGAATTGATGGTACATCCTGGTCGTAACATAAACGAAGAGCGCAAAATCCAAGAAATTGTAGTGTGTAGTTTAGCAGAAATTAATTTCCCGTCCAGTAGTACAAAAATTGCTGAAGAAATGAATATTGAACCCAGAGCAGTTCGCAATATCTTGAAAAGGAATAAATACCGTTGCTATAAGTTGCTATAACAGCGTATTCTGTTCTGTTGGTTTTTCAATAAGAATTATAATGCTAAAGTGAAACCTTAAGCTTAAGTTATACTATCAATGTAAATGTTAATGTTCTTGTTTGTTGCTCGCGTAAGTTTATTCTTGGTTCTTCTTACGAGTAGTAATCGAACCATGTCATAAATTCGCAAATGCAGTAACTTCGATGTTTGAGGTATTATCATTTAATGTTTACGTGTAAAGTATTTACTTAATAGTTTCAAAGAACACGCGACTTTTCAACATCATGTAATTGCTTTGGTTTCGTTAGAAGTGTTGAGGTTAGATTGAACAAGACTCAAGTAGTTCATATTTTGTGCCTAATATGTACAAGTGGCAACATGGGTAAAGTTATCTCTCTCACACCCACATAATACTTATTGGGTTTCTTTCTAGCTTATTATAAGTCAGACCCGCAATAATGTTTTTCCATACCTGTATATACCTTTCCTTTAAAAAGTAAGACGTTGTCCCAACATTTTTTAAATCTCTGCTACCCTTTAATATACCATTGTTCTTTTAGCAGTTTTTTAAATATGTATTGGAAATTTGCTGAAAATTTTATTCTACGGTTATGGAGTACAAAATTTTCAACCAACTCCACACATCATGCTATAATTACGTATGGTAACGGGCAATTTATGTTCACATGCTTATAAGCGATTACAAATATGTCATATTACATAAGTATCTTAGGTAGTTTGATTACGTTAGTTAGGTGTGTAAATAAAGATATCTAAAATAAAATACTAGATAATGTGGTTAAATAAGGTACACTCGAACACTTAATACCTACAGAGTGATCAATCTCAAGTGTATACCACATGATCAAAATATTTAAGTTGGTACCACTGATAGGTTGGTAAGAAGCTGTATTGCTCTAGCTACTCTAGAGCATGGTTCGAGTAAAAACTACGATCAGTTTCAAATCTGTATGAAGGTCATTAACTTATACATATTATAAAATATTATCTTAATTTAAATAATGACTATTTTGTATTTGATTAAACTGCATCCCTATAAAATACAACAAAATAAATAAAATATTATTTAATGATTAGATTAAATCATTACAAAATAATGAATCTTAAGTATTTAAATGTTATAATTTCATTATAATTAAATAAAATTTACAGTATATGTATATGGAATGACAATGTCTTTTACAATTTTTTTTTAACTCCTTAGGTACACATTAGTTATCACACTTTGCTTTACAGCATATGTTCAAAATAACCGCCATTAAATTGTAAACATAAGTTAACCGACGTTGCATATTCGCAAATATAATTTTGAATTTCGGCACCAAGAAAATAATATAATAATATAAACTAAAACGACTAAAGCCACACTAAAAATCCAAAGCAGCCAACTGCAAAACACAACAATGTAAACAACTAGGGATTTTTGTCATACCACTACAGTACACTTGAGATTGATCACGTTGTATTTTGTTTTTAAAATTTGTAATCAGTAAAGCTGACGTAAATGCATTGTAAACTATAATTGTACATACACTAATTCATATATTTGTACAATAATGGGTCCAAACATGAACATTGGACGCAATAGTGTGATCCTATGTTTTTCAAGATTCTCTTCACTTCATAGTTCAAATTCCATTTCCTTTTTTCAAAAATGCAAAAATCCGATAAGGCGTCGGTAAGAGAAAAAAGTTCGTGTAAATAGCTCGAAAACAAAAAAATAATTTTATCACTCATTTACTAACTGCCGGCAAAAGTTAAAAATGACCATTTTGGTTTTTTCAATTATCTCAAAAATCATAGAAAATAAATCCAATGTTAACGCGGAATCAAATAACTAATAGAAATCTTTTAGTAGGTGTTAGAATAATTTAAGTTTCAGATTTTGTTGTTCACTATCATATGGTTATGACATTCAACTCAGCGATTCGTAACAATTATTAATCAGTGAACTCTTTCAATTTATTTAAATGGAAACTACGTTACACTTGTTTTATCAGCATTAACTAATTTATTTCAATGAGCTTACCTCTTGCTAGCTATCCTTAGACTGACGTAGATTTTATACCATGGCAAATGCACTAAAAACGTAACCTTATTTTTTTGAGGTAAGTTGATTTAAATTTCATAGTAACATAAAACACATATCTTTTTGGATATGAAATCGTGCATTTTTTAGTTATCTTTTGTGTAATTTTTATCGTTTCGATAAGAAGCACAGTTATCGTCCTCAGTGAGTGATAATAGGTTTAAAAATTAATTGGGATGTCAAAATAAGTTTATAATATAATATAAAAATAAATAAAAAATACCCGATTTAATATCCTTTGTATTTGACCAAAAATGTATCCTAATTATGTTTCGTAATTTGCATGTGCATTAAAATGGCAGTTAAAGGCGTTTTATACAAAAAAAGGGACTTGGTTCATACAGATACATTAATTCCGAATTTCTGCGGCTTTTGCAAAAAAATTCCCTAGCTTTAATGTCTGTGCATTGTCGTATAAATGAATAATAATTTTAGGCGTTTTCTGTAAAATTGTAGTGCTTAATTAGCATTGCAATGGAATTGTTTGTAATTAATATTATTGTAACACTATTTATAGATTTTATCGTAGATGGGTAGCTTTAAAATTAAATTAATTGCATATATTAAATGTTTTGCAAATAGGTTAGTTTAATAAGCACATTGCAAAATGAGGCAATGAAGCAAACTACTTTAATATCTATAAATATGGGTCAATTGTGATAAACATATATTAATACTATAATGATCATAATGATTATTAGCATTACATTACTGGTAAGAGAGTACTGTTAGACTGGATTATACTAAATGAATCGAACGCATTAATAAATTAATGGCAAACACTAATAATAATAAATACTAATTACAGTGTCGCTATGAAATATAAATGTTGTGTCGATGGGGTGAAAGGTACATGTACATAATAATGAATAACGTTCAAGTCATTTCAATGGCGACTCAAGAGGCCTTAATATGGCGTTACAAAATGAGTCTATAAAGTACGTATACATGGAATTAGATACTTTCAATTTCAAATAGCTTATACTACATTTTTCTTAATATTTAAATAGTTAAGCATCTGGGGTTGAACTCCCTTCAAGGTGTGTCGGCTATAGTTGGTACCATCCTGTAGAGCTTGTTCTTGATGTAACCTGAGCGAAATAAGTCAGGGGGAGTGAGGTCTGGTGATCTTTACGATCACTTTAATTGATACCCACCAGAAATCCATAAATATAAAAACTTCAAAATTTTCCAAGAGTTCAACCCCTCCATGAAGTAAGGATCCAGAACGTGGTCTGCCAGTATGCCACCCTAAACACTGAGTGACCATAGTTGCTGGTGGCTTCCCATTACGAGTCTTCTTCGGCGCAATAATGAAAGTTGTGGCCGTTGATTACCCCATGTATGGAACGTCGATTCATCCGAAGATAACACGCTCATAAAATAAAATTCCATTTAGTTCATTTTGTTGGTAGCCCAATCCTATTTGACTAAAAAATCTTTAGCTTGCAATTCCTGGCGAAGGTGAATGTTAAACAGATGGAACTCGTACTTCAGAAGGGTACAATGTACAGAACGCGTTGAAATATTCCTGCTCAGTTTTATGGAAACTGACATGAGGGTTCTGAGCAACAACCTCCATAGCGTGCAATTCATTACCTTTGGTTACAACTGGTTTCGTTGCTTGCTTGCTTAACACCCCCAAATGCTGTAAACTTATTTAATACTTTTTAAAAGGTACGTGAATTTGAATGTGCTCTGTTTGGATATCTCTCGGAGTACAATAGTGACGCCAAACAACAGGTCGTCTTGAATTCGGTGCATTCTTGCATAACCAACCAAAAAGCGCAAAACAAATCAGTTACAAATTGTACTAAAGGCAATAGAATTTCTTACAAAATTATGA
Source organism: Vesta saturnalis (assembly GCA_036346205.1). NCBI lineage: Eukaryota > Metazoa > Arthropoda > Insecta > Coleoptera > Lampyridae > Vesta > Vesta saturnalis. Next base: position 522,307 of record JARFJB010002012.1, on the reverse strand, counting down.
CTACGCCTTTGATCAGCACAACGTAAATAGATAAGAATTTTAACTGTTCTTTAAAATACTTTCACATACCGGCAATTTACCCCTAAGCAACAAAAGCTTCCAATTTTTTATTTGCATCGTACAACATTTATCAGAAGTGAACGTGCTAATGAACATTAGAATAGTAAAAGAAGGAAAATTAGACTTCTAAATAAAATAAACGGTGTAGGAGTAGCTCTCTGCTCAAAACCTCTTTCAAGACGCATTTAAAAGTCTATGCAGACAAATAGTACAGCACTACTAGCCCTGCTCTCGAGCACAGTAATGTGTATACCTTTTTGACTCATATGCAATCAAGATTTCTTCGTTTGTACGTTTTTATGTGTGTGGCTGTGTGCTTGTATACACGTGTGCACGCGTCGCGGGTACGCGTGTGCGTGTGTGCCTAATTGCTCGTTTGCGTGTATGCGTGTATCGGTGTGTGCATGTGTGCGTGTGTGCGTGTGTGCGTGTGTGCGTGTGTGCGTGTGTGCGTGTGTGCGTGTGTGCGTGTGTGCGTGTGTGCGTGTGTGCGTGTGTGTGTGTGCGTGTGTGCGTGTGTGCGTGTGTGGTGTGCGTATGTGCTGTGTGCGTATGTGTGTGTGCGTGTGTGCTGTGTGCTGTGTTCGTGTGGTGTGTGCGTGTGTGTGTGTGCGTGTGCTGTGTGCTGTGCGTGTGCGTGTGTGCGTGTATGCGTGTGTCGTGTGTCGTGTGTGTGTGCTGTGTGCTGTGTGCGTGTGTGTGTTGCGTGTGCATGTGTGCGTATGCGCGTGTGTGCGTGTGCTGGTGTGCGTGTGTGCGTGTGTGTGTGCGTGTGTGTGCGTGTGTGTGTGCGTGTGTGCATGGGTGCGCGTGTTTGCGTGTGTCTGTATGTATGCTTGCGGTAAGTGCGTGCGTACGTAGAAATTTTTCTGTATTTTTATAAATATTGTCAGTGTAATGTAAATTACTGTAATAATACATACTTTTCAGTCTTTTATGTCGTTTATGTTACTGCTTATATACATAAAATTTCCATAAATGTTGTTTTGGATTTTGATTTGTTTGGTCTGTTTTGGTACGTTTATCTTCATATTTGTATGCTTCTGAGATCTGGAAATTTGAATCTAAGAGTGTACGATTGATCATCCTATAAGAAATGTCTAGATGTGACGATTACTTATTGCGAATACAAGTAAGATGTTCACCGTTTTCTTGTCGATTTGTGCCAATTACATAAGCATTTAAACCATTTGAAACTTTATGTTATTCTACACACAGCTATGCTAATGGTGACGTGCTTTTATTTATTATACAACGGAGTCCTGGAAATCAAAACAATTATCTATAACAGTAATCAAGAATGTATTATCCTCTATTGCTACGCTAAACCTACAAACTGTTATTATTATGGAAATATTTGGTACAGCTGTTGAGGAGTTCTTTAAGGGACTATTAGTATTTGGTATTTACCTCCTTTCTCAAAGGCTTGTTCAAATGGGCTAACAGTTGGACCCAGCTTTAAGTTTTGCTTATGATGTGCTTTACCTGCAATTGAAGTAAAAACTAGGTATAGGTTTACGAACTATAAATTTTTCACTTATTAAATGTGTTTGGATGTAAAATCAATAACTTACTTCTTTTGAGATTTATTACATTACATTAAAATATTTTGTTCTTAATAATATATCCGTATTGACAGCAACAGTCTGTCAAAGCTAAGTTTAATATGTGAACTTGCAGGTATTATTTTAGAAGCACTTATATAGGGTGATCCACACGGGAATATTATTGTAGGCTAGTATATTCTATTTTTTTGGTGCATATTGTTTAATCCTAAAAGCTTATGCTGTAAGTATTAATCAAAAGCTCATAATTTCTTAATCATTGCTTATGTATATACTTACTTTTCTCTTATTCCATTTTCAGCTGATTAATCGTAAATGCAGTTTTATTTTTCTTATACGTTATTTCTGCAGTATTACTTTGACGAATGCTAAATTTTAGTTTTGTTTGAACATTCACTAGTTAAGTGTGTAGTATAATTTTTGTCATAAAAGAAAGCTATTCTACTTTAGACAATTGTTTCGTTCAGGACAGTGCAGGTTACATTTGCATATCCCTTTGACTGCTTCATATTAGTGCAGCGTGTTATTTGTTTGATTTTAAAAATTTAATAAATAGTATGTGGGGCTTTCTAATTTCCACAAAATGATTTAAATGATTTTGTGCAAATTAGAAGCTATTTGTTTCACTTAAGTGTTAATATGGATTTACATGTAGTAAAAGCCAGCACAATTCAATTGTTAAAAGTATGTGGGGCATTTGGATGGGTTAAGAATAACGCAGATTTAATTTTCGGTTTGCTTTATATTTTTTTAACAATAGTAAACGCATGTATGTTCAAACTCGTTTATAAACGTTTTAAGCAGAGCTCTTCTTGAATCCGCCTGCGTTTTGGTTTTAAATGATCGTATTAAGGCTAGGTGACTTCTGGCGCAGTATGTCTCGTCACACCAATCAGCGACGTGAGCAAGCACTCAAGCCCCGCTTCCACCGGAATGTTGCAGTTGGAGGACCAATGGGAGAAGAGCGCGTGCCTCCTTCTACCGGAGGGAGCAATGACGTCAAGCTAATGGGATGCGAGGATGAGCCCCACCTCTTGTTGAGTTCAGGAAGGCGATAGTCCATTAGCTGACCAATGAAATACGTGGCGGCCATGTTGGAACTCTCGAGTTTTCTGGTGATGACTTCTTTGGATATCTTCTGCGACTTCCGACAGGTTCTTCGGGGGCGTGGCTATCCGCTTCTGAGGTTTTCAGCGGCTTCTGGTGGGTTGGTTTCCGGCGTCACGTTGTTGAAATGTCGCTATCTGCAGGGCCTTGCAGACTTCTTTGCAGCTGTTGAAGAGGGACTTCCAGTTGCAGTATAAAGTGTGAAAGAATTGTTTGCACCGGGATTCTAACTCTAGTAAGTTAAGTTATGAATATATGCAAATTCATATAAACTTAGCTATCTCGGATTTAGGTATGGAAATATAGAAAGCGTGATATAAACATAAATATTTAAGCTGACGTCACAATTAATAAAGAGCAGCTTTTCGGCTGAAGTGATAGTCGCAGCTAGAGAGAGACAAACAGAAAGAGAGAGAAAGAACATTAGAGAAGCAGCATCCGGCGCGCATTCCAAGACACCATATGTAATTACACTTTACTATTAAAACACTAGTTACAGGGTTTTGAAGTAATAAAATAGTAAAAATTAATGGTGTAAAATACGTAATTACTGCATTTGAAAATAATAAATACGTAATTATATTTTTTACTTAATTCTAAAATTTAACCTTTAAAGTAATAAAATAGAGAAGGGAATTTGCATTTTCAAATAAACTAAATTTACATTAAAAAATATCAATATAAGTTTTATCTAGAATTAACATCCTGAGTGATTTATACTAAACATAAATATTTAAGCTGACGATATAACGAATGAGGAGCAGCTTTCATGTTTGGTTGAAAGGAGAGTCGGTGTTAGAGAGAGAACACATTCGAGAAGTAGCACCCGGCGCGCATTCTAAATATCAAAGTATTAATAAAGCTAGTAAATATGTATTATGTGTCATAAAATCCTTAAAGAATATACTTATTAAAATGCTAAAAGATATTACAATATATGAAAATAAGATTATCGCAAAAGAAGAAAATTGACATTAGGAGCTGTATTAACTACGGACGCATCCGGATTTACTGTAATGTCTTATCAGTGCTATTCAAAATTTATATGTAAACTATATCATTTGTATTAAGGAAGATAATGATTTCAATTGAGTAATAACAATACTTCTACATCCGAGTGGTTATTTACTTATAGAAAAATGAAACCGAAAACCTCATTCTCAATATAATGATAAAAATTCCATATAAATACTGGATGCAATCGACATATAGCTTCAGTTATTAATATTATACTTCAATATGGATCTTCGACAACACCTAAACTTAGTAGATGAATGTGAATTCAAACCTGTATTAAAAGGTTCCGATACGGATATTGATTGTAAATATCCGCTAAAAAATATTAAAATTATAAACGCTAAGTATGGTAGAAAGGTAGCGGTAGAAACAGATCAGACTATATTTCTCCCAGAGAGGTTAACGAAAGAGCTAGCGGGTGGGAAGGTGCATAATCTTCAGCAGTGCATTGAACAAATTGCGCTGGTCTATAGAGGCAGTGTAGATATTGGTAAAGCTAAAACGATGGCTACACTATCCTTCATTGATTATACAGGTAAGTCATTATTATTATTCCGCATTACAAAATTAATGAACTATATTTACAGGATAACCTACCTAATCATCATCGTCATCATCGTCGCTCATCTTATACTTATATTAATGTACATATTGTGTATAAATATTGTAACAAAAGATATTTGTGATGTATGAAGTTGTGTATTCCTATAGCGTATAGGAGTTAATTTGAAAGGTAAAATAAAAAAGAAATTACGTTATCATAACTAAGCGAATTTGTTTATTAATACATTGAAAACAATTAAACATTAAAGGAGCCAGTCCATCTATATGATCAACATCCACTGATTTAATCCAACGCTTCATACATCTTATATTATAGCGTAATCGTCTATCGATAATAGTGAGGCAACATATTCCATATTGAAAGAAAATTTTCAGCATTTAATTGTAGCAATTCATATTTTATTATACGTCGAATATTTTCAATCCTAGATTCAAACTCAGAGATTATACGATCCATCTGAACATAACAATAAGTAAATGATTAAAACAGGTTTATATACACTACGATTTCCGCATGAACTTCTTATCGCTAGCACAGGTAATAAATGAATGGCATGCACTTCCTATCGCTAACACAGGTAATAAACGAATGTAAGATAGCTTGGTGGATGCAACTAAGCTTTATTCTCATTATTGTGACGTCACACTCGCTATAAATAGGGTGGTAACGTAGTTGTATAAGTAGTTAATTAAAATTAATCAGAAGATATGGATGCTGAACAAACTGATATGCCTGATATAGGAAATATATGGGATATTGATGATAAAGCTGATTATTCATGGACTGGTCCACCTGAAGCGGCGTCTAAAGGTAATTAGTATTGCGGTATAGACGTCTTATTAATATCTTCGTTGTAGAACGTTTATTATTAACGTGGGCGCTATTTATCGATAATTCCACCGTACTCGAGGAAGGAAGTTCATTGAAGAATAATGCCTTTAAACCTGTAGTACAATTATTTTGGACGACATTTACCGACATATGTTGCCTGCAATTTGATAGGGAGGAATGGCGCGAAATCTCGAACATTAAAACTGAGAATCTCATACGTCAAACAATTAATTATGATGAACCCGAAAAAGCCATCCATTAGGTTATGGCATCAGAATAAGCAGAGGAAACAATGTAGTATTATTATCCGAGCAGCCAACCAACCTACTCTTTTAGGCTGTAGAGAAGATAAATCAGAAGCTCAATTATAAGAATGATTATCGTAATTATTCGATTTATGAAGATTTTATAAATCAAGTAGCAACGAATCTGTATAATGCAGGTCTGAGCGATGAAGAACGTATATTATCTAGAGGCAAATTTTAATTGCTTTCAACATTAATAGGTCATAGTTATAATGTGAAAGATTATTCATTTTTAACCGAAATTGTACACATCCTCCCCCAAAAATTTATAAAAGGTTTAGCTTTAAGCGTTAATAGACCATACTTGTAAAATATGTTTAAAAATAAACGTATGTTATGTAAATCAGTATTTTAATAGAGATTGATAGACTCCACCCAGTGGCACATTTTTTAAGAGCAGATTAGTGTTTGATAACAGCTCCAACTAGTGGTATCTTTTTAAAAGTGGATCTAGGTTCCTGAAATTGTTATGGCGGGAAAAAATGAAATTTGAAATAGATTCTAATAAGAAAGGTTTGCATGCTATGTTCCAACCGTTGGTTGGTTTCCACGCGACTACTTTACGATTCCAGACGCCTACTTTTAGATTCCAGACGCCTAGCTTTCGGTATGTAGATTTTCCTATAAAAACAGGTGTGAAAGATAAAACGCATATTATGTGAAACAGTATTTCATTAATGTGATTCAATACACATCTTTATTCAGCTTCATGATAATTACATTCTACGTACAATGCTAGTAAATGGCTCATGCTCAATACATCGTGCAAAGTAACACAATATGTCGAAGTATCGGCGGTAAAGTCCGAAGATGCTTCAACTTCCAATTTCAAACCAATAACAATTTGCTTTTATATTCGGGATATTTAAGTGGCCGAATTTTTCTGCGCTCTCTTCCCTATTATTTCGCTTCTTAATATGCAAAGCAACCAGTAACCATTGAGGACGTAGAAAGCCAGTACTGCTCTTCACCGCCCAAACCATTGACATTGATGCGGGTAAGGTCGTATATATGTACAAATCTCAAGCGTGAAACTCAACTTGTATTGGCGAATTTTTATTAATCATCTGATAGATGGACAGCTTCATAGCGTCATTCGGAATTACATACGGAACTTTCCACGTAACCTTCGTCAAATTGATCTTAACATCCGTTTCAACGCTGTAGCAGTCGACATCAGTCTTGGATCGAACCAATACCATCTCTTGACGTATGTTGACTAGAGGCTTCGTATAACACTCTGCAAATCCTAACACATGCCTGAGCGGTATAGAAGCTCAGAAGGCGGTCTTGGTGCTGTTCAACAATTGAAGAGGCTTGTTCTGAAGACTCCATCGTGCATACGATAAACAAGTACTTTGATCTGCAGTATATGAGCAATATCTTTTAATGGTGCTGTTAATACCAGGTAAACGCACGGTTTCAATCACCTGGTCGCCTAACATGAATCGAATCTCATCGAAGAGGAAGAGAGGTGCATTATTCGTGAGATTGTGAGATTATACGCTTTATTTGATTCATTAGGGGTTAAAGTCCCTTCTACATATATAAAACTATCGTAAGTGGCTGTAATGAGATCGGATTTTTGCACAGCCAGATTAATCCCATCAAAGTTGCTGTATGCGTTTGTTGTGTACGGATGATAAGTTCGACGATCGCATTCCACGATCACATCTCCGTATCTCACCCCTGTGAATAAACTTTTCGGCGCTTCTTCTATTTCGTCTTAATACCTTATAGCCGAGATATTGTAGAAACTGAATGTCGGCTTCGGTTAAGGGTGTACACTCCTCTGCAGATAAAGACCTACTATCGAAAACCTTAAGGCCCATACTTCTTCGGTTCCAACCTAAGAGTTACTTTCTCGTTACCTAAGTACACTTATAGACCCTCTTGATCAACCAATTTCAAGGTTGTTATCTATACGTCGTGTAAGTACACGTAAATAAAGAACTGTAGCCGGCTCCTTGATTAATTTATAATCTGGTTCAACGTGTACGTTATACTCGAAGATTGTATGCGACTGCTCACTGTTCCTGTATTCGCCGCCAGTGAAATTACACCCTACATGTAGATTTATAGGTGTGGTCTGCTCTGTAAACGTTAGGTGAGAAGCCGAGTATGCGCCCAATAGGATCCTTTTTTCTAAAGTCCACGTAATGTATAGATTTAACTTCACATTTTAGCGTATTATTGTTTGCTTTCAAAATAAAGTCGATCGTGTTATGTGAGTTAATCTTACGCCGTATAAATCTGTTAATCTCCATTATATCATATACACCACTTGGAATCGTAATCTCTTTATGCTCGCCAGTTTACGTAATGCAGTAAAAGTTGTTGTTATCCTTATGAACATTTCGTATGGTGTTGCAGCCGTAAAATCCTAACATTCCTAACCCATACTGGTTATTAGGATCAAGTTTGACTGGCGGAAAATACGTTGCACTGAGCACATTTCCCTCGCCCGTTAACGTGAACGTGTGATACATGACTACAAATAAACAAATAATATTTCAGGCTGTTTATTATATAGAAAATTTAGACATAAGCGCCCACATATAAATCTATTATAATTTTGTTCGTTATCATAATTATATCTAATTTTACCATCTCTTAAATATCTAATTATTTCAAGTGGTGGCGCTAAATCTCCGAAGCTATCGTGGTAGATGACATCATAACCGCCTTTCTTGAAAGCAACCCTATGAGTACCTCTTCTTATAAAACCGTCATGGTTCACGATAACACCCTCATTAAGATGTGGTTTATAGGGTAAAGCATTGCTCATAAACACTCTAAAGAATGGCACATGCCTAGCGTACTTATTTCGATCGGAATCGGTTAATGATCTCGAGGCAAGTATATAAGTTTTTTTGATATGGTTTCCAGTATAAAGCACATCCCTTCTTATGAGGATGCAAATAAAGTCCTTTGATACTCCTTAGAGCCACGGCCTCCATTGTTTGGTTATGACGTTGAGACTCCTCAAATTGCTTCTTTGCCGCCCAAGTGTCGTTGACAGATTTAGTTATACCGCTAGCACCACCGGCGAGAGCACCTGCAGCTGAGACCAGCGAATAGAGGTATTGGGAATTATAAAAAGCCGCCAGTTTTCGGTATCGGAATGATTCTAGGTAATTGCACCTTCTTCTTTTCACCGGCAATCAATAAGTTTCTTCAGATTACCATCTTTGAGCAGACGTTTGACGGATTTTCGAATAGGTTTTAACACTCCACCTCTAATCTAGCACCTCTTCGTCCTCTTTTTTTTCTTAGCACCCATACCCAATATGGTTTTAATCTTCATGGCGTTCACTACAGCAAAGGCTGCTGCTTTCTCACCAATAGCTGAATCTGAGCGTACACGATTCCAATTATGATAGGCGATATCGTGTTGTTTGCAAGCTTCGTCTAGAGGATTTATACCTGTGTCGCCGTGAGCTAAACGTTTCTGTAACTGGTTCCTGGCTCGCAACATCGATAACCCAGAACATGCAGTCCAACAGGTAATTTGTTTATTAAGGTGTTTAATACTCCACTTCCGAGCAGCATGTGAATTAGTCAGTATACTATCAGCAACTGAAGGATGCATTTTACGAAACAACCTCAAGAACTACCTGTGGATGTCACGATTTCCTGAAATCCGAAGTTGCAGGGAAGCATGGTCGTCTCCTTCCGACATCAATTAGAGCAATTATTTGCTGACCTTCCGGGTGTGGGAAGACTAATGTAACGGTCAGCTTATTGGAGGCACCGCATGGCTTAAAATTGGAAAATGTGTACGTTTACTCGAAGTCGCTCGAAGTATAAATACTTACAGCATGTACTTACGCCGATAAGTGGTATTAGGTATAATGCATTCAATGATAAGGCAGATATACTCGCGAATAGATCGCTAAGAATTCTATAATGATTTTCGACAACTCGGGTCTCAATGAAGACATAATTCGCGATTATTTCTGTAGAGGGCGACACTCAGGCGTGGACTCTTTCTATCTCTGTCAAAATATTTACGTTTATATCACACTTTTTATATTCCTATATCTAAAACCAAGATAACTCAGTTGCTTATATGCATTTTCACACATTCATAACTTAGCTTACTCGAGTTCGAATCCCGGTGCAAACATTTTTTTCAAACCTTACACTACAACCGGAAGTTCTTCTTCAACAGCGACAAAGAAGATGTCTGCAAGGCCCCGCAGATTGCGACATACCAACAATGCGACGCCGGAAACCAATCCACCAGAAGCCGCCGAGGACCACAGAATCGGCTAGGCACGCACTCTGAGAACGTGTCGGAAGCCGCAGAAGACATCCAAAGAAGTCATCACCGGAAGATTCCAGAGGTCACTGAAGAATTCCTACATGGTCGCCACGTCTCTCATTGACCAGATACTGGCTACCACCCTTCCTGCCTATAGTTGTCGTTTTATTGTCGTTAAACTGAGGTAACAGCAAATAATAATAAGAAATAAGGTATAGCATTTATTATCTATTACACTTTGCTACGTTATTTTATTTTTGTTACATATTATTATAAATGTTACGTAAAGAACGTCTGAAAAACGTAGTAGTTATGCTTATACATTTATTTGTTAGTCTTGACAGTAGTAATATACATGAGCTTTACATAGGTATTTTGTGCAATTACACGTACAATATTATTTTTATTATTATTTGAAGAGGGACAAAAACTACATCGTTTACGCATGGTTGATGTTGATTGTTCCATTACTTCGGCATGACTGGTTGAAGAACGTGACTGTATAACCATTTCAGCCGCAGGAATACTTCGAGGGAGACCTTTCTTTTCTTGCAATAGTGGAGTGATCAAGGAATTACCCAGTTCTTCAAGAAATAGTCGCCGTTTTGTAAGTTTTGCAGCATTCCAGGTTGGAGTTACTTAGCACCACAGAACATAAGCGTTGTAAGCTGAAACGTCCATGATATTGTGAAAGACAGTCATTTGTCATCTTTTAGCTTGCCGTCTGCATGTGTATGTTATTATTAACTGCTCATGAGTGTAACATTTTTATTCCGTTTCGGAATATAGGAAACTATCGAATTGGTAAAGTTTTTAGGAACGAACTTGCTTCCTGTCGCTGGAAATTCAGGCTTATTTTTAGGAATAGTGCCAAGGATGATTATTTCTCTTTTCAATAGCGTCTGTCTCAGATCCTAAGAGGCAAAACAATTATCACACGTTACGTTGTGACGTTTAGACCATAAGTAAGATCTAGCACTTCTCTTTTATCTTGACCTCTATCTGGAGGTTCACCTTCTTTTTTCCCCGAGCTTACAGATTCGCATAAAGTCGAAATCTTGACTCCGTATTTAGGATGTTTATTCGCGATGCACTGTATAAAAAGACAACGGCCTCTAAAAGGTACCAGTTGCCCATCCACTGTTACATTTTCGAGAACATTATAGAGCTTATGTAGAATTGCAACCCATTCATCTCAAAAGTGCAGTATGGGAGCAAATTTATCAGTTTGGCGTCGTTGTGGTTCATTTTTTTATAGTCAAAGCGAATTATTCGTGCAATTACATGAAATTGTTGTAGGGACATCGTTGCTCTGATTATTGAGCGACCTACATTTCCACCCCACAGCCGGGCTGTTGCCTCTCTATGAGATTTATATACTCCAGTTAGGAACGGTAGGCCAAAATATGCTTCTAGTTCAACTAATGTTAGTTCTTGAAACGTTTCGCCACAAAGTCTGTGTCTTCTAAATTTGACATTTTCAAAATTAGGTTTACAATTTTGAGTGTGAAATATAAGAAGTACGCGGATTTTATATCAACTATTCGCAACGTAGCATACCTTGTTTGCCCAGGAAACAAAGAAATAATATTTGCTGCTGATAACCATCCCGATTGATGTGTCTTTTTATTCGATACTATAAAGCCATCTGTTGGAGTTACGTGATTATCCGTATCAGCTTCATCTGAAATCGTAGCTTCCACTTTACCACCCTATTCGCTATTATATATCTCGATTTCTGACAAATGGTCTTCTTCTTCAGAAGCATTAGGATCACTATCAGAAACACACAAAAGTTTCTCACGTTATTAGGGTACAGCATCAAGTTTGATATGAAAATAATGCAAAATTAATAAAATACGTTCGCCTATGATAATAATCTGCTTCTCGTTCTTCTAATTTGAACCACACAAATCACCGGGTCATATAGACTTAAACACAGTGAGTGTAACAAATTCATTAAAAAAAAACTAATTATAATTTTCTAATATCAATTTAGGTACACCGTCTGTTATTAGAGTAATGAAATAAAAGTCATGCAGTTGCAACGAAATATTTAAATAAATTAACGAATTATGCACATGAGGAGAAGGGGATTGGGTCATATTTACCCGAACACAATAGGAGGGTTAACCCTTTGACCTTTTTACTCCACGTGTTTTTAGTATACAATTAATATGCTCCCATGTAATATCTAGCTGGTATAAACTATTTCATGTGTTGGCATACCGTTTTGCGTGTTTTTATACTGTCAGTGTTTTATATTTCTTGCATTTAAAGAGTTACACAAATCCAATGTAATATTAATATTAGTAACGATTATTCCACAAATAGTATTACAATTGATGATGTAGAGTCAAAACGTATAAATGATTATTGAGAGATTAGACAGTGAATAAAGCGACAAATAATTGCCTAATATTCCATTAGCAACTCATAAAAATTTGCGATCAAACCTTCATTTAGAATTAAATTGAAGTTTTTATCGTTTGAAGGCAACCACAGCGCAATAGAAACCCTAAAAACGTAAAAATTATTATTTTCCTCTGGAGTTGTAATTTATTGCCATTCGTTTCGCACTGTATAACAAAACACCTACTACATCATGCCGTTTACAGAGGGTCGCCACCCTACCAATCATCTCAGAGTGAAAGACGGTTTCAAAGTATGATATTTTTCCTGTTTCTTTCCAAACAACTTATTTCTTGTCGTTTCCTACAAATATGTAAATATTAAAACCTATTTTAAATATTAAAACGTATCATAAATTTTTTATTGCTTTTCATTACTTACATCAAGATTCTTATATATTCACCATTTATGCCGCAAATGGTTTTCTGTTAATCATGTCTTAGTCATTTTTCCTCAGGACATTGATTTATAAAAGACTTTTGTACTTTCATTCTAAAGAACAAAGCTTTTCGTATGTATTAGATTCTAACGTAAAGAATTCGCACTCGCAAAAACATTTTATTGAATTATGTATTTTTTTAACTTTTCTGATAATGTGATCAATGAGTGTCCGGGATTAAACATGCGCTTTGTGCAAATCCCGTGGCCTAGTTGTGCAAAATCTGCTAGTGACCTTAATTAAAATTCATTAACTTTTACAATTATTCTTTGATGAACTCAAATTTATAGTTTCAAGTACATTTGTTACACCGTAAATCTACATCAAGTTTTTTACGATTCCATCGATTTTGTTTTTATTAATTGGAACAGATTTGTTAATATAAAGATTTACTCGGCGTTTAGGTACTTGTTGATGTGTATGACTTTTTCATAAACTGTATGTCATGTTTTTCTCCCTTTTTGTAAATTAATACGTCTAGATACGAAAGTGTTCCATTGTCTTCTATTTCCGTTGAAAACTTTATCTTTTCGTGAAATCTATTTAGATGTTAATAAAATACTTGTCTTTTTTGGGATTTTAATGGTGTATTTAAATTATACAATCTAAACGTTTCGATAACACTTACAGTTATCTTCGTCAGTAGTAATATTTGTAAGAATTGTTAAAGATGTTGTAAACAATTTTGTCAAAGTTGAAATATTAAAACATAAACATCAGCCTGCTATTAATACAACAGTTTGAGAAACGTAAAAAGCCAACTCTAAAAATTAAATTTCAAATTTTAGTAAAGAATAACTAGAGGTCATTAAAAATTAAATATTGTTAAACTGCCTTAAAAAGTAAAGTTGTGAAAAACTTCAATTTGAAAATGTTAAAAGCATTCACAAATCCAAACATCACATCAAATATTTAGATGTAGAAATCGATCCAGTTTCTTAGTCCTTGTGTCCAGATTTATCAAACTGCTATCCACATATCTTAACCATAGGTTGGGTTTGTGACTTACCTTTCATATTGCTCGTTCTTGAATATCGTATATAAACGAATTAGCTAGAGTTGGCCATAGTGGTGAAGCCATAAGTTCTTCTTTGACTTGTCTATACCTTCGGCTTCCATAGATAACGTATTATTTTGCAGTGTTCCTTTGGGGTTATAATGTCCTTGAGGATGACACTTTGTTTTAACTAAGTCGATTGCGTTGGTGCGTGGAGGTTTTCCTTTCAACTAGGTCTATCAAGTGAGTGCATTTTTTTACGTATGATTCTGACCTTTCGGCATACGGTTGCAGTTGTTTGGCTACGTATCCTACAAGTTGTAAAGGTGATCCAGTGAACTTACTGTTGGTCTCAGTGGTTACCCAGATTTGTTAGTGTGGTAGTCCATAGAATTGTACACATTTCGATGACTTCTCACGTGGTATAAGTTTTTCGTGGACTTTTGGTTACCTCTTGGCGTAAAGTTTCCGCTGTGTCATCTTCCATATTTGTCATCGATGAATTAACACTGCAAATAATGTCCTCCATATCTTAGTCAAACGTGTTTCTGTTGCCTCTTATTTAAGTATAATTTCGTTGCTGATGGGCTGTAAGAAATCTAGCGGCAGAGAAGCGGGTTTGTTAGGGAAAAATTTTTGTATTTGTCAAGTATTCCTGAAACAGCAGCACATATCAAAAATCGAAAAACATCTGTATACGAAAATTTTTAAAACGACGCGTCACCTGAAGGCAAGAAAATCCCAAGATGGAACTATAGTCTAATTTTCCAATATATGAAAAAGATTAGCTTTGTAGAAAAAATGTGCAAAAATATATTTACATAACTTTCCCCTAGAAAGTTTCTTAAGGCATAAGTCTAAAAATTAATCCAATAATGATTGAACTGTATCACCGATAACTTTATAGAAGCTATTCCTTCCAACATACGCATACATATGTAAGTATAGGAAGTTATGCAATTGGCATTCTTTATGGTTATTACGTTATTTTGCAAAGTTTGGCAAGTGTTCCAAAGATCGGTCGAGTCTATATTTATATATATATATATATATATATATATATATATATATATATATATATATATATAATAAGAATTAAAGGTTATTGGGCATTAGACCTGCCAAGTTAATTAAATGTATTTATTATTCAATATTTCGCTAATAAATTATTAGCTTCATCAGAACTAAAACGAATTAGACTAATTACAATTAATGTTAAAATTACTAAATTACTTACAATAAAAGTTGTTAATTAAAATTGGCTTATGGAAAGACAGTTGCCAAGAGCAATTACACCAGTTACTTATAAACATTCTAGAACTAATTGACTACAATTTTACGTACGTTGTGTTAGTGTTCATAGTTGACAGAGCGATGAAAAGTTAAATGGAGAATTTTATGTGGTTATCACACTGCATCCAATGTGAACGATAACGTGCCTTGAGAAATATTGATACATAAAATAAAATGAAAATTAACATTTAGGATTAACAATCAGAATATACATTCATTAATTGATTGTAAGTTAATTAAACAATGGTTAACAATTTGAATAAATTATAATTAGTACAATACAAGGTCGTAACCAAAAAGTGGTAAAATTAATTGACAAGAACGTTGGTAGCTAAAAAGTTTAGTGGAATTATATATAAATAACAAATTACAATAATTGACATTTAAGTTGTCTACATCTGATCTAAAGTTGACTGAGTTGTGAATGTGTTTGTTGATAGCAACCATTTCCATAAATTTGAGGGTGGTTTTATTATTAGATCGGTTTAAAATAGAAACATTGTCGAATTCAAAAGAGTGGTTGTTGTTTAGAGCATGTGCAGATAACGCAACTAGTTGCGTGTGCGTGATTGTGCGTGTGCGTGTACGTACACGTGTGCGTTGCTTGTATGTGCGAGTAGTGCTTATGCATGTGTGTTGCTTTGCGTATGTGTGCGTGCATGCGTTACTTTGTTCGTGTGTGTGTGTGTGTGTGTGTGTGTGTGTGTGTGTGTGTGTGTTTCGTGCGTGTTCGTTTGCGTGAGCGTGCGTGTGCGTGTGCGTGTGTGCGTGTGCTGTGCGTGTGCGTGCGTGCATGCATGTGCGTGCGTGATGTGCTGTGCGTGTGCGTGTGCGTGTGCATGTGCATGTGCTTGCGTGATGTGTGCGTGTGCGTGTGCGGTGCGTGTGCGTGCGTGTGCGTATTTTGCGCGCGCTGTGTCAGTGCTTTGCGTGCGTGCGTGTGCGTTTGCGTGTGCGTGTGCGTGTGCGTGTGCTTGCGTGTGCGTGTGCGTGCGTGTGCGTGTGCGTGTGCGTGTGCGTGTGCGTGTGCGGTGTGCGTGTGTGCTCATGCTTGCGAGTTTTGATCATTGGAATTAATTTTCAATAAATCATGGCTGCAACACATTATTATATAGTGGTCATTATATAATATGGATCGGTTAGAATCAGATATTATCTATAATAATCCAAAATAATAAATCAGAAGCAAAGATCAGTAGTAATATAAGGCCGGAGCTACTCCACTTCAAGGTCACCCATGTAAATCTTATGGGATTTATTTCAAGGTCAAGTGAGTTTTCTCATTATGCCAGAACGCTCCACGCCTCAAGGACGTTTGAAGCATGCTTTTGGGTGAGAGAATTTTTGGAGCAGGTCATAATATAGGACCGAGTACTCCACTTCAAGGTCACTCGTGGTGACTTTCAAGACTAAATAGAGGTTACACTTTCGTAAGCTATGCATAAAAAGTAGGTCATGAGTTCATTGAAGGTCAAGGCCAGAGCTACAACTAGAAATTACATGTTGTGATAGGTACTCCACGTCATAAAGGAACTACTTAAGATCACTGTGATGACTTTCAAAACTAAGTAGAGGTTACATTTTCGTAAGCTATGCATAAAAAGTAGGTCATATCTGCATAGTGGATAGTTTAGAGTAACAATATAAGGAAATAGGGGTAGTGAGTGTTGTTTGTGTGTATAACATGTGGATGGCATACGCTCAAGAGCAATGGATCAAAGCATCCGACCTGAGAACAGCGGTGGAACGCTTGAAACAAGAATTTTCGACATTAGTATTCGATGCTGAACATGAGGCTGTTTACGGACGAGGTGATTATAGTGAAGCGGAGTGTAACGTGTTAGTGAAAAAGTATGAAAAAGGAGTAACGATATGTGAAAAGTATTTAAATTTAAAAAAATATGTGGAAAATGTTTTGTAGAAGAACTTAAAGCTGTACAATTGCATCAGTTTTGCAACGACATAAAAATGGACAGCATCTCCTGATGGTAGCAGTTATTCATCATCAGATGCAGATTAGCCTACTGGTGCAATTTCTACCTTGAATATATATATATATATATATATATATATATATATATATATATATATATATATATATATATATATATATATATATATATATATATATATAATCAAAGTTGTTAATCGTGGTGATTAAGTTAAAAATAAGAAAGATTTAGTTAGCACAATTGTCTAGTATTAATAAGATAAAGATCCTTTGTTCAAAGAATACGTAAATTATTACCTTTTCAACAATCTACAAAAGTTATTTGATAATACATATAAATTAAGATAAGATAATAACTTACGATCGTGGATACAGTTAAAACATTGAGCAGCATTGAAGAAGATATTTCAATTTATAATTTAATTAGATGTTCAATCAATTTTGATTTGACAAAAAATTAAAATTATTGTATAGTTATAGGAAAAAACAAAGAAAATGGTTATGAAATCAATGTATAAGTAGATTAATATGTTGAATGTGATTGTGTGATAATGTAAAAGTTATAATAGGATTATTTAAGATTATTTGAATTATTAACATAAGACTTTTACTTACATGACATTGAGTTAATACCAATATATATTGTGAAACTCTTTTCACTAAGACAAAATGGTAAAATCACAAAATTTAAATCTTCTGCCACTAAGGGTAAATCTCGTTAATGGATTCAATCCTAATGATTTCTGTGTTTATCTAGATAAAGTAATGTTAGAATAAATTATGTTTAAATTTTGTGTCACTTTTATTCATTACATAGTCTGTACAGCGTAATATTGGGATATTCTAAAACTTTTTTGATATAAATTATGATTCAGAGGATCATAGACTTGCACTTTGTCGAAATGACTGTGTACCAGTGGAATTACGTGTTGTGACAAATGCACAAGATCTTTTCTGACTACTTATGTCACTCGTGTGATGTAATCTATATCAAGATTCCTTGAAGTCATGCCATATATGATTGGTTACAATTACTACAAGATCTTATAATAACATTGTTTTGTCTAAAATGGTCTTATAAGCTGACTGAATAGATTGTTTAACTCTTTTAATGTTTTAGCTATGAATATGTCTTACATAGATTTGAAATTTTATTAAATTATTAGAGTAAGATACTAATGTAAGAACATATGAACTGTACTTTATTTCAGTTTCACAACTCTTCGTCATCAATGGTTCATTGTTACGTAAAAGAAGACTATTGTATGCTGATATTGTGTTGGTCATTCAATGTTTAAGATAAGTATATGCAGTTATTCTTAACAATAGATTCAGGATAGATTGCTTTGAGTTAATATAAACAGTAAATCAAGTTTTTTATGTCATTGAATGATGATGGATATTTTTAGTAGAATCTTTTTTAAACAGAACTAAATTGACTTTCAATTTTATTAATGATGATCTGATTAATAATAATGATTTATTTGAAATCGAATCGGTTTGAACCAGTCTAGGATTATGACATTAGAGTCATCTGGATTAAATGAGTGTAGAAAAGGTACACTGTTATCAGTTTCTTTTTCGATTGTAAAATTAAGTTGGTCGTTATACCTGTTGAAGACTTCAAGATTTCATCATAGTGATCTGCAACAGCACTATGATGTCGTCAACATATTTTTTAAAATGGAAGCTCAAAACTTAGTTTAGGATGCAGGTATCAAGTAAGTCATCCATGACGTATTGAGCCACGATGGGGCTTAATTTGGAACCCATGGCGTTCCTGCTATTTGTTTAAAAATTGACCGTTGTATGAGAAAAAGGTGGAGTCAAAAATAAATTCTGTTAATTTAAAATATGTTGACGACATCATATGTGCTGTTGCAGATCACTATGATGAAATTTGAAGTCTTCAACAGGTATAACGACCAACTTAATTTTACAATCGAAAAGAAACTGATAACAGTGTACCTTTTCTGGACACTTATTAATCCGAGATGACTCTAATGTCATAATCCTAGACTGGTTCAGGAAACCGACGAGTTCAGGAAAGTACCTCAATTATTATTCAGATCACACATATAAAATGAAAGTCAATTTAGTTCTGGGTTTAAAAACAGGATCACAAAAATATCCCATCCATCATTAAGACAAAAAACTTAGATTTACTGTTTATATTACTCAAAGACAATTATCCTGAATCTATGTTAAAGAAACTGCTATATTACTCTAACATTGAAGACCAACACAATATCAGCAACAATAGTCTTTTTACGTAACAATGAACCATTGGATGACGAAGAGTGGAAACTGAAATAAAAGTACAGTTCAATATCTTACATTAGTACTCTTACTCCTAAAATTAATAAAATTTCAAACTAGATAAGAACATCATCATAGCCTAAAAACATTAAAAGAGTTAACAATCTATTCAGTCAGCTTAAGGATAAGACCGCCATTTTAGAAAAACAAATGTTATATATAAGATCCCTTGGTAATTGTAACCAATCATATATCGGCATGACTTCAAGAATCTTAGATATAGACTTACATCACAGCAGTGACATAAGAGTCAGAAAGATGCTTGTGCTTTGTCACAACACGTACATTCCACTGGACACAGCTCATTTCGACAAAGTGCAAGTCTTGACCTCTGAATCAAATTTATTCAAAGAAAGTTTTAGAAATGGCCCATATACGTGTACAGACTATGTAATGAATAAGAGAAGTGACACTCAAAATTTAAACATAATTTATTCTAACATACTTTATCTAGATAAACACAGAAATCATAGGATGAACATTAACGGATTACTTAGTGGCAGAAGATTTATTTTGTGTGGATTTTACCATTTTGTTTAGTGTAAAAGAGTTATCACGAATAGGTCTATTTGGTATTAATCTCCAGAATGTCCCACATAGAAGTAAAAGTCCTATGTAATAATAGACATTCAAATAATCTTAAATAATCCTATTCATAACACTTTACACTTATCACACAATCACATTCAACATATTAATCTACTTATACATTGATTTCATAACCATTTTCTTTGTTTTTTCCTATAACTATGACAATAATTTTAATTTTTTGTCAAAGTCCAAAATTGATTTTGACATCTAATTTAAATTTAAATTGAAATATCTTCTTTCAATGCTGCTTCAATGTTTTTAACTGTATCCACGATCGTAATTATTATCTTATCTTAATTTATATGTATTATCAACGCATAACTTCTGTAGATTGGTTGACAAAGGTAATAAATTTAGAAAGCTTCCCTTTGAACAAAGGATCTTTTCTTTATTTTAAACTAGCCCCACAACCTTGGCTGCTAACTAAATCTTTCTTATTGTTTTATATATATATATATATATATATATATATATATATATATATATATATATATATATATATATATATATATATATATATATATATATGAGAGAGAGAGAGAGAGAGAGAGACAGTTCCGGTGGAAACTATAATTCAAAAGCGTGCTCGAATCAGTAAAGATGGATCTATCTGCATTGAACAGTAGCACTTTCTGTAAACCCTTCACGAATGTAAAAGAGTTTGAGGAGGGTGCAAAATATAAAGTGATTGATATCGATACAATCGACACGAAGTATGGAAAGCATATTGTCATTGAAACTGAAAACTTTAAGTGTATACTTCCTTTACGATTTTATGAATACTTCAAAAGAAGATCGCATTGAAACGTTTAAACAAGGTCTGGCTGAGAAATACGTGTACACCACCAGTAGCGGAACTGTAGGAAAGACAACGAATTTAACATTTCTGTAAAATAATAATAATAATAATAATAATAATAATGTATATCCATGTATAATTGTTTGAAAATAAAAACTATAATTATTTTTAATTGCAAATAGTGACTTTTATTTCTTGATTAAATGAAGAGTAGATACATCATAATGAGGAAAGTTGTTATTGATGAGACTAAAAATGTAGTGTATAATATGATAGTGTGGTCCTTTGCTTATCGTAATGCAAGAAGAGGGCTGTGGGAAAATTTGGCGCTGGATAGATTACGTTTCCGTCGTAAATTAAAACAATTGGAATGCATTTTATCACCCGTACTACAAGAACAACATCGTGCTGAGGTATATCATGATAGATTTACAAGAACTGTTCTCCCTCCACCATCATAATAATGTTATGAGGTGGGGAAAACGTATAATAATTATAATATATATTTACGGTTACAAATTGATCAATTCTTGTAGTCAAACACAAGTTCATTGAAATGAATTTTAGAAGACTGTACATGGATAGCAAGAATAGTTGTAATAATAATTTCTTCACATGTTCGTGTTGGTGTTGTAATGATGGGGATAGTTCTACCACAGCAGCTATATCTACCGAATGCTCTTCCACAACTGAAAATTTACATAACACCGCTACTGATGAACGTTTAATTGATTGTAGCTTATATGATTTATTCGAGGCCAATTCTCCAAAAACAAATACATTGAAATTGGATACAGTATGCAGCAGCATCTTGAGGCAGTTATACGAATCGTATGTGCAGACGGACTTATTGTTATGAAAAGGCAAGATTGGGAGGTGCTACTCAAGTTTCAAACATATTTGGAAATGAAATTTTTTTGTTCCCAAGAAACTGAAAACCACATTGATTGGTCAAATATCAACGAGGAGACGGACATTGAATACGAGAAAAGCTCAGAATTGCTTGGTAACAATTTTATATGTAGTATGGTGATGATGAAACAAACAGCGATAACATTTATCATGACTTTGAAAATGTGTTAAATTACAAGTATGATATAAATTCTCACAATACAGTTTGTATGATGGAGCTGTTGCATTATCGACCTAGCTACTTGCTGTATCACATATATGAATAAATAAAATATTGATAAAAATCTGCCTGTTCTTGATCGTTACCTATAAATATAACAATTCCTCCTTCACACAAACAATGTTAGTTTGGAAGCGGAGAAGTGCACATGGGGTGGTCTGGTTAATACTCTCATTAATAAGCTACCCGTTGAGCTCCATATTCCAGGGTATCAGTATTGTGGTCCCGGAACTAAATTAGATAAAAGGCTTCAGCGTGGTGATCCAGGTATCAACCTTCTAGACGCTCACTGCAAAGCTCACGATATCAGTTATAGGGATAGTAAAGACTTGGTTAGTAGACATCGAGCTGATTATATTTTGGAAAGAAAAGCTTGGGACCGTGTTAAGGCACCCGACGCAAAGTTAGGTGAACGCACAGAGGCTTTAGCTGTAGCAGGTATAATGAAGGCAAAACGAAAGTTAGGGATGGTGTTAGCAGAACAAAACGATCGCGTAGCAGTCTATTGAAATTACATGGAATAATTAGCAAGAAAAACAGTCCTAGAACCATAAAGGCTATAAAATCAGCTCTTACAGCAGCAAAACTGACTGTAAAAAGATTAGGTGGGAAGGGAAAGTAAGCGTTCCCAGAGTAATTCCGCTACCTAAAGAGGGTGGATTTTACCATTTCTTATACCGTTATTTGCGGGATTATCTGCGGTCGGTGCTTTAGCTGGAGGGGCAGCGGGTATTGCAAAAGCAGTTAACGCATCGAGTAGTGCAAGGAAAATGTTAGATGAAACTTCGCGCCATAATCGTACAATGGAGGCCATCGCTGTAGGAAAGAAAACCGGTGGGGTGATATTTTTGAAACCCTATCGGTCAGGAGGAGTATGGATTTGCACTTGAAACCAATAATAAATAAAAAAAACTTCAAAAATTACCGAAAAGACCGTTGACTGATGTAGAGCTAAGAAGCACGCAAGGAATGTACCATACTTTAGGGGTGTGTTTATGAGAGATAATATGCCAAAATTGTCATGGAATAACGAGGCTGGTATTATTAATTTAGATAACCAAAAGGGACGTGGTACTCATTGGGTTTGTTACAAAAACGTGATGGAAGCGTATGGTACTATGATAGTTTCGGAAATATTCCACCACCGAGAGAAGTTCTGGACTATTTTCACGATTGTAAAATATACCATAATTACTCTCAAGAGCAACAATTCGGTACCACAAATTGTGGACATCTCTGTTTAAAGTTTCTATATAAATAGCATATTCAGTAGTTGGGAACATACAGTCACCATGTCAATCACCTTCAGTGTAGAGGGTGTTGGTAACATAGCGAGTAATAACTTTTACCCCGATCGAACTTAATTCCGAGAAAACCTACGTAATCGGTGTCGTCGGATTTTACGGTTGTAATAGCATAAGGAATATACACGCTGGAAACGATAAATTTTATTACATAAAAGCGACAGAACTCAACGCTATTGAAATTCCACATGGCGCATACGAGTTGGAAGAACTGAGCATCTATATAAAACGCACATTCCTACAAGTCTCTTTAGTTTAAGGGCAAATAATAACACGCTCAAGTGCGAGCTTAGCTGTGAATTTGACATAGATTTTACTCAAAAGGATTCCATTGGACGTATGCTAGGTTTTGAACCGGTGATATTGGAAGCTAACGTTTTACATATCTCTGTATTAGATATACAAATAATTAAACATACAAATATTCACATAGAGTGTAATATTGTCAAAGGTTCGTATAGAAACGGGAATCCAGCGAAGGTGCTGTATGAAATAGACGTGTCTGTCCCACCAGGCTATCGTTTAGACAAAATTCCTAGCAATCCTCAGTATTTGGTAGTCAACACCAATACTATCGGTAATATTTCAATTAAATTAACGAACCAGAAGGGTGAATTAATCGATTTCGGGAGAGCGAACCATTTACGGTACGACTGGAACTAAAAGAATATGGGCTTAAGAATTAACCAAGGTCCACTTCCATCTTTCCTCAATGATACTATAAATACAGGACGTGAGCCTACAATGGTTTACTCAAGCAGGAGCGTGCTGGTGAATTAACGTCTGGCGAAAAGTACTTTTGGAATCTATAGGGTTAAAACCACATAGAAATGGCAGATTCGTTAAACATCTTTCAAAGCGCACGTTTTGATGAGACCATCACCAAGTCTGATATTCATACATATCTTCCGTACGGCTCTTCTAATTATGGATTATCCGATGAGATCCGTATATTGATACAGAGTCAAGATTTGGTAACCGCAACATACGATAGTTTCCTGTATATTGAAGGTAAAATGGAATGGAGCTCGGCCTAGAAGGAGCCGGTGTAAAAACATGTTATCTAACAAACAACTTTGCACCATTCCTTTTCGAGGAAATACGTTACGAGTTAGGAGGTCAGAAAGTGGATACATGTAGAAATCCGGTATAACATCCGCACTCAAAGGATACGTATCGTACACATGGAATGAAAGCAAAGGTTTACAGCATTTGGGATGGTCACCGAGGAATGAGGAACCGTTACAAGTGGAACACGCTAAAAGCAACAAAGAAAAACATTTTACCGTCTGTATACCTCTAAAACACATATTCGGAAGTATGGAAGATTATCAGATTATCGTGAATATGCGACAGGAGTTGGTGTTAATACGTTCCAGAAGCGATGCTGATTGTTATAAGGGTACCGCAGACGACGCTAAAATAACGTTAAATAAAATTCAATGGAAGATTTCCGCATGTGATGCTAAGCGACAGTGCTAAACTAAGTCTGTTCCAAAAATCAATAAAAATACAACCATTACGATTCCGTTTCGTCAATGGGAACTATATGAATTGCCAGCTTTAAAACAGACACAGTCGGACATATGGCCAATTAAAACTTCCACTCAATTGGAGAAACCTCGCTGGACAATTGTGGCTTTTCAAAAGGGAAGAAGTTTTCAACGACGGAAAGAGCGGCCGATTTCGATAACGTGAATATTCGCAATCTAAAGTTACACCTCAACTCGGAAAGTTACCCATACGAAGCGATGCATCTGGATTTCAATGTCAACAAGTACATAATAGCCTACCAAAATTATTTAAATTTTCGAAGAGAATATTACACGATCAACAATCATGAGGATGCATTATTTGACTATTCGCAATTCAAGACATGTCCAATATTCGTAATGGATTGCTCAAAACAAAATGAATCACTAAAACACTCGACTGTAGATGTAAACTTGAAATGGAAGCGTTGGAGGTGTTTGAAGCCGGTATCGTTGTCTATTGTCTCATATTACATGATGCCATGGTGCAATACAATCCTTTGACAGGAGAAGTGAAAAAACTATAATATGTTATAATAATAATAATAATAATAATAATAATAATAATTAATAATCTATTGTAATATTAGATGTATAAAATAAAGAACCATATTGACAAGTTGTGCAGTTTTATTTCGGATAGACACTGATCAACAACAACAACAACAACATGCGAGTAGTGGTTCAAACTCAAAACTACCTATTGTAAATCTCGATGATTTAACTCAAGCTGCAAACAGCGAGATACAACGGCATGGAGAGTTACTTCCAAACAGCGTACGCGCTATAATTTGTGGTCCTTCCAATTGTGGAAAACAAACACCATGCTTAGTCTCCTAACTGAACCGAACGGTCTTCGTTTCAAACACGTGTATGTCTATTCAAAATCGTTGAATCAAGAAAATATCGACTCTTGGGTGAAATTCTAGATCCCATGAAAGATATTGGTTATTATTGCTTCAGTGATAATACTGACATTATGGAACCGAGCGAGGCAAAACCCAATTCAGTGTTTATCTTCGACGATATCGCTTGCGAAAAACAAAACCATATTAGAGCGTACTTTTCAATGGGACGTCATAATAACATTGACTGCTTCTACTTGGGTCAAACCTATACTAAAATCCCCAAACAGCTGATTAGAGATAACGCCAATTTAATAGTGCTCTTCGAACAGGATGATTTGAATTTGCGTCACGTACATGAAGATCATGTCGCCCCAATTGTAAGCATGCAATTGTTTCGAGACATGTGCTCAGAGATTTGGCGAAATCGATACGGATTCCTGGTAATAAATAAAGACGCTGAAGTAAAAACGGCCGTTTTAGGAAAGGCTTCGATCAGTATATAATACCATAGCAGTATCGTTAAAATATCATTTGGGAAAAACAGCCTACAAGTAAACAGCCCCGTTTCAACAGGGTACATAACAGACCTCCTTTAAACTGACCTGTTTTAAACAGAGCTGTTTATTTACCTGTTAGACCTGTTTTATTGCTGATCCGCACCGATGGACAACGAAAGATTAGCGTTGACAAAACGTATAATTCAAGTTCGTAAAGCTATACAGCAAAATATGATCATCTTAAGGAGGATCGATTTACTAAAGAGACAAATTTCACTAAAACTTACAAACCACTCATTGAACCACTTGCAAACATTGCAAAGAAAATCGAACCGCTAGTAAAGACAGAGCCGGAGGATGCTGAGGAGGAGGAGGAGGTGGAGGTATTTACAAAACCGTCACCAAAACGTCATTCCTCCCTATCAAAAAGAAAAGGTCGCCGATTCAGCAGTATGGTACCACACCGTCAATACCTTATCATTTGCGAGGAATTAACAAACGAAGATCATCTTCTTTTAGTAGTAGTAGTCATTATGTTACACAACTTCCGTATTTTCAAAGAAATCCTCTGCGTCAAGAGGCACCATCGTTCCTCGAGACTAGTGTGATTGGAGAAATTACACCCCAAGTTGAAGAAGAAGAAAAAGAACATGTAGCGAATACCACCGATTCTATTTCACTCAATACCTCTGCATCGAGAGAATTTCTGGAACAATATGATCCATTACCACGAATATACATAGAACGCATGCTAAGCGATGCATCGAATGCAATTGATACCACTTATGGAGTTCTTTACGACATTTCAAGCGATAAGTGGGTAATTGGCAAGACACCGGTAAAGATAGACGGAAAGGATTTGATTATTAAGGGAGTTCGGTATAATGGTACGAGTGGTCTGTATGATCTAATAATAATGAATGAACCAGACAAACGTCTAATAACTAGCGAAGACGAGACGAACTATACACAAATCTTAATTGCAACTAATGCAGCTCGTCGTGATAACAACCCGGATGAACAATTGAAAGGTACACGTGCCAAAAAATATACAGGGATAATTAAACCCTTACTGGAGAAGGTGGAGGTGAAGGAGAAAAAGGGGGGTGAAGTTACAATATTCAAAGAAATTGGACGACCAGTTGAATACAAATACTGGAACAACGTGCATGAATTGATTCAAGATTTGGAGGTCCTGTGGGCTGAAAAATGGCCGGTAATACTGGTCTCGTTAATGATATCATATCAGTCGTGGAAGAACTATACGAAGATGGATATATTGAGAAACCCTCCGAAAACTTTTTAGTCAACTATAGTTCGCGCAATGATGGACAAGTTTGGACGCTCTCATGTTCACGCTCAATTCCATAAACTGCTAAAATCACAATTCTCCATTACCGACGATAAGTTTAATGTCGAAAATAAGCGTTTAACTAATGTAGCCGATCCCATCGAACCTCAAGACGCGCTAACCTTACAGCACTATCAACTGACGAGGTTCCATTTAAATGGGAACCGCTTAAGAGCGGTAGCCGATCCTCAAGAAAACTCCGATGCCATAAATAAAGGTTACCTCGAGTTTTGTCTTCAGTTAGTGACGTCGCTTATAAATGATGTTCGTAATTATGTTGAGATAGTACAAGCAGATTTAAATGCAACTAAAGAAACGTTAAATAAAGGATGGAACGATAAGGAAGGATGGAACAAGTGGTAAACGAGTTGCATAAACCGGCACGCAAAATTTCCCTCGTAGACGCACTATTATTAAAGGGATTCGATGATCTATGGCAAGCCGATTTAGCTGAATTTATACCTTACTCCAAACAGAATAAGGGCTACAGATACATCCTGGTAGTTATCGACTGTTTCTCTAAATACCTATGGACGAGAGGTTTGAAGACGAAGACGGGGTAGAAGTTATGAAAGCTATGCAAACCATTTTTAAAGAACGGACTCCCAAAAATCTTCAAACAGATGCTGGAAAAGAGTTCTACAATAAGCATTTCGCTAACCTGATGATAAAACATAACATTAATCACTATTCCACCTACAGCACTAAAAAGGCTAGCATAGCAGAAAGAGTGATTAGGACAATCAAGAATACCCTGTATAAAAAATTTGGGGTGCATGGAAAATACGTATGGATTGGTCCACTTCTCGAAGAAGTGACGACAGAGTACAATAACCGTAAACATCGAACGATCGGAATGAAACCTAGCGAAGTAAATGCTAACACAAAGCTTAATGTATATTCGAATCTGAAAATCTTTAATAAAAACCATCGGTTTATGGTGGGTGACATAGTCCGCATTAGTAAATTTAAAACCATCTTTGATAAAGGTTATATACCAAACTGGTCTAGTGAACTTTTCAAGATTGTTAAAGTACGCGTAACCAATCCGGTCACGTACTTGCTAGAAGACATGAAAGATACACCTATACTAGGTGGATTTTATGGACAGGAACTGCAAAAAGCTAAATATCCGGATGTGTACTTGGTGGAAAAGGTCATTCGACGTAAGAGGAATAAAGTGTACGTGAAATGGTTGGGATTAAACGAATACTCGTGGATCGACGATAACAATAAAGTTTTATAAGCATATTATTGTTAACTACTTAACTAGAAATAAAACTCAAATTTATAAGCAATAGAGGATTGTATAATAAGCTCATTTGTATTTCAATAATGCCGGTAAAACAACAAGTAGTTTGGAACACTTAAATTACTGTAGAAAGCATCACTATTGGTTTAATAACGGATATAAATGTCCGGTTTGTATAGGTATCGACTAATATGAATAATAAATTATTGTAATATAGTGTACTTAAGGTACAAACTAACATAGGATGTAATTTCTGTAAGAGAAATAATAATAAAAGACAAATTGTAATTTATTTTTTTATTAATAAAAACATACTGATATAGACATAACTTTTTTGTTTAATTTTAAATTTAAGAAACATTAATTTGACCAATTACATTTTCTAATTCTATATCAGTTATAAAATATTTTCTACACAAACTTCTAATAACATTTTAATATAACGGTCTAACTTAACCTTTACGTTAAATAATGTGTTAATCGTATCGATACACGCTCCATCTGCATTCTCAGCATACCACTTAAAGCATTCATCAGGTATTACAATGTTCTGAAGTATGTTAGCAACTAGAATATAAACCTCTATAGAACCCTTCCCCATTAAGGCATGCTTCAAAAATTTCTTATAAATTTATTGCGAGGAATGTTGCAATTCCTCATCCATTTTTTAGAGATTGTTGATTACTCATTTTACGATTTCTACAACAACAAAAGAAAAGTATAAGATCATGTAACATTAAATCCCCAAGGACGAGTATCAGTAAACACAAAAAGTATTAATATTTTAACATCATAAGGACTAAGAACCACCTTATTTTGTTTTATTGTAAACACCGAATGTTTTTTTGATCTTATAAGACGCTGGTGACGCTTTACAATGTTATAGTCGAACAGAGCCCTTTTATAATCATCTAATGTAACTTGTCTGACACTAGCCGATGTAGAACCTTTGGACTTCTTTACAACTTTGTGTTGGTTAACAGAATATGCATACATTTTTGAGCGTAAACCAACAAACTCTAACATAATTTTACCGTGATTTTCATCTTTCATTAAGCCTGGCACTTTTTTGTTAACTAATGGAATGTTATAAACGTTATCAGGATCATAGTCTGAGGTATCTAATCTATTAATATCCTCTTTCATACTCTGATATATGTCGGGTACAGAGAAGGCATACACAAGACTGTCTGTATCCGTATACAAGAGTTTGGCATTATCTTTAAATTTCTTTAAAATATAATTATAATGAAAATCATATAAAAGGTTTTGAAACATCTAATACCGAAAATCCTGCATATATAGGTTTATTCAGAAAGACTTCCAATTTGTTCATTTCTATTATAATCATGTCGTTGTCAAATATAGTACAATTGTGAAAATTGGGTTTGGATATAAGTGCGCGAGCCCCAAAGCGACCTTCCCATTTTGTGACTAAACGCACATCCTTATATTTGCGAACATTTTCCATAAGTTTACCAAAAACGCTATTAATCATTAATTTAAAAAGTTCTTATCAAATTCGTTTTTGATTCCTGCCTTAACATTGTGTTCAAAGCTATATATGTTTTAACCACGCCGACTGTTTGAAACGTAAAACCCGATTTACTTTAACTAGTCTTAATCCCTGCTCTAAATACATTTTAAATTCTATAGTGAAGAACGTAGTTACGTTTTGGGTACAATGTGAGCAATAATTTCTTTAATTTGGATTTGGAATACGGGGCTGGGGTATCATGTGCTCAGGTGCCAAAGGTAGATCGCTATGGGACTCATGTAACTGTGTGGGGTAATCCAAGTCACAATCTATGATGTACCCAATGTCTGAATCGTTAGGATTATTTAATATGCATTCAATATTAGGCTCATCGATGAAATAAAATTCCCCATATGGTAAAAATTCTTCCATTGTTCTTCCATAAAGGTTGTTAATATCATAATAAATTAAAAAGCTCGTTGGGATACTAGAATCGTAGCTCTAATACCTCTTTCGATGAACATAACCATGTCGATATCAGTAAAAAGTTTTAATCTAACTTGAGAAATTTTTAACATTGCATCAAATGCCAAACCTGACGCTGTATAATAATAAAGAGGGTCCAGTTGATAGGCGCTTAAGCAGGTTCGACGAAAATTTTCAAAAACATCCGCCAAAAGTAAAACATCTGTTTTTAGATATAAATCCGAGTATTGACCTAACGTTTCAAGTCTAAACGTATTCCAAACATTAACGGCTTGCATATAATCTTTATCCGTAATATCTTTGTTTTGAAGCTTACTAAAAATGCAGTTTTGGAGGTAAAGTAGTTTCATTAAGTTTATCCCAAGAATCAACATATTCATATGGAAAGACTCCTTACAAACTAATAAATTAAATTCATTATCACTATTACAATTTGATCGGGTAATATTTTTTATCATTCTCCAAATATGATGACAATTTCTCAATACTGCTACTCATGAACCTAAAGGAGTCAATAAGCCTATAGTGTATCTTTGTATTGTTGACTAATTTGGTGAATGAAATGTATTTTCTTTATTTAACGGTAAAAGTTTGACCTGGCCCGGAAAACCGTTTGCTAATTCGCGAATAATAAATTGTGAATCGTAAGCACAAAGATTGTGAAATACTACAGGTATAACATGGAACACCTTAAAATTTAAATTACAACCTCTGTGTGCCGCGGATCTATACTTCCTGTCAAATGATCGTGGTCTCTAACTTTAATATTATCCCCGTAAATGGTTTCCTACAAATATGACATACTACCGCATTCTCATAATCTTTAATCTGATCTTGTGTTAGGTTATCCATTGGTACCACCATATTAAGTATATTGTTAACCCAATACGCCAAATTTAATAATTCATTAACAAACCACGTAATACAATCCTCGCCCCTGTACAACTGAAATTTAGATAATGAGTCGTTATAAGAACATTTCAAATAATAAGCTATACTAAAGGGAACATGTTTTTCACATACACGTGTATTACTTCCTTCATCGTCTACCCGAGAGGATTTTTCAAGTATGCTTTCAAGGTCTGCATAAATGACGAACGGTACTTTTCTTGATATGTGAAATGTTTAAATTCCAAAAATTTTTCATCGTCACTCATCGGTAATCTAGAGGAACACGTATTAAATTCGTGACAACGAGCTATATGCTTTTCTAAAAGTATGTTTGTAGAGAAATGATTCAGACATCGATTACAAAAATTTTTATGATCCCTATTGGATAGTTGCTTGGCAACCAGAGCTGACATACTTTTTATCCAAGTAAAGTGATAAAATGTATTATTATTACTATTAATGTAACTTGGTATACCTTCTTCTGCACCACATTTGTTATTTGAATCGCAAGGTAAAATCAGTAAATTAATTGACTCTCTGTTATTCATGTGGTTCTTACTTAATAAAAATGGAAACACTTTTTACCCTTTACACAATATAAGTTAATTGAAAGTTGTTTAACTTTTCAAATTTGCCGATGTCGTTTAATTTAATAGGAAACTGAATAGATTCATATTTTAAAATATCGCTAAAATGAGGATAACTAAAAACTCTATCGTTATGATTTTGTACTGGAAATAAAGCAGATACTATGGCCCACAAGAAACAGTATTCATCATTATTTTTACATTAACAACTGCCCGCTTCATTGCTATGAAATTAGGTACTTTAACATACGTCGAAACACCTCCCTTATAGGAATGTAATTGTTAATATTAACCTTTAAGTGTAAAATTTCTTGCAATGCCCATCCCGAATCCTTTCCGCAAACTCTTCTAATTTTGCCTGAAGTTTATCGAATACATGCGTTTTGTACCATTGTTTAAGATCGGTACCAACATCTATAATTTCATTTTTGGAAGCAAACATTTTAAGTCAAGCTCAAGGTTTTGAGGTTGAATGAAATGACATGCTAAAACGACATTTACTTTAAGCATTGATTGTCGTAACATTACATTAATTTTCTCGAAAAACTTTTATAAGCACATTTCAAGAATACTAGCGGATCTTTAATATTTAAATTGACTATAATACCTGTAAGTAATCTGTCATTGAAGCAAGATTGTACATCGTGCCACTGTAAGTTACTTGAACTAATTGCTACACCAGCGCCTCTTTTATCTAAAGTCTGTCTTAATTGATTTAATTTCGCCAGATAACATTTGAGAATTGATAATTACTTTCAAGTCTAAGTGGATTTTCATTTACAGTATACATTTGAATTTTAATAAATTTTTCAAAGTCCTGATATTATTTCTTAACATATGAATATGTCTGGTTATTTCATCCTTAGTTTTCAATAGTTTAATAGCTTTGCGAATTACCTTAATTAATTCACTACTTGTAACAGAAACCGAATTTATATTCATATCTAATTATTTTAACTGCTTATTTACCTTAGAAGCTATAATATTAAATGTAAACAAATATTATTTAAATTCACACAGACACAATTTAAAAAATCAGCGTAACTGGGGAGTGACCGTTTTGTTAACTATTTTCCGACTACAAAAACACTTTAGAACTATTACAAAGACAATTGTCGGAAGGTAATCGCTCTTTAACTTTAAGCTGCGATATCTGCCATCTTACCGTACATCATCGGTTTATATACCTTCTCAAGTTAACGATAGAGGGTACAATAACCCGATGGTCAACGAGTTTATGGAACATTGATGTCCTTCAAAAGATAAGAAATAGAGCAAGGTTATAAAATAGTAAAGCGCATAAGACAATACATATATATATAATGAACCAAGACCGCCTTTCAATATCGTAAAAGATTGACAACCAAAGCGCTTAAAGTTACCTTTTTTTG
Organism: Vesta saturnalis; assembly: GCA_036346205.1. Classification (NCBI taxonomy): domain Eukaryota; kingdom Metazoa; phylum Arthropoda; class Insecta; order Coleoptera; family Lampyridae; genus Vesta; species Vesta saturnalis. The sequence continues at coordinate 489,041 of JARFJB010002012.1, read as the reverse complement.
ACATTTTTTGGGCATTTCCCGTGGGGTGAATGACCCCCAAAAATTGCCAAAAATTGCCAAAAAATGTAATTTGACACCCGAAAATTACCAAAAAATGTAATTTGACACCCGAAAATTACCAAAAAATGTAATTTGACACCCGAAAATTACCAAAAAATGTAATTTGACACCCCAAAATTACCAAAAAATGTAATTTGACACCCCCAAAATTACCAAAAATGTAATTTGACACCCAAAATTACCAAAAAATGTAATTTGACACTCCCAAAATTACCAAAAATGTAATATGGCACTCAAAATTACCAAAAAATGTAATTTGACACCCCAAAATTACCAAAAAAATGTAATTTTACACCTCCAAAATTACCATAAAATGTAATTTGACACCCCCACAAAATTGTGTAAAAATGTAAATTTGACAACCCCCGAAATTGTCATGAAACGTAATTTGACACCTCAAAATTACCTTAATATAATGTAATATGATACCCTCAAAATTATAGAAAATTGCCAACAATTAAAGTTAGACATCCAATTGATTATACTACCTGTTGTCAAAAGGATTTTTGACATTTTTGGCATTTCCGTGGGGTGAATGACCCCAAAATTGCCAAAAATGTAATTTGACACCGAAAATTACCAAAAATGTAATTTGACACCGAAAATTACCTAAAATGTAATTTGACACTCCCAAAATTACCAAAAATGTAATTTGACACTCCCAAAATTACCAAAAATGTAATTTGACACCGAAAATCACCAAAAATGTAATTTGACACCGAAAATTACCAAAAATGTAATTTGACACCCGAAAATTACCAAGAAATGTAATTTGACACCCGAAAATTACCAAAAATGTAATTTGACACTCCCAAAATTACCAAAAATGTAATTTGACACTCCCAAATTTACCAAAAATGTAATTTGACACCAAAATTACCAAAAATGTAATTTGACACTCCCAAAATTACCAAAAATGTAATTTGACACTCCCAAAATTACCAAAAATGTAAATTGACACCGAAAATTACCAAAAATGTAATTTGACACCCCAAAATTACCAAAAATGTAATTTGACACTCCCAAAATTACCAAAAATGTAATTTGACACTCCCAAAATTACCAAAAATGTAATTTGACACTCCCAAAATTACCAAAAATGTAATTTGACACCGAAAATTACCAAAAATGTAATTTGACACCCCAAAATTACCAAAAATGTAATTTGACACTCCCAAAATTACCAAAAATGTAATTTGACACTCCCAAAATTACCAAAAATGTAATTTGACACCCGAAAATTACCAAAAATGTAATTTGACACCCCAAAATTACCAAAAATGTAATTTGACACTCCCAAAATTACCAAAAATGTAATTTGACACCCGAAAATTACCAAAAATGTAATTTGACACCCCAAAATTACCAAAAAATGTAATTTGACACTACCAAAATTACCAAAAATGTAATTTGACACTCCCAAAATTACCAAAAATGTAATTTGACACCCAAAATTACCAAAAATGTAATTTGACACCCCAAAATTACCAAAAATGTAATTTGACACTCCCAAAATTACCAAAAATGTAATTTGGCACCCCAAAATTACCAAAAAAATGTAATTTTACACTCAAAATTACCATAAAATGTAATTTGACACCCCACAAAATTGCGTAAAATGTAAATTTGACAACCCCGAAATTTTCATGAAACGTAATTTGACACACCTCAAAAATTACCTTAATATAATGTAATATGATACCCTCAAAATTATAGAAAATTGCCAATTAAAGTTAGACATCAATTGATTATACTACCTGTTGTCAAAAAGGATTTTTGACATTTTTGAGCATTCCGTTGAATGACCCCAAAATTGCCAAAACTGTAATTTGACACTCCCAAAATTACCAAAAATGTAATTTGACACTCCAAAATTACCAAAAATGTAATTTGACACCCCAAAATTACCAAAAATGTAATTTGACACTCCCAAAATTACCAAAAATGTAATATGGCACTCCCAAAATTACCAAAATGTAATTTGACACCCCAAAATTACCAAAAAATGTAATTTTACACCTCCAAAATTACCATAAAATGTAATTTGACAACCCCACAAAATTGTGTAAAATGTAAATTTGACAGTCCCGAAATTGTCATGAAACGTAATTTGACACACTCAAAATTACCTTAATATAATGTAATATGATACCTCCAAAATTATAGAAAATTGCCAACAATTAAAGTTAGACATCCAATTGATTATACTACCTGTTGTCAAAGGATTTTTGACATTTTTGGCATTTCGTTGAATGACCCCAAAATTGCCAAAAATGTAATTTGACACCAAAATTACCAAAAATGTAATTTGACACCGAAAATTACCTAGAAATGTAATTTGACACTCCAAAATTACCAAAAATGTAATTTGACACTCCCAAAATTACCAAAAATGTAATTTGACACCGAAAATTACCAAAAATGTAATTTGACACCGAAAATTACCAAAAATGTAATTTGACACCGAAAATTACCAAGAAATGTAATTTGACACTCCAAAATTACCAAAAATGTAATTTGACACTCCCAAAATTACCAAAATGTAATTTGACACCCGAAAATTACCAAAATGTAATTTGACATGAAAATTACCAAAAATGTAATTTGACACTCCCAAATTTACCAAAAATGTAATTTGACACCGAAAATTACCAAAAATGTAATTTGACACTCCCAAAATTACCAAAAATGTAATTTGACACTCCCAAAATTACCAAAAATGTAAATTGACACCAAAATTACCAAAATGTAATTTGACACCCCAAAATTACCAAGAAATGTAATTTGACACTCCCAAAATTACCAAAAAATGTAATTTGACACTCCCAAAATTACCAAAAAATGTAATTTGACACTCCCAAAATTACCAAAAAATGTAATTTGACACCCGAAAATTACCAAAAAATGTAATTTGACACCCCAAAATTACCAAAAAATGTAATTTGGCACTCCCAAAATTACTAAAAAATGTAATTTGACACCCCCAAAATTACCAAAAATGTAATTTGACACCGAAAATTACCAAAAATGTAATTTGACACCCCAAAATTACCAAAAATGTAATTTGACACTCCAAAATTACCAAAAAATGTAATTTGACACTCCCAAAATTACCAAAAAATGTAATTTGACACCCCCAAAATTACCAAAAAAAAAAATGTAATTTTACACCTCCAAAATTACCATAAAATGTAATTTGACACCCCACAAAATTGCGTAAAATGTAAATTTGACAACCCCAAATTTTCATGAAACGTAATTTGACACCCTCAAAATTACCTTAATATAATGTAATATGATACCTCAAAATTATAGAAAATTGCCAACAATTAAAGTTTGACATCCAATTGATTATACTACCTGTTGTCAAAAATTTTGCTACTAATTTTATAGATCACATAATTACCTTGGGTTAGTCCCTTAACCTCATTTAAGTTAACGAACTAGTGTAGTTTAGTTTTTTATTATTTTTTTCTAAAGTGTTTTAATTGTTGTTATTTGTAAAATAAATGTTTAATTCTTTTTTCGGCTTTTTTTTCTTATAGTGAAATATTCAGATCACCCATAATGTGTAGAGGTTTTGAAAATAAACGTTTTAATTCTTTTTACTTTTTTCCTTAAGGTGAAATATTCACATCACCTATAACTATAAAGTGTAGAGATTATACATCAAAAAAGTATTACAATTTTACATGTTGAATTAAACATAAACAGTAAAAATCATAAGTAGTTGCATAACGATTTTGACAATTTTTCCAAGTTCAAAATCTCTTTGATGTCACTAAAGTTTTAGTAAGATGAAATTTGTTTTTCGTTACATGTTTTCGTTAAATATTATATTTAAATACAGTTTTAAAAGATTCTTGTTATAGGATACAAATTTCCGTAATAAAACATCTAACTCAGTAACATAATAATAATATTTAGAACAAAATCTCAAATTATACATGATTTTTAAAAATGTACATACTTTTCTTAAAACAAGCATTAGAAATTTATATTCATATCTTGGGTTAGTCCTTAATCTTATTTAAGTTAACGAACTACTCTCACATATGTTCGTTCATTACCCTTATTATTTCCGCTTGTTTTGCCAACGTTAACAAAACCTACACCTATATATATATATATATATATATATATATATATATATATATATATATATATATATATATATTTTAACATTGCACTTCTTATTCAGTTATTATATGTACATCTACATTACAATAACACAGTATACATATATACATTACAATGGCGTCTTTATCCAAAAAACCAAATTGAGTTTAAAAAGAAAACGAAAACCACAAATACTGCAGCACTTGCTGGTGCAGCCAGCTAACAGTATACTGCTGTATCACTACCGCAGCCACTACCACCATTATCATCACCTGCAGATATTCCTGTGATAAGTATCCGGGACAGTGATGTCGAAGAAGACTTTGCACGCTACTTCGAAAAGTAAGTTACTTATTTCTTAATTTATGTATGATGATTGCATTATTAATGTGATTCATTTTCCACTTACAGTATCTCTCGCTACTACCGCGGTAGCATCGCCGGCGTGGATGCGTGGGGTAAAACCTCCTGCTACTCGACATGCCTTCGCAAGGGCACAAACTCCCTGAGACGTGTCAACCCCCGAGCCCGCGGTAAGGCTACATCATCTGCGGAAACAAATTTGGAGTGGCTGCGTGATTTCTGCATTTCGAACCAAGATCGTGTGGCTGAACTTAGCAATTGTGTGGCCCGGCTAACTAAGGAGTTAGCTGAGGCCAGGACGAGTTGGCATCGGCCGAAAAACTGGTCGGAATGCAGAACTAGTGTTTCGTGCCTTGGACAATATGAATCCTTAGAGTGTTAAGTGTAGTTTAGTTTTTTTTATTATTTTTCTAAAGTAGTTTTAATTGTTGTTGTTATTTGTAAAATAAATGTTTAATTCTTTTTCGGCTTTTTTTCTTATAGTGAAATATTCAAATCACCCATAATGTGTAGAGGTTTTGAAAATAAACGTTTTAATTCTTTTACTTTTTTCCTTAGGGTGAAATATTCACATCACCTATAACTATAAAGTGTAGAAATTATACATCAAAAAAGTATTGCAATTTTACATGTGGAATTAAACATAAACAGTAAAAATCATAAGTAGTTGCATAACGATTTTGCACAATTTTTCCAAGTTCAAAATCTCTTTGATGTCACTGAAGTTTTAGTAAGATGAAATTTGTTTTCGTTACAAGATTATCCATTTATTTCGTTAAATATTATGCTTAAATACAGTTTTTAAAAGATTCTTGTTATAGGATACAAATTTCCGTAATAAAACATCTAATTCGGTAACATAATAATAATAATATTTAGAACAAAATCTCAAATTTTACATGATTTTTAAAATGTACATACTTTTCTTAAAACAAGCATTAGAAATTTATATGGAAAATGCGAACTTATGATTTTATAATATAGTTAAAATCAAACTTCATATCACATTATTTATTTATTTTGCACCCTTCTTATTTTTAAAGTCTTCATCTTCAGCTTCACCTCGTACATTTCAACGTTCTCATCACTATATAATATAATTGTTAGACTAGTGTTATTTGTAAATAAATGTTTATTTTTCTATTTTACTTTATTTCTTATAGTGAAATATTCAGATCACCTATAATGTGTAGAGGTTGTGAAAATAAATGTTTTAATTCTTTTTCCTTAAGGTAAAATATTCACATCAACTACAATACAGTTTTAATAAGATGAAATTTGTTTTGTTACATGATTATCCATTTATTTCGTTAAAATATTATACATAAATACAGTTTTAAAAGATTCTTTTATAGGATACAAATTTCCGTAATGAAACATCTAATTGGGTAACTTAATATTTGGAAGAACAAAATCCCAAATTTTACATGATTTAAAAATTTACAGACTTTTCTTAAAACAAGCATTAGAAATTTATATGTGAAAATGCGTACACCCTAAATCTACCTTCTAAATCTTTAATTTTCATATCAACACCTCCAACCTCTTCTTTCACTCAACAATAATTCATACTTGTTCTTTTTATTTCCATACTAAGCTGTCTCATTCTTCTATTTATTTCATACACCTCTAAATCTACCTTTAAATCTTTAATTTTCGTATAAACACCTCCAACCTTTTCTTTCGCTCCACAATAGTTAATACTTGTTCTTTCTTGCGTTTCCTATCTTGCATACTACCATTTTCATCATTTCTGCTAATACTAAATCACACACACCCAAGGAAGCCTTCTTATTATAAATCTACATCCTTCAAAACCGCTAACCTAGGTTTCTTCTTCTTTCTTCTTTCCATGAACTTATTCTATTTTTACACTTCTAAGAAATGTTCTACGATATCCCTACAGATCAATAATCTTTGACCTTGACCTTCACCACTACACTTTCAGACTTTCTAAGAATTGTAATATGATAATGAAGATGATATTGCAATTTCTATTTTACTTTGACCTTGACCTGCTCCGAAAATTTAAATTCCCGCCAAAAGCATGCTTCAAACGTCCTTGAGGCGTGGAGCGCGTTCTGGTATAATGAGAAACTCACTTGACCTTGAAATAAATCCCATAAGATTTACATGGGTGACCTTGAAGTGGAGTAGTCCGGCCTTATATTACTGCTAAGATCTCTGCATAACAGTGTTTACAGATTAGGAAATTTTGTATTCAAGCTTGATTTCGTTTCTCTTTGTGGTGTTGGGACTTTGGGAGAAATTTTGCGACGAAAGGGGTTACTGCAGGCAGTTTTTGGTTTTTATCCAACATTTCTAAAATAGGAGCTAATTTCTGTGTTTATTAAATTTTTTTCAATATCTGATTAACAATTAATTTTACTGGAAAATGTGAAGACATAATGTTTAAGGATAATTTAATTTCAAATAGCTTTTGTTTATAAAGTATTTTAATACGAAGCCAAATTGCATTAAAAATTTGTTAAATAAGATTGAAAATGCTTATACTCCATTGACAATATTTTTATAGATGCGGGCGGCTTTGGACTTTCTTCAGCATATAGATGTCTGTTAACTATCTGAGATGAAATTTTAAACGTGTGTTTGACATAGATTATTGTTTTTGTTTTTGCAATGTTGCCTCATTTTCGTTATGAACGTAAGAGGTTGTATAATTATCCTAAAAATAATAATATATTAAAATACAAGCATCTTAATGTTAGTATTACAGGGCAATACACATTATGAAACGAGTGCATTATACAATTTTTTTTCTAATTTTGGTTGTTATAAAATAATTTTAGAAATTGCAATTTGCTAATCTGCATTATTGTCAAGTTCAATTTTTGTATATAGGCTACACTGATAATAAACTGACATTTAGAAATTGACAATTTTTCGAACAATTTTTTGAAAATTAGCGCTAACAGCACTGTCTGGAAAACCTCCAAATCCTGGGTACCCAATGCCATAAACAACATAGATACACATAAAAACAGACTTATAATGTAAACTTTATGATAAGAATTAGAAAATGTATTATTTTTAAAATGATCTCAGTTCTTTCAATTTCTATTTTGTAGGTTGGAAGGTGATGTGTTGTTACACACTACATTTTTTTTATTAAAGTTGACATCTAGGCATCTATTAGCCTTTATCCGACATGAAGGTTTAAACGAATGGCATATATTATTTTTTAGATTGCATAATTATCAAAAGAAAAATTATGCTAAAATTACTTCATTTCTCTTAATTTCCACTTTGGTAGGTTATAAGGTCGTGTCTTGTTCCACATCAAATATTTAGTATTCACGTCTTATCCCTGATGTCTGTTAGCTAGCGTTATCACAACAAAATCTCAGGGGTACTTCTATTGGATCCTATCCCTCTAGAATTTCGGGGAACGATCTCGAATTTATTTTCTTCCGTTCACACGACACATTTCGGTAATTCTCTACTTTTGTCTTTCCTAGTAATGTTGCGCTTAACAACATCATTGACAGTACTAGATTGTGCGTGTCAGTGTTTAGCATTGAATGAAACAATCTATACGTATATATATATATATATATATATATATATATATATATATATATATATATATATATATATATATATATATATATATATTGTAATGGCGAATATTATTTAATTAAGGGATAAGGATCAATTAGTTAGGAAAATAAATTTAATTTTGAGATGTAATTATATGTTTAATGAATAATTGTGCACGGAACTAGCTCAAACTCAATTTTTGGGGATAGGGATCAAGTATTTAGTGGAAATTAAATTTATTCTGGATGTAATTATATGAATTACACTTTATAAAAATTATCATATATGTATAAGAAAGAGTCTGAATATAATTTACACTTCCAACGCATGCGTTGTAACGTTATTGAATGAAGTTAACGAATGTCAAAATTGTCAAATATGATTTGCAAATTTACTGTTTACGTTCACAATTAAATTTAGAATATGAAAATAATTTAAAATTTTGTTTCCTTTACAGGTGTTTATACAAGTATTGTTTGAAATTCTACAACAATACATATACCTAATAAATAATAATTTGCAGGAAATTTAACACAACAATGTACACAATAAATAGGGTTATAAAGAAAATGTGACTCACATATACTGTTCCAAATGCAAATTGATGTCTTCAAGTTGCTCCAATTTGATGCAGGCACTTTCCACTGATTCTAGCTGTTACCATACACCCATTTGCTGCTGACAGGTACTCGGGTTGTCGATGACACTAACTTCCAAAACTAGTAATGTTTTCTTCCAAATCGGCAACACTCCAGTCACTAATTTTATCTTGGTAATTTTTTATTTAAATAAATTAATGTTTATTGATTGGTATCGTTTATAAAGTGTTTAAATGTTGTCCAAAATTTGTTATTATTTCACTTTTATTTTTAGATGCCGGATCAAATATAAATTATTTAAAAGAAGTTGTACCAAGAAATAAAACACAAATAACCAAATAAATGCGATTTTAATTTGGTAGAACGTAATCAAATCGAGTTTGATAAAACGAAAACTTTTAACAAAATCGTTACACAAATTAAATCGTAAAAAATTTTCCGAAGGTATCGGAGACCGAATTATTTAAATTAATTCCGGTATAAAAACAATTGCTCTAGAATATTCTCTTCGTTATTTATAACTTTCTTTCCGATAATTAAATTAGGTTATAAAACTTACTTATTACACAAATACACAACACTGCTTTAACCTTTTTTAAAATTTGAACAAATTATAGAGAGCTCACCACTTCCAGGGCAATTCCTTTTATACCTTTTGGTTGTTACTAAAACTTCAATTTTTTTAGCAATTCTACCTTTGTAACTAAGGCTCTGATTGGTTGAAACATTTTATGATTTTGACTAAAATAGAAATTTGGCCATAACTTTCTTATATACTAACGGATTTAAAAACTAACGACAGAAATGAAAACTACATAAAATTTCGAAATAAAACACACCCAACAAGATATGGTTCCTTAAAATAATATGTGAAATCACCTAATCTAAATTAAATTTGCTTAAAACTACCTAAACTTACAAGCTACACTTAATCTAATTACATAAACGGAATCCTGGGAAAATTTTACATAGGAACACACACTTTTAGAGTTTGAAATCTCGAATTTAAAGAAATTTTAAGTTTATGTAAAATATTCTAAATTCACTCATATTTGACGAAATTTTGCGGTGAAATGCAATGTATCCTTTTAAAAACTATGGGATACTGAGGAAGACTCCTATTAATTGCTTTAAGAATATAATTTAAGCCTAATAATATAAAAAACTATAAATTTGTGCAAAAACCTATAAATTACAACATAACCAAACTTAAATCTAAAATTGCAAATAACTTATATTTAAAAACGTTTTATCACTCAAAATGTTATGCTGGAGGTTTGTAATACTTGTCTTTATTATTTTTACTGTTCATTTCAAACGCATTGTGTCAAATAGTGTTGCATTAAAAGTCACATCGTTTAACACATACTGAATTTTCACTATAAAAATGTATATAACTGTGAATGTCTTTATGTTAAACTGTTCTATGCATTGCTCTTGCTGTTAAACTTATATCACTGTGTTTGTCACAGAGTTGCATCCAAAAATATGTGAGAAATATGTCTAATATGTCCATATTATAACCCTTTTATGAATTTTTCACATTTCCTGCATTCTAAAACTATTTACACAATATCCCTAATATAATCCTAACTATACAATTTATGTTTAAACACCTGTAAAATGTTCACTTGCCAAAATACCCTCGAAAAATTGATTTTTATTGAAATAAAGGAAGTACTAAATTGACTTTACCAAAATAAGTGTATTTAACATTCTTGACATTTTTGTTGGTAGCACAATGCTTTTTATGATGAAATCAAATTGTATAAATAATATTCAGACTATTTTGTACAAAACAAATCTACTTTAAACACATCGTGAACCAGATTTCTATCAAACAATGTATCGCACATGTATCGAGCTTGAAATCACCCTTTTATAACTAAATTATCATTTAAACTGTCCGATCCTTCTTTACTTCTTTCTGAACATCTCAATATATATATATATATATATATATATATATATATATATATATATATATACATATATAGAGCTATATTCTCAAAACGTCTCAAATTTCCAAATTGACTTTTAGATGGCGTTGTGTAGTTTTGTTGGTTCTCTGTGACGTGATGAATTCATAAAACGTCAAAGTGCAACATACTCCCTACAAACCAATGCATAATTTGAACCTCTTTTTTTCAAAACGCAACTAACGCATGCGTTTATATTCTCAAAGTGCAACAAGTGCATTATAGTTTCTTATCCTTACCGGTAATTTGTAGCACGTGTAGTTGACGATTAAACTTATCTGTACGTTTACAACTGACGGTGGTATTGTACCAAAATCTACTGAAGATAGTTTCAACCGACGAAGGTTTAACTATAAACGAAAACACTGAAGGGCGTGGAATAAGAAAACGTAGACAACGGCCGAAAAATGTAAGGTTAGAAAAGAATGAAAGTTAACTATCGTAGCCATTTTAATACAAAATGATTTGATTATATTCGTAATTATGTGTTAATTATGATTAATTTAGGTATGATGCAAATGATATTGAGCTTGAGCGGTTTCGGCCTGCTTGCAAACATACAAAACGTAACAACGTCAACAAATTTCAATGCATCGATATACCGAAAGAAATTTTTATTGCCTCCAAGAAAACTGTTTTTCTTGATAATATTAGAATTTCGCAATATCAGAGACAGTTCATTCCTGCAAATTCAACATCCACGACACCAAAAGCCTCAAAAGGCACGAAAACTAAAACACACGGATTACATGTTAATTACAAGGTAAAAGAATCATTTTATTATTTTTACTGTCTCTAATCCTTTTGTATAAATTATAGATACGTCATGATGAGAAAGATTTTTTAGTTTGCCAACAATTTTTTGGGCTTTTATTTGAAAGAACTTTATGGGTAGCTACACTGATAAAAACAGCTCTGGAAATTAAGAAAACGAGAAGAGGAAATAGATATTCAAATTCACAAAGAGTTTTAAAAAAGAGAGATAAAGTAAAGAATTTTATAGAAAAATGTAAAGGTTCTGAAAGTCATTATTCCTGAAACAAATCTCATAGGTTGGATCTGCCATCAACACTTAATGTTAGTAAAATGTGCAAAATGTATAACAACTCAGCAGAACAAGCGTACAAATTTAGTTATCCGTATTTTCACAAAATATTTTGGTTGTATTTCAACATAGGATTTGGAGCTCCATCAACAGATGCTTGTAGTTATTTTGAGAGACTAAGGAACAGACTTAAATTTTCGCCCAGTCAGGAGGAAAAACTCTTAAACGAGATCTAGCGGTGCACAAGTTCAGAGCAAAACAATTTCATTTATTAATGAATGAGACTAACGATCATGCAGCCACTTTTTGTTTCGACTTGCAGCAAGTTCACAATCTACCTAAGCTTTCAATTCAGGAAGCGTACTATTCATTGCAATTGGTTTTTGCGATGGATGTGCAGTGCAAAATAAAATTTCACACGTTCTATATTTATTAATGTGGTGGCTACAGAAATGTGCTCCAGAATGGGTGAAAGAAATTGAATGGATCTTCCCTGTAAGAGACCATTAATATCTTCCTGCTGACCGAACGTTTGGCCGTGTTGAAAAAAAAGTACGTAAGCATGACCGATTAATTTTCCCACATAACTACACAGAAATATATTCCAAATTTGGACAAGTTAACGAGTTAGGCGAAGATTGGAAAGTGTTTAACTTAAAACCCTTACTGACAACATTTACCAAATTACAAGGAATAAGTGATCAAAAAAAGGACTTTTTTTAAAAAGGTTTAAAACCTTCATCAAACTGCGTTTATGTTAAATCTGAAAAAACTTACAGAGCAGACAATTTAGCAATAAAATATAATTCTTTACAGAAAAAGGGAAAAAAACTACCAGAGATTTTAGATGAAGACATGTCATGGAATAACCCAAGATAAAGGAAAGGCATTCAACACTCTGTTAAAGCAAGGTTTTGACGATACATGGTACGCTGAGGAATCCTTTAATTGGTACTTTATAATTCTTCGTTATTTTATTTTGGAGGCATGTAATTTCAAGAAATCCAAAGAAAATCCGAAGTGCGACTGTATAGAAGAAGAACCAGAACTCTAAATGTAACAATTTATCACAGTTTTTATGCATAAGCACTTACTAATAGATAAGTATAGCAACAATGTTCTTGTATTAAGTTATTTTTTAAAGTTGCCATTAGCGTAAGTATTATTGTCTTTTGTCAAAACGCAACAAATAAGGATTTAATTTTCAAAACGCAACAAGTGTATCTTTTTTTTTTAGTTTACAAAACTATTCGCAATTTTATTTTTGTGTCGATTACAATTTTATTGTTTAGAAATGCATTACTATGTAACAGAAAAAAAAATTAAAACATTATTGTGATTTTTACGGAAGCTATAGAAAATAGCAGAAAACTCAACTTCTTGTTAAATACATTTGTTGCACTTTGATAAAATAGCTATAATATATATATATATATATATATATATATATATATATATATATATATATATATATATATGTATATGCATATATGTAAATATAGTTATCTGAGCTAACTTTACAAATTGGTGATTTTTTTACTTACGTGTTAAAGCACTCAGGAGCACTGGCAGGGTTTAGGGATATTGTTATGCTCCCGAGATATGTTTATGAATGGCTACCTTAAATTGACTTACGTCAAAGTTTGGAGAAAAACAGGAACTGGGTAGTGTATTCCACTATTTGGTCGCCGTGAGTAAAATGGAAAAGATGGAATTCTGAGTTCGTAATTATGGTGTGAATGAGCAAACCGAATGTTTCTAGCGAATAAGGCCTGCGAAGGTATTAAGAAGTGTATTTAGGAGACACACTTGCCGTGGTAATAGAGATAGAATAAGGAAGGAACTGAAACTGTTCTTCTATGCAAAAGAAACTGTAGGTCAGAAGTCAGAGCCTTATAGCTCTTTTTGGGATGCGGTTTACCGTGTCGAAGTCGTACTGAGGAGCACTAACCCAAAGATGGGAATTGTATTTCAGATAGAGTCGAATTTGGCCTTATACGGTAAAAGGGGTTGCTGCGATGTGAAGTACTGTTTAGATCTGTGTAGAAAGCCCATTTTACGGGCACCTGTTTTCTTGGCTCACAAAAGGCAGTCAACCAATGAAAGGTTCGACGATATGGATATCGCTAACATAGAAATAGAGTTTGAAAGCTTAAGGTCTAAGCCATTTGTATTTACAGCAGAAAATGTCCGGCCTTTCTTGGCAGGCACAAGGCAACACTGGGTTTTGTCGGCGGTGAACTTGAGTAGATTATTCCTTCCCAATTCAGTGACACATTCTAAGTCACTGTTGATTGAGGCTGCCATATTCACCTTAACGTCATTACTAGACCTATTGTTGTGAAAAAACCGAGAACTACACTGTAGAGTGCTGTCATATGCAAAGAAATGGATCGGGTTGAAGAAATGAGTTCATTTATGTATAGCAGGAAAAGTGTGGCAAACCTGGTCAAAAACCATTAAAATATCTGAAGCTAGTACAGCTGTTTCACCGGGACTTTCTAATGTGTTATTCCAAAGTTGGGTGACATGAAAGAGATTACCCGTTGAACGACTCTGTCTGAACCCATACTGGTGGTCATTTTGGAGTTTATTGGACTCGAGGAACGAAAGTGGTTAGTGGTTGGTGGCTTTTTCCATGATTTTCGACAGAAGAGAAGTGATAACTATTGGTGGATAGTTTGAGCGATCGGTTTTGTCGCCTTTTTTAGGAATAAGTTGGACATTTGCCAACTTCCACGGTAAGGGAAACTCTCCAGATCACATGGTGATCGAAAATAGTTTGGACAATACAGATATTAGCCTACCGTCAGGGCCAGTCGCCTTATTAATTCTAGGAGTTTGTAACGAAAGTGGACTAGTTTAATCGCGTATGGGGTAGATTTGGTCGGCGGCGCAAATTTACCAATATAATTGAGACATGAATTTTATGCAAAGTAATCGACAGAGAGGTTGGCTTATTTAGCAGGATCAGCAACTACAGCTCCTTATTGATACGGCATGGGAGAAAAGGAAGATGTACCAAAGCTTTAATTAATTACACCCAAAGGACATGAGACTAATTCTTTGCATTTACGTTCTTAAAACATCTTTTTGCCCTTGTTAAAAATGATTTTGCAATTACTCTTTGCGGCAATATAGTAGGTGTGATTTTCGACATATTTATTTAATTTCCATTTGTTATAGAGTTAATGCTTTTGTGATAATTCACCAGTGCAAGCCCTATTAAATCTGGTTTTGGAACGAGCATGACCAACATGCTTATGTTTTTTTGGGAATGTATAACTGTATACCCATCAAGACAACTTCAGTTATTGAAAGAGCATTATTTAAAGAGGAACAACGTTTAAAGCAATACTCACGCTAGGGGAAACGCTGCAAAAAATCTCGCAATTCGCTACAGTTAGATGATATAAACATCACATAGTTCTATCTGTTTTTCGAGTAACGGTAGGATTGGGTACAGAGGAAGCTATTTCGATTAGGCAGTGGTCTCATTGGCCAAGTGGAGAGAGGACTCTAGTTATATAGATAAGTGAGTTAGTTGTAAGGAATAGGTCCAGGAGATGTGGAGAATGGTTAGGGTTGTCAGGGATTCTGGTTGGTTCGGAGATGATTTGTGTTAAATCACAGGATACAACAAATACTTCTGCACTATGATCTGCGAGACTAATGGTAGATGAGAATTGAAGCCAATTGGAGTTGTGGTCATTAAAATTCCACAAGATGAAAGCTATGATAAGAGGTAGTCTATTTTCAGACTAAGGTAATCAAAAACATCTTGGCAACCATTGGGAGACCTATACAAACAAATTGGGACCCAGAATATTTGAACCAAATCGCGTCAAATTTGTTGTTTTCCAATGCGGACATCCTCTTTCAACCTAAGTTTCTTCTTGGTATACGCACATACTCCGCCTTTAACGCGAAAGTTGAAGTGGAGGTTGTATCTGGGGAATTACAGGTCAGACGAATCAGTGCTTTCAGGGGATACTTATGTTTCTGATAGAAACATAATGTCTGGTCACACTTGTTCAAGGTGTTGGTGAACAGCATTAAGATTCGACCTGATACCACGTATGATGCAGTAATGAATCCGAATTTTCGTACTTTCGATGACCGAGGTCGCATGAGTCATGCCCTCCCGGGCATCCAAATGGGGTAGAATTTTATTCCTGGCAGATCTGGCTCTTCTTAGTCTTGATTTTGGCATTGATGAATCTCCCCCCAATCCTTGGGACGGATCTATCAATCGATGTGAGAGTGTGAGCATGTCGTATTACTTACCTGTGCCTAACCGTTAAAACGCCGCGCTTGACTAGTGCGTGTTGGCGAGTACATAAGGAATAAAGGAGAAAGTGACCGTCTGCCATTAACGAACCCAGAAAATTGGAGCACCAATATTAAGGAGCCCATGATAAAGGTGGTGGTATTGCACCGGGCGGCAGGGGTATACACACCTTCCACCTATACCTACTCTTTTTCATTTTGAAACTGTTATCTATGGATTAGCATCTACGTGTGATGTGTCGGTAGCTTAAATCATGGTTAACGTATTCGAAGTGCATTATGTTGTCCACTACAACACAAAATACAATTAAATTAAATTTTGCACTCGTAATTGTAACAAAAATTTTTTTACCTTTTTGAAAAGTTTTATCACAAGTAGATTATATCCAATTTAGAATTCTTTTTTGATACATTGAATTTTAGTAAGTTGGTTTGCTAACATATTTCTGTAACAAACGATGTATAGACTATAAATCAAAATCGTATTTTCTCCAACATAAAACGTACAACCTATTGGGAATATCGTAAAGTACCGTTTCCTATAAGCAAATTCTAAGATTTATTTCTATTTAAATAACAATTTGTGTAATAGGAAACGTGAAAATTCGATTTAGCTTCGATAAAATATCATATCGTAAAGAGCATGAAAGAATTTATAAGTCATGAAAAGCATTTCTGTCAATGATACAGAATTCAATTTAACCCATTTTTAATATGATTTATTTATTTTTTCACAGATGGCTTTGTTTTCTTTGTAAACTGGAAATGCCTTTAATCATGTTTGTTGGCAACGAACAAATAATGATTGACTTCGGGCGGTCTATCTAACCCAACAATTATTTACAGAGCAGCAATGCAAAAAATTACTGTTAATGCTGAATATTCAATATAACGAATAACTGTAATTAGCATTTAGCAAGTAAATTATACCTTAAATCTCGGTTAATTAAAAAAGGTTTCTTTCTCTCTGATTACAATTTCGAATTGCTGGGTGTAGTTGTGTGAATTCAGCAGATTTTGACATGTAACCTAATTGCCATAAACCATGACCTTACTAAATTCAATTTAACGCAGTGACGCCCTTCATTAATTTAAGTTATAACCTAAACCTGAATAAGGTGGTTTCTTAAAAGTAACAACAATGGTTTTTTCGAATAACGTTTAATAAAAACACCCATCTTTTTTAATGAAACGCAGCTCTATATGCTTTAATTAAACCAGTCAAGTAAATATCAAATGAAATAATATATAGAACTAAAACATTTCTTTTTTCTTCACATTCATTCAAATAAACCTCTCAGGTTTTGAAATTAACGCAAGCTTTGAGCTTCTCGTTATATTTCTAATTGCACTTCCTTCCCGTCAAGATACTTTTTGATTAACCAACCGTGGATTTAATTAGATGATTATAAAAGGAATGGTATAAATACAAGAAACGGGTTTCGTGCTTCGTGTTAAAATACATTTTCTACTAATTGAAAAATTTCGAAAATTTTTTAATAATTTACGTTTATTTACAAATTTGTGAAAGATCTTATACAGGGTGTTAGTCGATAGTATGTCATAAATGAAGTCGATGTAGACCATTTTCCTTGCATCGAAAGTTTTTGGTATAGAAGCTTTAAGCAAAAATAGATATACTTTAATTATTAAATATGAACGAAAGAAACTTCTTTTTTATGATTGTGTACCTGAACGGGCTAAATTTGGACTACCGTACTAAAGCACTCAGGAACACTTAGGAGGATGGATAGAGAGATAATGAATTGCCAATAGATGCCTATGAACAGCTACCTTAAATTTTCTCATATCATAAGTGAGAGGAAAGCAGGAACTAGGGAGATCATTCCAGAGTTTAGAAGCCGTGTAGAAAAATGTGGATTGCGCCCGTTTGGTACGACAAGTGGAGATTTGTACTGCATACTAATGATGTGAATGAGCGAACCCAGTGTTTCTCGCAAAGATAGCCCGAGATGGTATCAAAGAATGTAACTCAGCAGCAAAACAGCCGTTGTAATAACGATAATACAAAGAAAGAACTGAAACCCCGTCCTTCTATGCTCAAGGGACTGTATGTGGGAAGTTAAGGACGGGTAATTTATAAGCCTAATCGCTCTCTTTTGAATACGATCAACGATATCGAGAGCGTATTGGGGAGCACTAATCCAGAGGTGAGAATTATTTTCCAGATGAGGCCGAATTTGGGCCTTATACAGCAGAAGGAGTTGTCGAGAGGTAAAGTGCTGCTTAGATCTGTACAAAAAGCCTATTTTACGAGCAGCTGTTTTGGTAGCTGACAGAAGATGGTCAACCCATGAGAGATTTGAAGATAGTCATACCCAACAGAGTAATAGAGTCTGAAAACTTAAGAACTGAGCCATTCATACTTACAACAGGAAATGATCGATCTTTTTTGGCGGACACAAGGGAACACTGAGTTATATAACAAATATTACTTTACTAGGCCTTTCAGACACCATGGAATAGTTTATTATGTGACAAGGGTTGTAAGAAACATTGTTATATAAACGAGAGCTTAATAGGCATTACCGTCCTGGTTGCATATACAGTGCGAGCACCCATGCTAGGTGAAGGTAGCGAGCCGAAGTTAGAAACAGCAACAGCACCTACGCTAGGAGTAGTTAATAGCGTCTGTGCTAGAAGTGCTATTTATTATAACATATTTTTCTCTGAAGCTATATTTTATTTTAATAGGTTCATTAATTCTGATACATAAATAACAGGTCAACATTTTAAATACAATGTACACGGAAACAAGTGTGAGCAGTAATACTTGACTTAAACATTTATGATTATAATAAAAATGCTTTAAAAAAAGTACGTGAACCTGTTATTTTTTACATTTATTAGAACCAAGACTCTTATGTTCATCAACGCATTTAGCAAGCGCATTAGGGTTTCTACTTTTCTTTGTTAAAAGTTCTTGGGTGTTTCGACCAGCCACGTGAGCCCTTCTTCTACCCATACTGGTTTTCCTTCTAGACACAGAAGTTGGTTGGACAGATGTCGACATCATGTCGTAGACCAACTATCTTTTTACTGCAATGCACTCCATTGTACTTAAAACAGGTATATAAGCCGCTAACAAGACTATTTTCAGTCTTGGTACACTTATTTTTATTGCTCAAGAATAGTTTCACGGCAGGGTAAAATGTAGTAGGATTTTCATCAATTTTTTCTATATATCAAGATAGTGTTTCTTCCATTCTTCTTTTAGTTCATTTATTTCATGTGGTGTTTGTAAATTTTTAGGGCTTATGTTTCCATCAAGTAAAATTTCATTCTTTGTTTGTATTTTATTACCATTTGGTTCAGTCGCCATGTCAATACATAGTGTTTCTTCATTCATTTTACGTTGCAGAAATAAAAGTAATTCAATATCGGGCCCTTTGCTGCTTGCTACTTTATATAATTGACATTTAACATTTTCAGTCAAAGCATTCATACTGCATTTCAAATTATATTTTATTAACACAGCAGCCTAATGCTTACAATGTTTTCCATTGGTCCCTATATAACGAGTGCATTTTCCTGAAAGCATATCTACTGCGTAATAGTTAGTATTATCACTACTGCTCAGAACGCTGTATTCAAAATTATTTATTTCATGAATACTATTTGGGCCAACATATTTATTGGATGTTCAATATCGATTTAGAACACTTTTCGTAATTATTTGTATTCGTACCTCTCAATAATATTTGATTTCTGTACAACATACACCACATCTCCCTTATCTTCATCGAGTTCTCGACATATTTAAGAAATGACAGATATTTGCAATTGTGTTGAAAAGCTTTAATAGCGTCACTAAATCCCTCATCATCACTGGCTATCAAAATATTTGGAAAATGTGGATTGTTGATCTGCTTTGACAATAGCATGGCTTCCTGTCTGAATCCATTTCAATGCGTCTTTGAGGACACGAATCGTACACAATGAAAAGTTAGAAATAGGCCAATATTTACGCAAAACATTGATTTCTGTTAAATTATCGTCGGTTAGAATTGCAACAGCAAGAATTTCAGTTTTTGGGGGGCTGCATCAAATACCTCTGATTTTAAGCTTGTTAGTATTATACAACCAACTGCAGGTGTTTGTATTATAAAAAAATTAATTTTGTGATTTGGACTGTAGGCAGCATCAATGATCTCTGCATTAATGGAGTGCATAATGCAATTGCATAATTATTTTCATTGCTCGTGATACCATACCAGACTCCGTGATCATTTTGGGCTACTTCTAAATGTTTCATCATTCCTTCTCCACTCTTTTCACCAAAGTTTTCTTTGAAGTTTTTTCTCCACAATGTTTGCACGTCGGTCTTTGTCAAAAAAATGCTTCTGTCGGATACTTTGCTACTATAATCTTCATCTAATTAATCGACCATTAATGCACAATACGTAAGGTAAGCCGATAAATCAGAATGTTCCCTTTGAAATAACTCGACAACTTTTGATTTAGCTTCTTCTCCTAGGAGCCTTTCACGTAATTCGTCTACACAATTGAGTCTGTGATTATGCTTCTGTTTAAGTTGTACAATGGACGACCACTCGGACAGTAACGTATGGTCTAAACCTGTTTTCGATCGAGGTATATATTTTTTGATAGTGAGGATGACTTACTCAGGGCAATCAATATTCCTACTTTTTTCCTTGGAATCTACGCATCAAGTATTCCTATGGCATTTATATTCTCTTTTCAAAATATTTCTCCCTCGCTTCTTTCCCGTCGGTTCTGTTGTTCGTTTTACAGTCCAAGCTTCATTCATAATGTTTTTTAAATCTCTCATCCAAACCTTCATGAAGAGAGAAAACCTGATTTATTCAAAAAATAACAAACTCCTTATCAAATCAAGCATCAGTGTTAGTGTATTCTAAAGTTGTATAATTTTTAAACGGAGGTGTCGAGATAATTTGGTAAGTACTACAAATCCAGATCAAAAAGCAACAATGTACGACATGTTGTACCCAATAAGTTTCAAAGCTTTAGATTTTGATGGTAATTAAATATTGCATTTTTTTCATGATTGCACAATCTCACCCTAGTATACAGGGTGATCCACGGTCGATGGTAGATTAGTCGCATAAGGAAAAGGAGATATAGGATTGTTCTGAATACTTGGTTACCTAGATAACGTTTTGAGATCTATACATCTAAAACATTTTCAGCGATGCAGCGTTTCCGCTTGTATTAAAAAGTAGCAGCATCTCTGATATTTTAAATGAGATACCTTGTATAATTTTTCATTTTTAGGTTCGACATTACTCTTCTTTTTTATACCTGTCTTTAGTGGTTTTCGAGACATTAATTTCTTTCAATATTTTGTGTTCAAAATGTAGCTCGAATTAAATGTTTATTACTGCGTGATTTTTATTCATAGAAAGTTTAAATTTCAAGCGTGCTTTAGCAGCGTGCTCTGTGTTAATTTTGCGCATAGGAGTTTGATCTAAGTTGTGCAGGGTTTAGTGATTTTACTGCCGAGACAAAAATGACCAGTAGTTAAAGTTTTAGAGAAAATTGCTTCTATTTTCAGCTGGCTATTTAAGTATAGGAACATGCTTTATTGCTTTAAAGGGAATTCAATTGTCTTTCATAATATTTTATAAGATACAGGGTGTTCCATTAATAAAACGCACTTTTCGCCATTTTTCTATCTAGCAATAAAGTCACTAATTTTGAAAGACACTGTATAACCTAGATCAAACTCCTATGCGCAGAACTAATACAGAGGACGCTGTTAAAGCATGCTTAAAATTTAAGCTTTCTGTGAATCAAAATCCCGCAGTAATAAACATTTAATTCGAGCTATGTTTTGAACAAAAAATAATGAAAAAAATTAATATCTCGCAAACCACTAAAGATAGGTATAGGAAAGGATATGCAAAAATAATCAGAAATTAATGTCGAAACTAACAATTCAAAAATGTCGCTAAATTACGCGTCATATCAAAAAATTGCATGGAACATAATTAATTGATATGGTTAAGGTCTTGGTACTTTTATATCTTTGAAATATGCAGCAGGTTTAGAAATATTTGGTAAAAATAAGAAACTGAACCTCACCGCCGCTGGATTTCCTTTAAAATCAGCTCCAAGCGAAATGAAATCAAGCTCAAATACAATATTTTAAGTGCATAGGTATTTTGGTTCTGCAGTTGTCGTGGAGACTAACATGCATGCATCCACACAGACACACATCCAGATATCATGGCCGATCTTGGCGAAACTTGGCCAAAAGTTGTAAAATGAGCTAATAGGTCAATTTAGCGATAGTGAAAAAAAAAAGTCGATTGCATAACCTTCTTTACCTACATATGTATATGTAGGTTGGAAGATAAAAATGTAACCTAGCGTTTTCGTGTATCTTTTAAAACTAATAAATAAATAATAATTAATATTTGATTTTTTTAGTGAAACAAAAATTTGGGCACTAAAAAGTTGTACGTGCTAAAATCGATTTCGGATCTTTTCGTATGGACTTCATATTTTTCTTTACTTATTATTCAAAAAATTACCTTTATATTGAGAATTTACTATTTACTCGTCATTTGTTTCGTTAACATAACTTATAATTTTTGGCATATACTGTTTTACTTTTATAAATTACTTAAACATCCTGTATAGATTGCATTGCTTTCAGTTTTTCAAAAGTTCACACTAGCGCCATCTAGGTAATGTTCAGGGTTCTGGTTAGTTTAAATATAATTTACTTACAGATATCTGTTACTTTGCTGAATTACCGCTAGATGATATCATTAATTTACATTTTATTGGAAATTCTGTATTTAACATTTTAACAAAAATAGTTTTGGTAACAATGAATACGATAAGAAAATTTTATTGAACACCGTGTTGAGTTCCCCATTTTGGGTGAAATTGAGCTTTCTTAAGAAAAGACTTTTTTCTGTTTTAAATCGAATCGAATCTTCGTATATAGATATTTTATAGTTTATATATTTCTACATGTTGTGTAGGTATTAAATAACGCCATTGGGCTGATTATGTATATATATATATATATATATATATATATATATATATACATATAACATATAGGGTGATTCACGTCGATGGTGCCTTAGACGTTTACGGAAAACGATCTTTTTGAAAATTTGGTCACATGCATGGTTGGCTCGGATCTATCGATCTAAAATATTTTTAGCGTTGCGACGTTGCCGCTTATGTGAAAAAGTGGCATCACCTTTGATATTTTTAATGAGACGCCCTGTATATTATTATATTGTTGGTTTCGCTATTACTTTTAAATTATTTTTGCATCACATCCCTATGCCTATCTTCAACCGTTTTAGAGTAATTAATTAATAATTAAAGTAGGTATTAATAATTAATCAAATTATTGTAATACGAAAATAATTTTATAATGTGAAGTTTGAAGTTGCCTATAATTTTTGTAAATAACTTTTTTTTATATCTCCATTAACAACGGATATAGAGGTGGGAGGCATGTGTAACTCATGCAGCCGGGGAAGTACCACCAGCACCACCCTTACCATAGGCTCCTTTATATTGCTTGTTCAATATTCTGAGCTCGGTAAGGACTGCCGGTCACCCATTCCTTGTCCTTAATCAATTCTCATCGTATTCCTCCTTTCGCTCACACTGTCTATCTATCATATTGAAAGTACAATTAAAAAAAAGAGGGCTGTAGTTTCTAGGGTAAAAATGGCCGGACTAAAATGCCGCCCTGTTCGGGTGTCCGAAGGGCAGTGTTCAAGCAACCTCAACATTTGGAAATACTCCCGTTTACCCAATAAAACTGCATGCGTTACTTATTACCGTGTCTATTACAGCGATAATAATTTGTTGTGATCCGTGGCTAACAAAATTAATTTGCCAACATTACTATGGTAAGTATGCAGTTTCATTGACTGGAACGGCCCCACTTGATTAATTAATTATAAGTACAAATATAACTCGTGCGGTGCTTATTATTGATTATAACACTATTATCCCTTAGAGTACATATTGTTGCAATTTTGTAAACAATACATTACGATGTGTGTTTTATCTAACAATTAAAATGTACAAAACAAAAATTCTTATTCTGCTTTGATCAGTCCATAGTCAATAACAATTAGTGATTTATCTAAACTAAATATATTACGGAACGTAAAGTAAACAGATTTTTAATTAGTATTTGAACCATTAATTGTATTTTAATTAGATAACAATTCAAATTAAATTTACTTTGTTCAAAATTCTATTTCTTACTTTCCAGAACCGTATCTAATGCGGCACTTCCATGTCTGATATAACAAAAATAGACTACACTGACAAATAACTCGCTTTTTATAAACTTTATTGATAATTAGTTGTTATTAACTAAGATTCTCAAAAAACATAATCAACCACTTCAAAAATAAACATTGCATATTTACGTTTCTGTATAAGGTACAAAACTTTTTAACCATGAATGAGTAAATTAAGTTAAATTTCAATCTTGCAGCTACTTTACACTCAAAAAGTTTTTTTTTCAATACTCATTAAAGTTTAAAATCTAATCGTACCTTTTCAAAGATTCTTCTTAGAATGAAATAATTACTTCAAGACAACAATTTCTTAATGCTTATTTATTTTATGAGCTAATATGGTGAAATCTCTGTACTACTGTGTCCAAAAAATAGGGTGACATTATTTGGATTTAAACATGTCGCGCAAAATGAATCGGTAACATTACTTTTTTTTTTTGTGAGGTTGGTACAACTGTCCATAACATCTGTGCGAAGTCACACGTCAAAATATTCATTGGTGTTTGAGTTACGTTTGGTTGTACACATCAAAAAAGTGCATTCGGCGATTTTAACAATGTCCGAATTTGTTGAGCAAAGAGTTTGCATTACATTTTATTTGCGGAACGAATTTTCCGCTACCGATTCGCTGAGAATGGAGTAGAAGGCTTCCGATGACAAGGCTATTTAGAAAAAATGTGGTACAAAGAGTTCCAAGAAGGCCGAGAACGTGTGGAAGACAAAAAGCGACCAAGATGACCATCAACTTCTTCTGAGGAAGCTCACGTGTATAAAATCAAGGATTTGGGGTTCAATAACCGTCGATTAATTTGTAGGCATGTCGAAAAGTTGGGTCAATACGCAAAACGCGTAAAATCTCCACTGGTACCAAAAACACTCAATTTGTGCGAAAAAGAGCGTCGTGTTAGCATCTGTGAAACAATGCTTTCGGACTATCGAGACATAATAAAACGCATCATAACTGGACATGAGACTTGCGTTTATGCATACGACCCAGAAACAAACCGACCAATCAAGCGAATATCGTGCGAAAAGTGAGGCAAGACTAAAAAGACCGCGCCAAAATCGATCGAAAATCAAGGTTATATTGACTGTTTTTTTCGATTATCGTGCATTATGAATTCCTTTCACCAGGTTAAACTGTGAACATGGAATATTATTCGAGTATTAAGCGTCGTTTGCGTGAAGCGATAATGCATCATCTCACACTGTATTGGTTCTTCGTGCTTTTTTCATCAAAAACTCCACCCATTGCGTTCCGTAACCACCGTATACTGATTTGGCATAGTGTTACTTTTGGGTATTCGATAAGCTAAAAAGACCACTCCGGGAACACCGTTTGAGACGATTGAAGACATCCAATCTAAATCGATCTTGTTTTGAAGGCGTACCGGAAGGTGACCATTTTTCATGCTTTGAGGATTGGAAATAACGCTGCCATAAGCGCATTGTGTGTCAAGAGGGGATTACATTGTAAGCGAGGGATTGTATTTGGAGGGACAAATAAGGATTTTTGAAATAAATGGAATGTCACCTTATTTTTTGGATTGGATTGTATAACATTTTGAACAAGAAATATAACATATAAAATTCACCGTGTACTGTGCCTTCCGTTTATCTTGGTAACATATTGAGCAGGTGTATGCATCAACATTCACGGTTATATAAAAAAAATTACCTTCATATTTGGTTCCAGGTGTTCTTGTATTGTAACATCCGGTTCGCCACAACGCCATAGCAGTAAAAGTATAGTTGTGAAAAGCTTAATTTGGTTGTTAAATATCAATTGGTTGTATAATAACAAACATCGACCTTCCGGTTCAATGCACGGCTAACGTGCACCGTCATCTCCAAGTTTCCCAACTAATAAATTGTAATGTGGGCCAACATTGTGTCAATCTATGGCACCTTTACAATACCGTGGAACGATTGTGATTGGGAGGCTATAACCCGGCACTATCTAGAAAGTATAATCCATCTGCTAGTGAAGTAATTTGAGCACCTTAGCGTGGTCAGAAGATTTATTACTTGCACTGGACCAGTATAAATGTTTGTAAGCGTAAGTCTTCTTATTATAACAGTAGACGCCACAAATCTTCTAAAATACAACCCCAAATATTCAAAAATGGACTAAATTGAGAAGGAAGCTAAAAGAGAAAATTTTAATTTGACACAGATAAATCGAAACATGAAATTAAGTATCCACTAACTAAAAACTCCTTTATTTAATAAACCAACTTATATATTCTACCCTAAATGAAAAATACAAATAATATAGAATTTAAATTAACATCCTTTATACATAGTTCTAACCAAATCTGAGACACCACCGACAGTTACAAGTTCGCGCTACAGGGGTCACTTACATTCTGTTCATGTTAAAGGAAATATGTAACAGTTATTATATACAAGTTATGCAGATATAGGAGTATAAAAAAATGTAAGTAAATTTTGCAAGAATTTGTTGTTTTAACAAAATTTCAATATGTTAGGTAATGTACAATGGACACAGGAATAATTAAATAGTTCAACTGGAAAGACTATGCCTAATATAATAGCTACACAACTCGAACTTGTGGAAACAGGAAAAAGATTGACATTATAAGATTAGTTATCAGAAATTCATTACCTTGATAACGAAGTGAAATGAAAGCAATTGTAGACTAATTTGTTTCGATGTCTTTAAACAGAAAAAAACTCTACAAGGTGAATAAGTAGTGTGCAGGTAATGGAATTAACAGTTGCAGTAAGCAATGTTTGGCGTACAAAATGTGACCACGTAATATCAGTGAGAGCCGTAGTACTTATTTTTCGAAATAGTCAGAACGATATGAGAATGTTATCATCACTAGTACAGAGATTGTACAAACAAATTCAGAAAGGGAACACAAGTACGTATTGCACGCATATGTTGATATGAAAAGGTTTATTTCTGAGAAAGCTCGTTCTCAAGAAATATATATGAATGTCTACTCAATAGAAATAGTGCATTATATTATATCCCAATTAACTTAGTTGTTTAATTAAAATTCAAGCATATTGTTCGAAAAAGGTTACCTCATCAAATTATATTGTAATTCTACCACTAGATGTCGTAAGCTTAAATTTAAATATAGGTACATAACGACGAGATAATAAATATTTGTACCTACAAAATAGAAAATTACAATTCTATTAGAGAATACATAACAAAAGTGGTATACAACGGTCAAAGGCGTAACGTAGGGGTAAAGCTACTAAAGTAAGCGAGATCTCGTTACGCACGTCACACAGAAAAAAGAGAAGCCGGTTACGACAAAAAAAGAAAAATGACGTTAAATAATTAGCAACAAAAAAAAAAGAAGCGACGAAAGTAAGCAAACCGACGAAAGCGAAATGACAGAATGAATACTTAATATGTAGCATCAGATAAGATATGCAAAATAGAGAACTCTAAGAAGAGTAAAGGTCGACATCTGGAAAACCATCAGATAAATATGTCTAGACAGGGGGTGCGACATTTTAGGTACCGAGGATCATGAAAATCAGTAATAGCTAAATAAGTCTAAGAAGAGATAACTTTCTTAATAAGATAGGGAGCGAATTTAGCATTGAAGTGACTAGAAGCATCAAAAATTACAAAATACAAAGGTTATGATGAGTAGCTCGACGCTGATAAGCTTTAGGCAATCGTTTGATGATGTGCAGACGAATAGATTCAAATTAACTAGTAAGTTTAGTATTAGGAGGCATCATGCGATCTGGATCATAAAGGGTAGAATCAGGACCTAATAGATCTTCAGAAAGTTCATGTTCATATCCAAATAACCTGAAGTTAGAAGAACAACCAATTATTATTTTTATATTTAGCAGATCTAATAGCGCAACTGATTTTTGCCAAGTTCACGTGCGATGACTTTAATGGATATAAGCAGCTATCAACGTTTTAGGACTTCGATTAATTTGTTCGACCGGTTTTGCATGTGGATGGTATTTAGCATTAAAGATAATAGTAATTCGATATTCGGCATAAATTTGAGTGAATTCCTTGCTGCGAAATATTACGCCGTTATCAATAATGATGTACTTAGAAGTACCAAACATAGGAAAGATATTGTCTTCAACTAAACGACAAACAAACGTAGCAGTAGTTGCACAGAGAGGGAAGAAATATGCATATTTAGAAAAACGATCAGCAATAACCGCAATGGAAGAGAAGATCTAGGAGGAGGAAAACAATGTCTATACATAGCACTTGCCGCGCGCAAGTAGATCTGGCTCTTGTGGCTACGAAACCAGATGGAGAGCATTGTCCAAACTTATATGTAAAACAAATAGCACATTGACGAAAATATCGAACGGCTTCTGCACTTAAGGCTGGCCAATAATAGTTCAAAAAGTTCTAGTAACGGACCACGATCTGCAAACAAAATGTGCTAGGAGAGGAAGACACGACGAAGAAGAATTAAGCACCAAGGGTTATTAACCAGCAATGTAATCAAAGAAGTAGAAGTCAATTCGATGCTATCGACTTAAGGGACAGTGGGAGATAAAAGATCAGAGGCAACATGTTCGGATGAAAGTTTTGTATGTGTGTTGTATGGTTTTGGGGTAACAACCTCTGACGTTTCCTCTCAGCATTTTGAATAGCGATACGCGGTTGCGTATCTTATTGAGAGCGCTGCTGGCGTCGGGTTCACAATGCAGGGTTCGGGAGTACGAGAAGCTTAGGTATATGATTTTGCCTTGTAGTTGTCTTTTTCCGCGTAGGGTCAATTTGATGTTGTCAGAGGTTTGTCTAGCGAAGTTGGATAATTTAGGGTGTGTAAACAGTATTGTTTGCATTTTGTTTGGGTTGATTGTTAATCTCCACCGGTTGACCCAGCTGGAAAGGTGGGTAAGGTCTTGCGTTATTAGTCCATTTGCCTCGTCACCGCCCCTAATGGTCGTCCCGATGGAAGTGTCGTCGGGAAATTGGGCTGGAGTTATGTACGGCTTGGTACTTTGAGGAATGCCGTAGATATTGATGGTACTTAAAGTAGGTGCCAGTGATGATCCTTGCGGAACCCCGGCCGTAGGATGAAAAGTCGGGGAAGTAGAGGAACCCACTCATACCTTCACACATCTGCCGGTCAGATGAGAGAAAGAGTTTGACTAATGCGGTCGGGTAGCCTAAGTGTCGTAGTTTGTGTATTAGTCCTGTGTTCCATACCTTGACGAAAGCCTGTTTAATGTCAAGGAAGACTGCGAGGCAACAATCACCGTGGTTCAAGACTTTGGAGGATTCCATATAATTTCACTAGGAGGTCTTAGGCAAGAACGGCTTGGTGTGAAGCCGAACTGGCTGTTTGCTATGATGTCGTTGGCTTCGAGATGATCTCTTAGTCTTTGAGACAGGATGATCTCTAGACATTTGCCCATACAACTTAAAAGGGAAATCGGTCTGTAGGATGAAGGTTGAGAAGGATCAGACCTAGGTTTGGGTAACATGACGGTTGAAGCTGACTTCTATTCCGTCGGGGAATAGGATAGGGAAGGCATCTGTTTTCGGATAGTTCCTGTGAACTGTGACTTTGGTTTTGGAAATCCTCAAGGTTTTGATCGAGCTGAGCTTTGAAATCGTTGTCAAACGATGGCTCGTCGGGAGTAGTGAGAACAGATTGTAGATGAAGGCCGAACAGGTCGGCTTTCTCCTTGGTCTGAAACTGTGAGGTTACCTTAAGGGTTGATCAGGTGGCATTTCTGTTTGGTTTTTTGTTTTGTTAGGACCTTAAATTTGTGCCAAAATTTAGAGCGTAAACGGTAATCCAGTTTGGCTGTTTCTTTAATCCAGTTTTCCTGGGTGTACTTGTTAGACTCTGGTTGGATTATTGCGTTTAATCTGTTGTACTCGGTTTTTAGTACTGTTACTTGATTTCAGAAAGTAGTTTCCGGATGATGTTTATTACTTTTGTAGTGATTACTACATTGGCTGCGTCGGAGATGAATTGGGTCAGTTCTTTTACAACTCTGTCTATGTCTTCGGTGGTGTTAAGGGGTAGGTCTGGGAGGTTATTGGAGATGTGTTCTTGGAACACATTCCAATCGATATTGTGAAAGCTCCTACGTATGACAGTGGTTTGTGTTGGGGGAGGTAAGGGACCTAAGGATGTCTTGACTAGTAGGGAAGGGTGGTCTGAAGTTATTGTTGTGCCGAGGTGGAAGTTGTCGTCGATATATTGAGTTATTTGTTCGGAGCATATTATGTGGTCGGGTATGGAGCAGCCGTTATGTTCGATAGATTTTGGGTGGATAATCCTTATTATTACTATTGGTAGGCTGAGTAGTTTGTCAGTTAGTATTTGTCCGTCCGGGTTATCTGTCGTATCTCCGAATTGTTGGTGTCTAGCGTTAAGGTCTCCGAGTGGTATTGCACTGTGGATGTTGGCTATATATTGAAGTAGTGGGTAGGAAAGCGTGTTGTATCCGGGAGGATTATAATAGCAGAATACTATTATAGGGTATAAGGGAAGGTTCCCGTTGCAGCTACACGTTCAAGGTTTTGAAGGTGCGGCGGTAAAGTGTAGAGAGCGGATGGGTGTCGAGGGTGTATCAGGAGCTTAATACCTCACATGCCTCTGTCGGGGTTGTTGCAAAGCTAGGTGTTGTAATATTGTCGTTATTATGGCTAATATTTGTATATGGTCTTTGTCATGTAGGTTTTTCATCAGATAGCGTTTTCGTCGAACGCCACTCGCGTTAAATTTTCTTATCGTTAGATCCATTGCTTCCGGAAGTAAGGAGGGGAAATTAGGGGTGGAGAGAACGTGTTTAGGAGTTTATACCCGTCGATAGTAGGGTATCCGACCTTTCTACCGCTCCAAGCGCTGTAAAATCGCCTGTCTAAGAACTCCTCGGCTACGTAATCTTCGTGATAAGCTTACGCCTATCGGGGATGATAGCGAACAGAGTGAAGATAAGGTCTAGGAATGTGTCGATCCTGAGAAAGCGCTCGTAGTTCTCATCGTCAGGATCGGAGGAGGTGGTGGAAGCTGTTTCCAGTTTTGAAAGGGGGTACTTTGGTAGGAGAGGATGGGATCTCCCGCCGTTTCTCACAGTCGAATCTGTAAGTAGGGTTCGAGCCGCCGCAGTTATTACACTTTGACGAGGATATGGGAGGGCAGGCTTAGGATTTGTGGCTTCCGCCACAGAATAGACGCTTGAGGGATCGGAAGTACACTCGACTGCTAGGTGACCCACCTGGGCACATGTGGAGCAGTACTTGAGAGCAGGATTGGGGGTGTGTGAAGGCTCGCATTAGTAGCGTGTTATGCAAGAGTCGATTGGGGATTTGTAGTGCGTCAGGATGCGAACAAAGGAAGTGGTACGGTTGGTGGCTCTGGAGACTACACGGACGCCCTTGGTAACGTGGTGTAGGTCGATGACCTGTACAATCTCTTCGGGGGTTGTGTCGCGGTCAACTTCGCTGATGACACATGACAGGGAGGGGGGTTTGTGTGCGGATCGGGTGTCGGTTGGCCCGGACAGTCGGATAGGGTAACAGATGGGGTTTCAATGGTTGCTTGCATCGATTTCTGCACTGCAGCGTTTGGGATGGATTGGGAGATTTCAATAAGGGCAGTGTGGTTGTGGTTGAATCTAAGATTCACCCACACGAGTTGGAGAGGGCGTAGGGTAGTGTAAAGTTGCTTCTGCGAAGCAACTGTTTTAGTATTATTGCGTAAGTGATGTCGTGATTTCGGTTGTGTAACGGTGAAGGTCGTGGATGACGAGGATACTGACATGGTAGAGGTTGAGAGTGAGCGTGACGTCCTGGTGGTCGTTCTTGTCATCGTATTGGTCCTTGTTGGTGCTACCGGTAGCGAATCTACGCAGCGTAGGTCACGGGCAGTGCCGTCGTCGTCGTAGTCGGGGCTAGCGTAAGAGAAAGGGTTTTGTTAATTGCTTAAGGTTAAGATGCAAGAAAATTTAATTTACCATGCGGCGTTTCTCTTCGTCTAATTGGCTCTTTTTGCACATTGAGGGATGTAAATAGGTTAGCATACAACAAAATTTTAATTGGGTCGCCCTGTATAAATATACTAACTTACTGAAACGTTTCTAACGTTGTTTTGGGCAAGACACACTAGAACATCAGCCCGTAAAGATAAAGTACCAGCTACCGATATAACTCAGTGGTATGGGCGGGATTCTTACTCGTCACTCCAAACGAGCACTCGACACAACCCAACAACTTCAAAACCAGGAAAAAATATGTCACAAAGCCGCCATTTGTTAAATAGATTTATAGCAGGAAAAACATGATGAATTAGATCTTAAGAATAGTGGCTTAACAAGAAACCATAATGTTCACTGGAAGAGAAAACACTCATCTTTACCTGATAATTCTACTTCAAAAATACCTATGCAAAGATCACACTTACACTTAAGTAAAATTTTAAGCTTCATTTAAAATCCTCATAAATTGCGATAACTAAACTCCAAATTCATTATACCCTTTCGGTGTAATCTTCAACGTAAAATTACTTGCTCAATTAACAAAAAAAAGTAATTGGCCAACTTGGTCATTAATTATTCAATTTAAAATGAATATTTGTCACAAAGGAAAATGAACAAAACGCGATCGAATATCTAAATATCCCTATAATTTAATAGTCACTGTAAATTCATCAAAACAAATCATCAAAACTTGCTTTACATTTCTGAATATTAATAACTTTAAATTGGATAACTTTTAAAATTTGTCGAACTAAAATCAATGTGCTTTTAATCTGGTGAAGGTAAAATAAATGCCCACAAAAATTACACCATAAATATCTTTATTTAAATTAATAGGCATCATTAAAGAAATATACAAAAGGGCAAATACAATCAATAAAACATTCCCCAGTCAACGGGGCCTGAACTAAAGTTATTCGCCAAAAACAAAAAAAAATTAACACCTAAAAAAATAAAAAGCTGCGTCACCTATACAGCAGCTGTCACTAATGACAAGGAGAAGTAATCTCAATAACTTCTTCTTGCGTAAGCATCATCCAGTAAATATATACAAATGACAGTATCAAGAAATATTATTCAATGCAGGTACGAAATTTCAATTTATTACAATTCAGCTAAAACCCAACAGCTGACATTATCACTACAATAACAATCAAACAAAAGCTTTCTGAAAATCAAAAACGTTAAATCTACAATGACGTCGGAATTTCCACTTAGAATTAAACTTAGAAATTACAGCAATCACTATTATTCACAAGCCTCTTAATGTAAAAATAAAAGCAAACAATGTTACCAACGTCCTTTTCGCAATTTCCATTGCTCCGGTCCAATTCCATCACTATCAGCTTTTATTATTAAAGGTCGCACAAACACAAACTTAACCAACTCCTTAGTAGGCGAATTCTTTTAAATAATCTTATATAAATTCTTAACACATAATTATCTGGCTGTTTAAGATTCACCAAAAAAAAAGCACGTTCTACTTTTATATTACACTCAGAAATCACGGTAATAATGTCCATAACTTCAATAAATTTGATACAGTTTTCTGTCAAAAAAACGTAAAATTTGCTGCCCCTCGATTTCTACGTCATTTAAATACGGATTTAGAAGCCGCTTTTATTTTTCTTCAGATCAGCGCAAGGATAAATTGAAAATCTTCGGTTTCACTACTAAACCCGGATTTCTCGATAGAACGAAAAATTTGTTATCGTATATACGATAACAAATACGGTGTACTTTTACTTTAAAACCGCTTAAAATCGAACTGCTGCATAGCAACGATACTGTACAATCCTGACCAAATTGCAAAGCGTTTCCATAATGATGCACCGGGGAAGATACAGATAGCCCAAAACCACAGTAATTCGTACAACATCTTAACTGTTTCTGCGTCGACATTCACGATCGAAACCTCAACTCCAACTGACCGAAAAAAGGGAAGCAGTCCTCTACGCCCTTTTAAAAGTACTTAGATTCGGTAAATTAACAACTCAACACTTCATATGGAAGTTCAAAGATAAAAAAAAACAAGAAACTGTCGTCAGTTCAGGAATTTACGAAACATAATACTACCAACGACTGCTAACTCAGTCAAATAGGTTCTCAACAATATTTACAAAAGCCGACAAAAACCATTTTGTCACTATTACGTACGGTCGACCTTATGTAAACCACTTAATGGAATTATATCAAGACTCCAGATGACAATTTATGATATCAGAACTCTGCCTGATGTGAGAATAACCACCATCACATTTTGCAAACCAAGCAACCAACATGTCTGTAACTTTGTACTAAAACAATGTAAACATATATTTTTTCTACTATTAACCATAAAATAATAAAATCCAACAATGTAATGAATTCATTTCTATACTACGAACAAACCGACAATGAAAATATGTATATTACGCAATTTTTCTTTCACATAATGTGACAACGTAACAATAGTAACTTCATCTATTACTTTTAAACTCTGACAGCTGTCTGCTGTAAATTCGATGCTGCTAATAATGACGAAACAAGGAAAAGTAAATCGTCCTCAAACGAAGTAAGTTAATGAAATTGTATGCGAGCACATCGAATACCACGTAATAAAAAAACATAACTCACCGATAACTTAGTTGTGTAGGGAACACCCAAACGTTTTACGTGGTTTAAGTTCTCGTGTAATTGGTAGACATCGAGCCAAGGACGGCGAACCTCTTACTTGCCTTCGTGGTAAATAGTAGTCAGCCTAGACTTTCCCTATTCGATGCTCGATGATGAAGAAGTGTACTCTTAATATATTCATGAATGTACACTTTGGAAAGTCAGTACAGGACGAAGATGTGAACTCAAACCTGCCAAGCAAAAGACCCAATTCAATCAAAATCTTAGTTACGAGGACAGTATCATTAATGGAAATCTTAAGTATATAAGCTGGAACGTAAGGTGGAGTAGAAAGTTAGAGAACTTATTGCGTCATGAAGCGAAAGGTAGCTAGTTTTTATGGAAGTTTCAAGTAAGGTATGTTGAACCCTCCAGCCAGGGAAATGGACCCTTGTTTCAATGACACGATTCGAATACTGCTAACATAAACGCCGACGTACTTTTCTGCCATAATCTGTCGGACAACCATCAAGCTGGAACCACATGAGCCTTCTTATTTCCAAGGCGACGTCTTCTGGAAGTGATGGGAGAGAAACGTTCAGAAATTCCTAGAAGCTCTCTCCATTAAGGGTTTGGTCAAAGAAATGTGCACTTATAATTTTTCTTACCAGCGATTTTCATATTCTACTTGCCGCACTCAATGTGGATAGTACTCGGACTTATAATAATACGTGTTGTGAAAATTCACACCCCCTGTGCTACCTAATGTGGCTTCGTCCAGCCATAACATGCGAAACAGGAAATTTGAATTTTCCCGAATAATATTTAGGAGCCAGTGACAATTGTTGAGTCTATGATCCTAACCAATATGATATGTAAAATAACGTAGTAGGGATGCATATTATTGTTCTGACTAATGTCGTGGACAATTTGGTTTTAGAACTCCCAAGTCGTCGGAGAATTTTCTGGTGCCTAAGGTGGGATCGTACTGCACGTAAGCCGAAACGTTAATAATACTTCCCTCGGTGGGTGTTCTACGAGCTCGTATAGGTGATTGAATCGGCTTCTCGTTGCCAGTTTCTCGTAATCGCCTGGCGAATTTTGAAAACATGATACGTGTAACTTTTGTGTAAGGAAATTTTCGAACGAGTTGAATTTTTTATGTATACTAATTACGCAACATCCTAAACTTTAACTTCAATATTAGTAAGTTTGGCAACAGTGTACATTAAACCTTTGCTTTTTCAAATAAGTTTGAACATGCTTTAAAAATTTCTAATTTGTTGATGAAAATCACGTCTTTTTTTCTGGTTCTTTTTTTGATAAGGCGAACGCCATTTCTAAGAAAGTGATGCGTCGTTAGAAAACTAACATGATATATGGAGAAGATTTCTATGATTTTATTACAAACATTACTCAAAATTATACACAGTTTGGGACTGGATTTGGCTTTCTATATGTCTTATTATACTTATTGGTTAGTGGTCGTATCTTACGGATCTAATTAGTTTCTAATACACATTTCGCTTCTAGTCGAGAGGTACGTTAAACCACTTTCTTTGTTACACTAATAATTTGAAATCAATAATTCATTTTTAAAAGAAAATTACGTATCAACTCATTTTCTAATACAATTGGTTCATGTATGTTCTTTTCGTCTTACTGGATTTTATCCTCTTTCTTCCGTCCTCAAGGTATTATCGCCCGAAGCTACCAGTAGAGTTGGTCAACGTTTCTCCGAGTTATGAAATAACGTACGACTGCTCTCTGAAACCAAGCATAGGACATTTTATCGGTACTCCTTCACATGGTACCATCCGCTAGACTAAAACACATAAATTATATCTGGTAATACGTTCAGCTAAGTAATACATACACGTACATCACCAGATGAGTGCATTTTAATGACTAATTCTGC
This sequence comes from Vesta saturnalis, assembly GCA_036346205.1. NCBI lineage: Eukaryota > Metazoa > Arthropoda > Insecta > Coleoptera > Lampyridae > Vesta > Vesta saturnalis. Next base: position 452,241 of record JARFJB010002012.1, on the reverse strand, counting down.
ATGATGAGGCTCTCGTTACCTATACAATTGCTGGAGTTACTATAAGAACCACTCCCTATTATCACGAATTAGCATTGTACTTCTACGTTTATCCTTTTTGGAAAAATTAATGCCTGTAAGCGCTTTGGTGAACCTCTTATTAGGATCATATGGAATGAGGTTATGTACTTCTAACTGCAAATGTTAGTTAAGTTTAGGTGGAAATTCTAATTAGACTACTTACACCTGTAATCGGGTGGGTAACTGTTAACCTTTAACTTAAATTTTTGACTGTTTTTGTGTGTATTCAGTCTTACAGTTACAAAAAATTCACAATTCGTTTTAATAGGTTTATGTCTCTGTGCCAACAGTTCAGACCATCAGCTGTTCGGACATGTATTTGAACTTAGTATGTTGGTCGCTATTGTACAAAGTGTGTCCTAAACTATAGTAACGTATGAGTTATATAAATTTAAACTGCTTGTTTAGGGGATTGTTTCTATAAGAATTTTATAAATGTTACGCTCATTTAGGTTAATGCATATGTTGGATTTGGCTGGTTAAAATTGTTTAAACTACAAACACTATCTTGATAAGGAAGCTATTCAATTTTTTTTATTACGGCCTTCAGCCCATGTTTAAAACTTATGTTTCAGATTTACTTTTGTGCTCATTTAAATTTATGTTTTACACTTATAAAGCTAGTGACGAACTCAGCCGTCCTGAACCTGTATGTAGTAAGTATGTATTATGTATGTATTATGTTTGCTTGCAGGTAAATTTAATTTCTTTTCGCTTACAAAAAAAAGTAACTGTAAACATCTAGTGGAAGCTTTAGTTTATATTTTGTGTTTTAAAGTACGTTTTGGGTTGATTTAAAACTGAAATACCAGTTTTAAGGAGAGCTCTTCCTAAAGCTTCGGTTTAAAGTTATTTGTTATACATATGTTTTGTTAGTTTATTTTTAGGGTCAACAACGGATGGCGAACAGTGCACTTGTATATTTTGATTTTACGTATTACAAAGCTTGTTCAATATTTTGTTTCAATTACAGGTTTAGCACTCTCCAGAAAGGTAAGTGGGTTACTATTAGACCTATTGGGTCAGATTTTATTTTAGTTAGTTTAATTTCGCTGAAATTTTCGGTCACATATGGGATAGCGATCCCAACTTAGGATAACGGTTGTGTACATTGCTCAGATTATTGCTTCTTAAATTATTACGCTTTATATAAACATTATCTGGTTATCTACTCTGTAAATAATATTGTTTTGCTTATACGAGTATTACAATTTATATTAAACAAGTTGGTGTTAAACGATCGTCAGTTGTTTCGTTATTGCTGTGGCCAAGGATCAAAATTTACCTGATTGGACTTAGTCCAGCATTTATTTTAATTGTAACGTCTCTCTCCTTGTGCCGCAGACCTTTTCTTGATCCAATTTCTTAATTCATGTTACCGCACACTTTCTCCTTTTCTACCACAATCCTTTTGTAACAAACACTTCTCGAGAAAATGTCTTCTTTATGGAAATTGCATTGTATATTGCAATTGCAGCATTTTCGAAGCATATATGATTTGTTTTCCCCGACAAAGTAAATTGTTTCGATTGCGGTATTCAAATTTTTAACATTTTTCTGTATAAATCTAGAACGGATGGGGCCATCGAGAAGGGGTTTTCACTAAAATTTGACTAATTTTAAGACGCAACGGTCTATCAAATAAACAGTACCATTTTATTTAGTTTTTTCCAAAAAAATCACAAAAACGTGTAATCCCTCTAGTTTATTTATTTAAAACTAAGCATTCCAACAAAAGCACCCTTCAAAATACTATAAATTGCTCTTTCAAACAAAACTAAGTGTATTTGAATCCGCTGAGTGATTCAGGAGATGCGGTATCACCCAAAGTCTCAAATTATATTTCAAAGTTACTGCTCATAGCACAATTTTTGAGATACCGTGAGCTTTATGTTTCTTCGCCGCAGTTACGCCCCCTGGTGGTCGAATTACGAACTTCACAATAATTTGCATTCATTTCTCTTACTCCCTATATTTATAAAGGTTTTTTGTCCAAACCTCTAGACGTCACCATTGTCGAGATAGAGACGCTCCGTACTCTTATCCAAACACACGGTATTTTTTGTTAATAATATATTTATGAACGACAATGATTTAGTCATAAACGAAGTTACATTAAACAAATTATAGCAGATGAAGAACGATCTACTGGTTTAATGAATAAAGCTGATCACGCAAACAAAGCTAATAGTTTACTAATAAGAATTTCAAATTATTAACTAAGAAACTGCTAAAGGAATCAAACTTACCAGCTGAAATAATTAAGAGAGTAACGCCGCAAGGTTCTACAGTACCAAGATTTTATGGATGGTCAAAAATACACAAATCAAATGTTCGACTTTGTCCAATTACAAGTTGCATAAATTCAACAGTACCTAAATACTTTACTTCGACCTTCCATATGTTCGAGGAGTTCCCTTATAAAGACTTCAGAAAATTTTATTAAATTGATTGGTAAATTAATATAAACCGGATTACTTGCTAATTAGCTTTGAAATGAATTCCTTGTCCACAAAGGTATTAATAGATAACACTTTACAACTATTAGAACCACATATCAATCACAACGGGACCAAATTATGTTGTCTAACTACATTGTCTAACTACATCATCCTTATTTAATTAGATTATTTAATTATAGTATTGTCAACAATTAGGTGCAATGGCTATTGGGTATCCAATTTCATCATGGATTATTTTAGGGAACACTTTAACGCATTGGCTGGAAACAATTCACAAGGAATCAAAACTTTGGCTTAGACATGTTGATGATGTTTTTGCTATCTGACCTTTTGGAGAAAAAGAACTAATGGTATCCCTAAACAATTTAAACAATCAAGATACCAACATTAAATTTACAATAGAAAAAGAGAAATATGGATGTCCTCCATACCTTGATGTTCTAATTGAAAGAAAACCATACGGAAGCCTAACATTTCCGTATTATACAGATTCATAAAACCATCATCCAGCACAAAAGTTTAATACGATATGAACTTTATATAACCGCTCCACAAAGATTTGTCATCTAGATAAACAAAAATTAAACCATTTTGAAGAAGTTTTCATAAATAAATATCAAATTAAAAAGTCATTTCAACCGAGACAAACTATGCCTACGGGTGATAAATCTAGAACTTCAGATAAGTTTGCAATTTTATCTTTCCTTACAAATACAACGAATAAAATTGGTAAAATTACATAAGTATAATACAAAAGTAGCTTACAAAACCAGGATTAGAATTTCAAATCTTCTGAATTTCTGCCAAAGACCAAATGCTATTACATACATGTAGTGTCTATCATACTCTTGTGGTAATCTCTTCATTGGTGAAACTGGAAGAAGGATTAATATCAGGTTAAAAGAACGCAAAATATACTTACGCTTACTTCATCCTTCTAAATCAGCAGTTGCTGAATATGCCTTAAACATTCTGCGCAATATGAAATTAAAAAATAAGAATTCTGACAAGTGATAGGAATCGATATGCAAAGGAAGATTAGAGAAGTTCTGAAACAGCCTAACAACTTGAACAAGGATAGAGGATATGAATTGTCCGATATTGGGTGTCTATTTTTAAGAACTGGAAGTTATACGCTGTAGGTTGGAGCGAAAAAAAATTTTTTTTCACTTTTTTCTGAAACTAAACTAGCTTGAATACGCATAAGTTGTGACTTAGTATACTGATTACCACCTACAAATTTCAGGTCCATAACGCTATTTCTTGAGGTGCCACAAGTGTCCTGAATTTAAAAATCTGAAAGTATGATTTTATTTTAGCGTGTCAAGCGCCTGAAATAATTATCTATTGTTTTAAATAAATAATCTTCATCAGCAATGACTGCAAAAGCACCTTTACCTTTAACTCGCGGAAGAAACACTCGATGTCCACTATATGGAATTGGTTTACCATTTATTACAAACGTTCTGCCGGCTTACGAGGACATTTTGCAACAGTACTTGTTCACAAAAAACGAAATGAAAATTAGTGGTCAATTGAAGGAGCCCACATTTGCAGAAGTTGCCAAAATAATTGTACCACAGGTCCAGGAAATTTGGAAGAATGCTTCATTGCCCACAATATCAAAAGAAATAATTGTGGAAAGGATCCTAGAATACCACAAAAAAATATAGGGAAGTACTAAAACCCTATAAACAGAGAGCTAATGTTGCAAGCTACATAAAAAAGATCGAAGAGAAGGACTCAAAGGGTTTATTCGATGTCGCAACCTGAAAGTTCATCTGTTTTGAAAAGTGTACATGTGAAAAATTGAAGAAAATACCTGTCTTAGAGAGAAAGTTTTTGCTAGATCAGCGAAGTGCTAGAAAAATGATTATATCCTCACAAATGCGTAAATCTCTACCAAATTTAGCACGAGAGTGCGATAGATGGGGTATCACTGATCGTGGAACAGCTGCGGTGTCCTCAGCGTTACTTCAGGACCTTGGAGTTGTGACCAAAGATGACATTTCATCAGTTGTACATCGCAGTAAAGTGAGACGAGAGAGGCAGAACCTCAGATAGTTAAATCAATCAAACAATGAAAAAGATCTCACGCTCAAATCAATATATTGTGATGGCCAAAAAGATTTAACAGGAAAAACAATTTTAAAAGATGGCGTTTATCACCCTCATAAACTCCTCTGAAGAACATGTGGTTTTGGTGCAGGGAGCCGATGTCCGTATATTTAGGACATGTAACTACTTTATCGGGGAGATCTTCCAACATATTTACGGCCATTACAAATTTTTTATCCTTGAAGGGGCACAAAATTGAAGAGCTAGTTGCCATTGGATGCGACGGAACTAATGTAAATGCCGAAAATGAAAATGGCGTAATGCGTAAATTAGAAGTTCATTACAGAAAACCACTTCATTGGTTTGTGTGCCTCATGCACACGAATGAGCTTCCTCTTCGGCATATCTTAGTGGCCTTGGATGGTGCGACGCATGGTCCAAATTCATTTTCTGGTCCAATAGGTAGAGCATTAAAGAACTGCATGCAGCCAGTTGTAAAATACATGGCAATTGAAGGAAATCGATTACCAGCAGTTGATTTGGCGGAATTAAGTAACGATCAGAGCTATCTGTATAGAATAGTCTTGGCTGTAACATCTGGTGAGTGTTCCCAGCATTTATCTAATCTTCAGCCGGGCCCTATTTCGCATTCACGTTGGCTAACAACTGCTAGTAGAATACTGCGTTTATATATTTCATCTGAAAGACCCTCTGAGAACCTGACAACTTTAGCTACTTATATCGTCAAAGTTTACGCACCAGTTTGGTTCGCGATCAAAACCAAGAGTGGATGTTGGAATGGAATCCGACATTTGTGGCAAGTTATTTATTTGAGCAGGTGTCTGCCACGAAGTTTAAGAAACGTAGTCGATCCAGTCATTCAAAGGAACGCTTACTTTGCACATCCGGTGAATCTATTGCTGGCTATGCTAACTGACTATAAAGCAACCATCAGAGCCCTAGCTCTACGTCGAATTTTGAAAACTAGGGACCAGAGACAAGACCACCTGGGTGTTAGAAGATTCAAAGTTCCAGAAATCAATTTTGAAGCCGTCGAGTGCTATGAAATGATAAGTTATGCCAGTTATTCAAACAGTGAGCCTCCCTTAACAAAATCAATCAGCGTAGAAGAACTTAAAGGTTATCTTGATACAAACGAACATATAATGACATTTCCAAATTATCCCTGTCACACACAGTCTGTTGAGCGATGTGTTCGTTTGGTCACAGAAGCTGCAGCAACAGTAGGCGATTCGCAGAGAGACGGATCTATTAAATCAAGACTGAATTCCAGATCTTTGATGCCCCAATTTGAAAAAAAATCTGATTATAAATTAATTAAATGTGTTTTCCCTATTCCATAATACTTTCCTTAACTGTTTAAATTATCTTGTCATAGTCCATTCTTTTGAAAACTGAAACTTTTGTTTTTTCTCTATTTTTTTTATTTTCCTTAGTTGTATGGTGGCGGCACTAGACATTTAATTTATACCCTACATTTTCTTTGAGTTCACTTTCATATTTGAAATAACCACCCAAGATAAGAAAAATAAATGTTGTCAATGTAATAAAAAAAGTTTAAAGTATACCGTTTTTTTCTCGTTTTTTCGCAAATTTAGATGCTTTGTGGCACCTGAAGATGTCAGTAGATTTTCAAATTATTTTTTTGGCAAACTAATCTCATATCACACCAACTTTTGCACACCCAAGCTTTTTGATATCTCCAAAAAAAATTTTCACTCCACCCTATTATACAGTCAACAACAGTGATTTAATCTTAATTCTCTAATACAGTTATACCTTATCAATTTTTGTCACGTTGAAGTTACCTTGTCAATAAACTCTTGACGAAGGACAGACTTTATGTCTGAAAGCTTACCAAAAAAAAATAAAAAATTTCACACCATTTTGCCCAAAGAAAGTGTTATTTAAATAGCTCTAATATTTTAAACTCTCTGATAATGCTTATTTTAGTATTTATTCGTAGGATAAATCCCAATTGAAAGTTACTTGTAAATAAACCAAATAAAGCTTTCGTTCATAAAAGAGGTGTTGTGATGTTAGATCAATGCATCTATTCATTTAAGAGTTTCTAATGCAAAGACAACGTATAAAAAGGTTTCTGAAATGTACCAAATAATAAATGTGGTGCTTTGCCGTGACCCATTTACAAAAGTTAAAGACGTACATAAGCAACAATTGAAAATTAGGGTACATAAAACGTTTCCATTTGACAAACGCATTCAAAATAATGTTTTCAATCGGAATACATTTAATTGGTGATAAATTCTCACAGCAAGAAAAGATTTATAGATTATCGCTCATCAGTTTTTCTCTTGAGAGTGTCTTTTATCAAAATATAATTATACACGTCTACCTATATTTTGTACGCTCTATCTCTAAATGAAAAATTGCGGATACTATCTACAAATTCATTCTAAATTATTAACTGAGATAGACTTACATTGGAAAACGTTTTAGTACGCTTACAATAAAAATAAGATGAATTGTGTCAAAAAAATTAATACTAAGCTTAAAGAGTGACCCGATAACGTGTCTAAAATCATCAAATGTGTGTTACAGGTTTTTTTCGGAACGAAAAACAAAATAACGTGAATTGGAATGACAGTTGTACTAGTGGGTTTCATTCCCAAGGGAAATCAATCGCATCCTTTGCTTCATCGAATTTTCCATCACTATTTAAGGTACCGTTTTTTTTTTGAGTCCTAACACTAAAATAAATGCACTTTAATTCTATTCAACACGTATATTGTATTTCCGTCAGATTTTACATTTTGAGTACCACATATTACTTCTTTTAGCTAAATCCATATCGTGCATATTTTTACGCCTGTTGTTTATAGGCCAGTATAGTAGCGTTTTCTCTCACAATTATAAAGATGAATACGGAGTTTTAGGTTTACAATCCAATAAAAATTTCATCAACTGATTAATGGCAAGTTTAATTTATTCTGACAGTTACAAACGGAATTGTGTTTCATACACTCGAATTAATGCTACCTTCCGATTTGCATAGTTTAATTAGTAGTCTGTTGTTCCTACCTACTCATCTCTTGCATGAGCCCGTTAACTAACATCAATCTCCACAGATAAACAGGAATTGCATACAATACATAAAGACAAATACAGGAATAATCATTAATACGATTTAAATTGGTAATGTTACACTGATATTAAAATTTCTGCAAAAATTATGTTTTAATAAATCTTTGTAATGCATAAAATATACGTCCTATTGATTAAAGTTTTCATATTTCAATTTCCCTGTCATCGGATTATAGTGTTTCTTTAAAAAGGATAAACTAGTTTGCTCCTTATTTCTCTATAAAACTAAATTAAATATAACATTCTACAGGGTGTCTGTGAAAAGTTGGGAAATCTCGAAACTGGAGATACTAAAGCCCAAAATATATCGATTGAACATACCTTAGTCCAAATATTGATAGGTAAAAAGATACAGGGTGTCAAAGTTGTAATTTTATTTTCTATTTTTCCTTATTGCTTGAGAAGTTTTTTAGATTTTTGGATGAAGCTCGGTATATGGGGGTTTTTGGTATGAGAAATAAGATTCTGCCCTTAATTTTGGCCAGACTTGTAGAGGGCGCCACATGCAGCATTATATTAGTAAATAACCTGTTCGAAAATCTTTGCACCACCCTGTATGCATTAATTGATCGAAAAATCTTAATATCTCATCCTTTCTCAACAAAAAAGATGTACTTGTCAAGAGGGTTTAAATTTAATAGTTTCTAAGATATTTGCTTTTAAACGTACCAACGCATTTTGAATTCAGTGTACTCCGTATTTTTTAACATAAATCAAGTTACTCTGAAAATCATCAGCACTGTGTTTCTATGGTTTATAATGTTTATTATAAGATCACCTTCAGTGTCACTAATAATTATCAGTTAAATTTTTGTTCTAAACTTAATACGTTATGGAGTATACGTTTGTTGAATAATGCTGATATGCATTTAGTGTACGGATTGACCCGACTTAATGCTTTAGAAGCTCAAAGATTAATAAAAAGATTCATACATTACAAAAAGAATTATAGTTTTATCAAAAACTATTTAAAAAAAGACATACTGAATAAAATAGAAGATTTAAAGGAAACTATTGGCTAAAGAATAACTACACAAATTGTTGTATCATCCAAAGTATTTCAACGTTATTCTTTATTTCCTGGGCATGGTGGAAAATTCTTTACCGTAGTTGATTCTTGGTTTCCACGAGAGTATTATAAACACGTTGTTTCAATTCACCCAGAAGAAGAAATCCAAAGGATTTAAATCCGGTGATCTAGGAGGCAGCACACAGGTTCTGATCGGCCTATCCATCGGTCTGGATATACTCTATTTAAATGCTCTCTAACTAATAAGCATGTTCATGCGTGTTTATAACGGAAGATCTTCTAGCAGATTGGGTAATTGTTCTTCAAGAAATTCTAAATATCTTTGGCCATTTAGTCTAGGTGGTAACTCAACAGGTCCTATTACATAATGTCCAATTATTCCTGCCCATAAATTAATTTGGAATTGTACTTGATGCCGGGTTTGTCTTATACCGTGGGGGTTTACGTCTGCATAAATGTGTATATTATGCGAAATCCGGCTTCGTCCGATAATAATATTAAGCCAGTAAATTCATTATCTTGGTTAAACCTCTCTAAGACCCATGTAGAAAATTATACTCTTGCAGGGTAGTCATCCACGCTTAAACCTTGAACCTCTTGGATGTGGTATGGATGCAGCAGTTGCTCTCGAAAAATGCTGTTTACTGTACATTTTGAAACCTGTAATTCGTGTGCTGCATTCCTAACACTAATTGTAGGATCTGCAGCGACAGCATCCAGAATATTTTCTTCCAATTCAACTGTACGTATAGTTTTGGGAACTCCACCATGTCGGCCCACATTTGCCATAAAACTAGCTTTGAAAAGTTAATGTTAAATATAATTTCACATTCCTTCACTATTTAAGGTAATAAAAGTTTCTTAACAGTTTCTCGTAACCGCTGATCAATACGTTGGAAAGTCTTTGAATTGGGAAATTGTCTATTGGGAAATCTTTCAGCGTACAATCTTCGAGCTCTTAAAGCATAAGATATGTGCCAACCCATACATTAAATGCGTATCAGTATATTCGACCAACGTATACTCCATAACGTTTTAAGTTTAGATCAAATTTTTAACTGATAATTATTAGTGACACTGAAGGTACTCTTATAATAAACATTAGAAACCATAGCAACACTGTGCGGACGTTTTTCAGAGTTACTTGATTTATGTTAAAAAAATATGTAGTTCGCTGAATTCAAAATGCATTGATACATTTAAAAGCAAATATCTCAGAAACTATTAAATTTAAACACTCCTGACAAGTACAACTTTTTTATTGAGAAAGGATGGGAGATTAAGATTTTTCCATCAATTATTGCATAAAGGGTGGCGCAAAGATTTCCAGACAGATTATTTACTAAAATAATGCTTTATGTGGCGCCCTCTACAAGTCTGGTCAAAATTAAGGGCAGAATCTTATTTCACATACCAAAAAACCCCCCGAGTTTCATGAAAAAATCTTAAAAACTTCTCAAGCAATAAGGAAAAATAGAAAGTAAAATTACAACTTTGACGCCCTGTATCTTTTTACCTATCAATATTTGGACTAAAGTATGTTCGGTTCAATCGATATATTTTGGGCTTTAGTAACTCCAGTTTCGAGATTTCCCAACCTTTCATAGTCACGTTGTATATTTATGTTAGTCGCCACAAATTTCTTATCAACTGAAGAGAGAAGAGTGACGCAATAAATATAAGATGTAATCTTTATAACATTCTTTATAATTTCTTTAACCTGCTTAACCCTTCTATTGTGTGCGGGTCGTTATGACCCGGGAACCTATAGTTGTCGTTGTATTGTCATTAAATTGATATAACAGTAAATAATAATAAGAAATAAGACGTAGTACTAATTATTTATCATATTTTATTGCGGTATTTTATTTTTATTACATATTGTTATAAATGTTATATAAAGAACATCTGAAAACACACTCCGTTATGATGGTGCATGGCGCTCGTGAGTGTAAAATTTTTATTCCGTTTGGGAATATAGGAAACTATCGACGTATCCTTGGTAAAGTAAAATTTTGAAGAAAGAACATCTTTCCTGTTGCACACCAATGCGGCTGGAAATTTACGCTTATTTTTGCGAATAGTGCCAAGTATGGTTAGTTTCCTCTTTAATATTATCTGCCCCAGATCGTACAATGTAAAATAATTATCACACGTTACGTTGACTAGAAGTAACGTCTAGCGCAACTCTTTTACCTTGACCTATCTCTGGAGGTTCACCTTCTTTTTTCCCAGGGTAAACTTGCATGTTATATGTATAACCAGTTAAATAATCGCATAAAGTTCAAATCTCAACTCCGTATTTAGGAGCTGTATTCGAGATGTACTGTCTAAAATGACAACGACCTCTAAAAGGTACCAGTTGCTCACCTACTGTTACATTTTCGTGAACATTATAGAGCTAAGGTAGAATTGCAACCCATTCATCCCACAAGTCAAGTATGGGAGTTAATTTATCAGCTCGGCGTTGTTGTAGTCGAGTTTTTTTATCGTCAAAGCGAATTATCCGTGCAATTACATTAAATCGTTGCAGGAACATCGTTGCTCTGAATATTGGACGACCTACATTTCCATCCCACAGAGTGACTGTTGCCTCTCCATGAGATTTATACACTCGATCTAGAAACAGTAGGCCAAAATATGCTTTTAGTTCAACTAATGTTAGTTCTTGGAACGTGTCGCCATAAAGCCTTTTGCGTTCTGAATCTGACATTTTCAAAATTAGGTTTACAATTTTAGGTGTGAAATATAAGAACTAACGCGGATTTTATATCAATTATTCGCTATGTAGCATACCTTGTTTGCCCAGGAATCAACCGAATAATATTTGCTGCTGATAACCTTCCCGATTGTTGTGTCTTTTCACTCCATACTATATTGCCATCTTTTGAAGTTACATGATTATCCGTATTAGCTTCATCTGAAATCGTAGCTTCCACTTCATCATCCGATTCGCTATTATATATCTCGGTGTTGCGACAAATGGTCTTGTTCTTCAGAAGCATTAGAATCGATCTCAAGAACACAAAAGTTTCTCAAGTTCACTATCCGTAAGCTCTTTCTCACTACATATTTTCAATAATAAATTTCAATTGTTAGGTACCTCTTATTAGAGTACAGCATCAAGTTTGTTATTTACTAAGAAAAAATAACGCACAGATGTTAAACAGAGTATTCGAATACCAACTACAGAAATGATCCTGTGAAGTATAGTCTTGTCCTTCCCTTGAAAAGGAAAAGGAAAAGGCTACGTATTTCATTCCCTCCCCAAGGGGGAGGGCGGGCTGCTCGAGCTTTCCAAGCTCCTTCAGCCACAATAATGGATTCTCAGCATACATATACACATTACGTATATACATACATGATAGGATTAAAGGTTCTGAAGGGAAGCATACTACCCCACCATTCACCTAAGTAGCCGCACATGGTGTGCATATACGCAGTGACCATGCCGCTACATGTGTATGAGGAAAAACCCCTGAAAAAACCTCATACAAGGTAGACGATAACGGGAATCGAACCCATTACCTCCCGATTGCTAAGCAGGTTGTGTCACCACTACGTTACCAGCTCGGTCAACACACAGATACTCATTGGCTGCATTTATATGCGGAGCCACAGACAAGTCTCAACAGGTATAAACTTGTTTACCGGTACGCAAATAACGCATGCAATATGCTCAATATTGCGCAATAATGTGGCAATATTATGTAAGTTATTTATATTTATGAAAATAAGGCAAAACTAATAAAATACATTCGTCTATGGTAATAATCTGCTTCTCGTTCTTCTATGTTGAACCACACAAATCACCGGGTTATATAGACCCAAACACAGAAAGTGTAACAAATTCATTAAAAAAAAACTAATTATAATTTCTAATATTAATCTAGGTACACCATTATTAGAGTATTGAAATAAAAGTCATGCAGTGGCGACGAAATATTTAAATAAATTAACTTAAATTATTAAATAAATGACACAAAAAAGAACAAAAACTAAAAAACGTGCTATGGATCTTAAATAATAATAGTGTTAAATATTATCTGTTTCACGAAACATTTTAGTTAACTTAGCGTTTCGTTTGTTAGTCGCCAGTGCTTTCCATATTTTGAGCGTTGTGACTTGTCAGCGCCTAAAGTTTGCAGTAAAAATGTTTCGACACAGTTTAATTTTCTCAAGTGATGAAAATGACGATGAAGATATGCGTAAAAGAAAATTTAAAGACCGAGCTGATTTTGATCAATCAACAGATTTCGAATTCAAGAAAAGTTTTCATTTTTCCACACCCGGTTTAGAACTGGAGCTTCAGGCTGTAGGAGTCAATATTTCCTGAGAAACTAGAAGATTCCATGCATTAGCAATAACACAGCAGCTTCTCCTAGCATTGGTTCGGTAACGGTGGCCAATGTAATGGGATAGCGGCGATGCATGGAATTTCTAAGGCTTCCGTATGTGCAGCGTGTTACAAGAACCACGGTTAAAAGACTCTTTAGACGAATTGTATGTGGGCCTAACAATGTGCACATTGCCCAAGTGATTTTCACAAAAGCAAGCTTTCCGTCGGTATGTGGCTGTGTATATGGAACGGTTGAAAACATAGATGCCCCAACAATAAACAAAGAACTATATAACAATCGACGTGGTGAACATTCATTAAACATGATGATATGTGATGTGATAAATGCATATTGGCCAGGAAGTATTCACGATGATCGAGTTTTGAGAAATTCATTGATTTCCAACCGTTTCGAAAAAGATTGGTGATCATTTCCGGGGGCAATAATTTTGGGCGACAGCATTTATGGATTGAAAGAGTGACTTATTTCCCCAATAAATAGAAACCACTATGATCCAGCTGAGCAACGTTTCAACCAAGTGCACAAAATTACACGACACGGCGTTTAATAGAAAATTGTTTCGGAATTTTAAAAGAACGTTTTCCGTGGCTTAATCACTTGAGGTTATCTCCAAAACATCCGGTTCGTGTAATGACGTGTAGTACAAACGTCACTACAAGAACGAGGTGCTGCACAGTATCGCACACACTAAGCTGTACATGCAAGAGGCGTACCCCATGAAGAGATTGACGATTTACAAGCAGACGATTTTGTGGGAGATCCAAATGGAGTGGTACGGATGGGGAGATTGTTGAATTCTTTTCGTTAATGTTATTGGAAGTTAATTATTTGCTCCTTGTTTATTTTTGTTTTTTTTATTGTGTATTGCTTATTTCTTAATTAACAAGCAGCTTATAAGTGTAAATTATTTATTAACTATAGGCTTTGTATTATCTAACTCTCTTTCTTACTTCAGTATCAGCAGCCTACGATGGTATATCTCAAGTTCTAACAGCTCCACCTTTGACTCTTGACATGTGTTACTCTTAATCTTCCTCTTTTTTACCTGACATAGTGAAGATTGAAAGGTTGACTCAATGGGTTCTTCCATAAAAACCGCGGGCATATTTTCTATGTCTTTAAAATGAACGTCAACAACACCAACTACACTGCAATATGTTCGCACTAGGACCCGCACTTTGCTCATAGATAGTCTTAGGTATGGCTAGATAAACTTCGTCCAGCTTCTTATGTTTGCGTCCTTCACTGCCGGTTTTTCCGCATTGCCTCTTTCTGTGAAAAAAACACTGTTAAGTGTATAATCAAATTTCAACTTATACGAGGGATAAGTCATTATTATTGAGAATGAAGAAATTACGCAGGTCATGGAAAACAAAAAATATAGCTTCAGTAAGAGCAACTCTTCACTTGAAATTTGCTGCTGCATTTCCTAATTTATCTTAATCAGCATTTGAAAAAGATGGTTTTAAGTTTCGCAAGTGTAGTGAAAAAATAGTATTAACCCGACTACATTTTCGCATAATGATTTATGATGACTTAAAGAAAACCTTAAGCACAGTTTATCGCTACAAAGGCACAGCTTTCGCTGTGATAGAAGAAAACTGGGGATTGGATCCTCATCTATGAAAACAATAATTCACGACCACCTCCATCAGAAAAAAGTCGCAACTTGTTTTGTACTCAAACATCCTACAGATTTTCAAATAGCAGAACGAGTACGAATTTACCAGGAAATTCTAAGCTTGCTTAAGAATGAAGTACACAAAATTTTGTCGCAAATTGTGACACGCGATGAAACTTACGTACCATTTTTCGGCATACCAACTCGACAAGAGAACCGTGAATGTATCTATGAAGACGAGTCCACACCAACAATAATCAGAAGGCAGCAATCAATGGAGATAGTGCTATGCGCTGTGTTCTTTAGAAGTACCGGTGTAATGAGAGCTTTTAAGCTAGAGGGGCAAAAGACTCTCACAGCTAAGTAGTACGTCGAACACTGTTCGCCGGAAGTGTCAAAGAAGGGAATAATGCGATAATGCTTTTACCCACACTGCAGAGTTAACGCGGCAGTATTTGGCTGTAAACTAGTTTAATTAATAATAATAATTTTATTTTCACTTGTCCCAAACACAAAAAAGTGATAAATTATTTTGACAGTAGTTTGCATTTCGGCGGTTCTATTAAACGTACACTTCGATTTATTGTAAAATGACGTAACACTTCTCACTTTTCAAACTTTGCTTTTCAACTTGTCAAAAATTGACTGAAAAGTAGAAAGTGCAGAGTACAAACCTTCCAATAGTGTTATGGAGCGGGTTCCAGATCTTAGTTTTGGAGGTAGTTGATAACAAGCTAGCCTTGCGTTAAATTTGATGCTTAAAATATTGTGCCTATTTTAATACTTACCTATTAACGTTATTAACGGCTTTTACTTCTAAATCTGGTAGTTATGAACGAATTCAGTTAATTTTATTTAATCCTTACGGAATGGATTAACTTTTATAGATAAATTGGTTCAAAAATTAGGCCAAGAGCACAAGTTACATATTTTTTTGAACTACGATGGGATGTGACATCCCACCTCATTGAAAAAATATTGTAATACTCTAAATACTGTCCTAAAAAATGAAACATCCAATTGTCAAATCTCTAGCTATCAATTTTTTTATGAATGAAAAAAGAAAGCCATAAAAACTGTGGCACGTGTTCTATTGTTTGCCCTTTTTATTAGGTGGCTGCGTGTATATGAATGATAGCGGAACAATTTAGCGTTTGTTATTTTGTAAATTGAATTACCAGTCTAAGAATCGTTTGTTAATGAAAAACTTATGAGCGTTTATATTGCTATTTTTATGAGGTGCGAATTATACAATTTTTTTACCTTCGAACCTACATATAAGTTGTAGAAGGTTACGCAATCGACTTTTTTTCACTACACTCCATATTTTGTTTATTTCCGTCATGCTTTTTGCTACCTTTTCTCCTCAATATATCCGCTCCTCGCATTGTATCCCATCTTTTATTCCTTCTCCTTCCTGTATTTGCTCCCCTCCAGTACGTTCTTGAAATATATTTTCCATCCGTTTATTTGTATTTGGTCTTTTGTTAAAATATTTGCTTTCTTGGGTATATAATCTTCCCCTTGCTTAATTAGAAAAGCACGCAGCTTCAAATGTTTCGTGACATCAATATCTTCCTTGAGATTTAACAACGCTTTTAGCATGGACTAATGCGACCATAACGAGGAGCTTTTCGTGCGTCTAGCTAATTCAGAAGAATAGGCGAGTAAAACAGTTTGCGAATACACGATTATTTTTTTCTCTATTTCTATTTCAAAAACCTTTGGTAGACGCCACTCGATTTGGACGGAAATAAATTTTTGACTGATGCTTTTCTGCTTCAAGAACTTCGGACGGGATTAAACAGAAATAAAATGTATGTCAAACACATACATTCATTAAGAAAACAGACAACATTGTAGAAACAACACAATAATATATGTTAGAATGACGTTTAAAACTTCATGTCAGATGGAGATTAATAGATATAAATATGTTAACTTAAAAAAAAATTCCAAAGCCGCCCGTTTATGTAAGATATCAATAATACACTTTAACCGTTTTCATTCATATTTACTATCCTGACATCATAGCCGACGCTGGCGAAACTTGGCCAAAAGTTGTAAAACGAGCTATTAAGTCGATTTAGCGATAGTGAAAAAAAATTTGATTGCATAACCTTCTATACCTACATATGTATATGAAAGTTGGAAGGTAAAAATAGTTTTCGTTAATAATTGGAATTGTTGTTCTTACCCAGACCACTAAAAGGATACCCATTGCAACTGAACAAAGTCACAATTAGCAATAAAATGGCATCAAAACGCCACCTGACTTTCACTTTTTAAAATAATCACGTCCTGAATTAGATCTCAACATCCACATAAGTCAGGAATGCAAACTGTTCACTCAAAAATCAAAAATTTCGTAAACTTCTTCTTTCCAAAAGACTTTACACTAAAATAAAGAAGCTCTGGTTATTCATACTTAAAAAGAGTAGTAACTTTTAGTTGATTAATCGCAAAATGTTACTCAAAAATTTATGGTTTTGCTTACTATATTCCACTTCAAGATGATCATCTTTAACAAACAAATATATGTAGAATCCCTAACGCATTAATTGTTTGGTTTGAAATGTCAACGGAGTTGCACCAATTATCGTACAAATCGGCCAAAGCAATACTATTACTAAAAACTCAATAATATGGAAATCACAAACAAATGCATAGAAAATTGCTTAACTTGCTTATATTTAAAAAAAGTGAATGGATTTAATATACAAATATAGTTGTGCCAGTTTAAGGCACTAAATATAGTACACAAAAGGAAAATACCGAGGGCAACCGCGTGAGGAATGAAACAAGAAAAATAACACCAACTTGCGCAACAAAAGGCAGCCGTATTTGTAATCTGTTGTTACATTTATAAAATAAAAACAATAAAGATCGTAAAGCAAATACGTCAAATTCCAATAGATTATTCTGATCAACTAGCTACTAATATAATTTTCCTAACAACATAACGTATGATTGAACTGCACAGAAATTCAAAATACTAATCAGTACCACTTCAAAATTTGAGATTAAAATATACAAAACCTGCAGAATAATTATTTACATGTTTCCTGTATCTATGAGGAAAACAAAAGTCAAATAAATAAACATTTAAAGAGTTCTTAATTATGTGCATCGTTGACGCAGTCCATAATTTTCCCAATTCTTGTTAACTAATGTTTAAGTTCTAACCACTTTTAAAACTTAATAAACTTTAATCCTTATCTTTCACCTGATAGCTAAATTCAAAGACAATGTGTTTATTGCACGAAATTCAAGCACGACGTAATCAATTCTCCTTTTGGGTAATATCACCAATGTTAAGACGCTTTTCCGAGCAACTATTAATTAATAAACGTCCATTACTGCTCGCATCACGGAATAATATTCACACACAATAAGTGCAAAATCCGAAAGCTTCCATAGTTCAATTTCGAAGCCAAAAGTTTTAGCAATATAGGGGACCGCGGAGACTGTTCTACATGACTACTCCAATATCTGGAATAAATAAATACATTCACGTCGGCTGAACCACAATAAAGGACCTTAACTCCACTCTTACCAAAATAACAACATTTTTCAGACTACAATAACAACGGGTTGTTAACGTCATAATCTCTTTAAATAATTTCGTGACAGATTACAGAACTATCACCTTCTCATGTATCCACTCCATATCTCGCTCACTGTAACACCTTCCACGTCGCCACCTACCTCAATGGGCCTTTAACCACTCAAAACTCCAACTACATGACTTCTACTTTCAAACTATGAACTTCAACTGGCTAATTTCCAATACAAAAATTCTCCTCTCCTGTCCGCTTACACAAAAAGATGCATACAAAACGTTAACCGCACATTTGCACTTCCATTTTCTCCCATTTTATCTCATGCACCAAACGAGGAACGCTAAACACGATAAGAATTCACACCTTCCAAAATTCAGCGCTTTACGTATCAGCAATATGAAAGTAACTCGATAACCTCTTTGGACATTATAACGCATTCAAAGCAATTAAACTGAAATTCTCTCTCCGCTAAAGAAAAGTAAGACAGAGATATCTAAAAAAACGCAGACATTCACATAAACAAAAAAAAACGTACAAACAGCAATATGAAAGCTCATCATTGTAAATTATATAACAAAACAGGTTTAAAGTTTTTAATTCAACATGCAATAACAACAGCGCTGAATTTTTTTCCATTATTCCAAACCTAAAATAATTCAATTTAAAATTTTTATACACACAATCACATGTTTCTAGAAACAAAACTACAATCATATGTGCTAACTTATTGTAGTGCTGTGGTAACTTAACAAATTTAATTCCTAAAGCATTTACTTCGAAGTCTAGGAAAAAACCTAGACATACCAAAAATTAAAATTAGTTCGTACCATTATGCTTTTTTTAATTATAAGATAACGAAACCTATTTAATCGGAGATTTTCTTCTTGTCTATTCAAGTTAGTTAGATGTCCATATTTATTAATAGCTTCACGTTATAAGCAAACATAATAATGAGTTTGTCTTGACAATATTTCCATATTATCAAATTTGGTGTCATTATTTAAGTTATTTAAACCATGTTTAGTTACCGCAGATTTCTCTGGTTGACCCAATCTACAAAATCTTATATGTTCTTTACGTCTTGTTTTAAAGCTACGTTTTGTGGTTCCAATGTATACTTCTCGACATGAACAAGGTAACATACACTCCGGAAGATGATAATGGCATGACAAAAGCAGTCCTAATGACATAATCAACTAGACTTTTTAAATTCTATCTGTAATATTAATCATAATAGGAAGAGAGCAGTACCAACATGAAGCACTCGTTTTATATGTATCAGGTGTAATAACATTATTAACATTTCTAAGTGAATGCCCGTTAGATTGTAATTACCTTTTTATGTATTTATAATCATGTTTTAACAATTCAGGATCACTAATTCGTTTGACCCGATTCACTAAAGATCTCATTACACCAATCTCTAGCGAAGATGGTGGTTTGATAAATTACGTCTCTTTTAATGTGTGTCGACTTCTAGTAAACCTTAAAAGATTGAGAATTACTAGTTTTACATATTTGTATGTCCAGAAACGCCAAATTTCCATTAGTTTCTTTCTGCATGGCAAATTGTGTTATCTACATTTAATCACATGGAAATGTTAAAACAAACATTATCATTTTTGTCTACAACGGGATGTATAAACATCTGGATACCTCTGGTAGACAAGAAAGAAACCACTAATTAAATAGGTTTTTGGCATCTTATAATTAAGAAAAGACATAACGGTACGTATAAATTTTAGCTTTCGATAAGTCCATATATTCAGTCTTCCAGACCTTGATCTAAATGCTTTACCAATTAAATATGTTAAGTTACCATAGCACTACAATATTGAACATATATGTATAGTTAAAAAAAAATCGTATTCAATGTACAAGATGTGTTTTCAATGTACAATGACAATTACAAGTATTAATCAAATACTATTTCTTCGTTAGATTTGACACCACAACTTAATTAAATCTGGTTAAATTAGTTTTTTGGATGTTCTGAATTGTGATCTTGAAGGCAGTTTAATAATATTTAATTTATTAATGATCTATCTATTCGTTATTACAATAAAATTGGATTTCGTAGTAGGCTTTATTCGTTCATCAAACTGTTATAATAATAGCAAGTTTATATTTGCGTTTCATAAATTTATATTGACATCTCAATCAACTCTTTAAGCTGTTACCATTTAGTGAGGACGATAACAATAATTATTACCGCAACATTTAGGTTTGCATAAAAGATAAAAAAGAAATACACGATTTAATATCCAAAAGGTAAGTATTTCATGATCGTCAGAGTGTACGTTTTCATATACATATTTTCGCTAATATGAAATGTTTGTAGTACAGTCTTAGTTCCATCTTGTATCTACCTTTGTAATTAATTGAAATATCATAAAAATGTATAAGGTAAAACGTAATGTTCTGTTTACGAATGAAATAAAGTTCCTTAATGTAACTTCAAATTCAGAGCCATCTAAATCAAATGTTAACGATGTAAATTAACTAAATATAAACATTATAGAAGGCATGCACTTAATGTTCCTAATACTTGTATATCCACATAATGTCTATTACAAAATATTTTATATTATACGCATAATTTTATAATAAATACAAACAAATGGAGAAACAGACCATATTACTTTCATGTATAATAACGCATTGCGTATGGTATTCGATACATAACATTGCCTCCGAGAATCATTAATGCGCAGTTTACAAATATTGATATAATTAATTTTTAAGTCTTCCTACTAAAGCCGACCAAAACACCTTCATAAAAGATTCTTCACATTTTGGTATAAACCTTACCGTTCATTAAGTATACGCAATACTCGCGTAGGGATGTTTTATGGCTTTTAACTTCCCTGCGAAAAATCTTCATGAAGGAAACTTATCTAAACATACATTCCTTTTAAAAAATGCCTTCATATATTTTCCGGCAAAGCTTTAACCACTTTAATAAAATACCTTCATTTCTAAATCTGCAACATAATAGAATCACGATGTTTCAAAAATAACACTGAATACGTAGTTAAATTAAAATGGGGTACGTATTACTTAAGTAAAAGTCCTACAGGCATACACATACATACACTCACACCCATACACACACACCCACAACCACACGCACACGAACACGCACAGGCACACGTACACGCACACGCACACGCACATGCACATGCACACGCACACGCACACGCACACGCACACGCACACGCACACGCACACCCACACGCACACGCACACGCACACGCACACGCAGATGCACACGCACACGCACACGCACCAGCACAACCACACGCACACGCACACGCACACGCACATGCACATGCACACGCACACGCACACGCACACGCACACGCACACGCACACGCACACGCACACCCACACGCACACGCACACGCACACGCACACGCACACGCAGATGCACACGCACACGCACCAGCACAACCACACGCACACGCACACGCACACGCACACGCACACGCGCACGCGCACGCACACGCACACTCACACTCACACTCTACTCACACACCACATCACTCACTCACACTCACACTCACACTCACTCACTACTCGCTCTGCACTCACTCTCACTCGCACTCGCACTCACACTCGCACTCACACTCACACTCACACTCACACTCACACTCACTCACACTCACACTCACACTCACACTCACAATCACAATCACACTCGCACTCACACTCACACTCACACCCACGAGCACACTCACACTCACACTCACACTCACTCACACTCACACTCACACTCACACTCACACTCACACTCACACTACCACACTCACACTCACACTCACACTCTCACTCACACTTACACTCACACTCACAGTCACACATACACACCCACACCCACACACACACGCACACAAACAAACAAACACACACACGCATGCACGCACGCAGCACGCACACGCACGCACGCGCGCACACACACACACACACACACACACACATATATATATATATATATATATATATATATATATATATATATATATATATATATATATATATATATATATATATATATATATATATATATATATATATATATATATATATATATATATATATATATATATACATACATGCATATAATAATAATAATAATAATAATAATGTATATTCATGTTAATATGCAATAGCATTTACATACACGTACACACACACATACACACACTCGCGCACCGACGGACGGGCGGGATGATGGCCGGACGGATAGATGGGCTGACGAATGGACGGGTATACGGAGGCACAGGCAGATAAGCAGAATGTTGAAAATTGCCTAAATGGTTTTAGAAATGTCGAAAGAGATTAAATACGGTGAATGCTCCGTTTTTTAGAAAAACCTCAATAAAAGCGTGTAAAGTAAGTACAATACGGCAAGGAACCGCGCCCTAATTATACAGAAATATTGCACCACTGCACACGCTGACCCTTCCTGACTGGCATGTGTACTATGGGAATCTTGTTTGTACTCGTATTACGCCTCTATAAGTCACACTATACCTTAAAAAAAATATTTCAGCCTTAGGCTTTGACGGTCAGCTAGAAAATCCTAGCAGACCTACCATACCAAGCTTACTAACCAACACCTTCAGCAAATGCATTACACTAGTCTGCTTTTGGAGGTTTCCAAGTTCTACTTCGGACGTCGTGCTTATGAAGACTCGCTATAAATTAAGTAGTAAACCCTCCTTTAAACACACATAATTCAAAATCTGTATTGTACAATTCTTCAAGCAGATTATAGCCATACGACTAAAAAGCTAACTACACACGAACGATACCCTCCCAGTAAGCCAACTAGGCCTTAGACTGAAACGATAGTGCAACGATCCCTTCTTCAAACCGATTACAGGGAACACCAGACGGATATTCATTTACTAGCTATCCAATCTTGCGGATTTCTGTAAATTAATGGAATATTTCACAGTTTCTGTCATGTAAAGATTAACTGACAGAATCCTGAGCATAAATATCATACTCCGTTCTTCTGAACTGTAGCGTTTAAGAACCAACTAAAGCTCTTCTAATTCGATTAAAGGGTGGGTTATCCACATAGCCCCAGAAAAACCCAAGCCATCTTTTCCGGCATCTTATCTTCTGAGACATCGGTATTTCCTAGCTATGCGAGTGGAATGCGATTGAGCAAGTATGATCGTCGCCCTTCGTGTCGAATCAGAGTCAAAAACCTTACAACGCACAAAGGATACCTACGTAATCCATGTTAAAGATAACCTAGCTCTATTGTACACTCACAATAGACAAAGACACCCACCTTCTATTGCTTTCTGTGAGTGCCGAATTTCAAGGGTGCACAATAACCTTACTAGTCAATATGAAAACATTCCGGCCATAACAGACAGACCACAAGCATTACAAAAACCCTTGGCAAACTGCAGAACCCTCATTTCTACCAAGGAAATCCTTATCGCACTGTGAACCTACCAACACTTCCTTCTATACTTGCACAAAACGTCCGCTTTTAATTCAACTCCTTCAGGATCCTTCCGAGGAGATATAAGAATCCCTTGATAATACCCCTTGTGTACAAACAATATTTACATTTCTCTTATGGCGACCCATTTTAAGGCCCAGATTCGAAATAGAGGGTAAACGGCAATATTTACACGCAAAATATAGTACCTTTGAAACATCTTTCACACTAGAACTGGATTAAAAGCCAATCTCTCCTTTTGTTCTTTTTACCAACAAAAATAGTCAAAACCCATTATCGTGATCAATACAGTATCACATACTCAGCGCTACAGTAAAGGGAAATGCACGAACAAGTGTGAAGATAATAAAGACTCCTACACAATCCAAAACAAATCAACCACGTCTACATACATAAGCATAGCCACGCTAAATAGAGAAGAACTCAGAAGACAGAAAATTATTATACCAGCACATCAACCAAAGACTGAGATGGTGGATATTCTGTCCTTATTAGATGCATCAAAGAGCTAACCGACGCGTATCGTTAGTAGTTTCTTAGAGATTTATATATGGAATCAGCAACACATCGTATCCGATAGAAAGACACCCCTTTTACAGTGCTGATCACATACCTTATAGAAACACTAATAACGGAACAGGACGACATTGTTAGTGTTTTGTTACCGCCCTGTAATGGTTTGTAAATTGTTACAGATCAAATACTCATTAGAGCATGTACCTGTAAAGGTAATTTGTGCGCACGGTACAGCTCAGTGGTGTGGTGCGGGTTCCTACTTAGTGTTGTAAAAGGGCACTCGTCACGATTCCAAAAACGTCAAAATCGGGTAAAATGTCTCGAACTAGGTCTAATAATTGCCTAACAGGAAACCATAATGTTTATTCAAAGTAAAACTACTGTCTTCCCGGAAAATTCTACTATGAAAATAGTTATGCAAAGTTCACCTAAACTTCACTAAATATTATGCTTCATATGAAAGTAGCAAGATGACGATAATAAAACTAGAATCTCATTAAACCTTTCGATAGACTTCAACGCAATATTATTGCCTCAACCCACCAAAAAAACTAATCAATAATGTAATTAATTATTCAATGTCAAACTAAAAATACGTCACGACAAGACTAAACGCCATCGAAGATTTAGAAAGACCTAAATTTTAATAAACCACGAAATTGAGATTTAATTCGAGAATACACAGCTCATTCTCAAACAAATAAACCAACTGCTTACCTTTTGGCAAATGCAGGTAATAGACAGTTGATCGGGCAATTCCTATAAAAAACTTAAAAAAGTGCGACTACTTACAAAACTATCGTATGCAAAAACAAGCAGCTGACTGGTTAACGACCGTCTTATTTCATAATTACGTTACTTCATAATCTAAAATATTTAAAAAAACTTGTATAACTTCAAGAAAATTGATTACAATCTAAATAAACGATAAATGGATGTAAAATTGCTTAACTCGAAATTTCTCAAAAAATAATTCAAGCACTAAGAAAGAATCAGAAATGTGGGCCAAAAATATCTTATCTCGTAACTTTCTTAATTTACGATGGCAAGTCGCAGTAACAGAAGTCTAAGTCCCAAGAGATTTATATCTATCAATAAAACAGTTGTAAATACTAACAATGGTCCTATATTATGACATGTGTACAATGATCAAAATTTTGTACAGTTAGTACAAGACAAACATGAAATTTTACTGTTTACATAAAAAACAACGTACAACTAATAAACTTTGTTCACGCTTGCAGGAAGGTCATATTCCCCAAGTTCCTAAATAGTTACATTTTATTAAACACAATGGAGATAACAAAGTTATCGGAAATATCAATTTTGGCAAATCTTCGTGAAACAAAAGTCAGGAAATTAACAGAGGTAATCATGTGAATGAACACGCGCGCTTTTACTCGAAAGCAAGCGTTCCCATCCCCCACAATAACATTAAAAATAAGAAACACTTTATTGCTATCAACATCGAATAAAATGTAATATTTTACCTTAACTAACACTACGATCAACAATAGACAGCATAGAATACTCTCCCTTCTTTGAACTACGATAAAATAGGTCATGCAACTGGGGCAGCACTGAATTTCTACGGTAACGCTCTTCAAATATTATCTCACAAACGGAAACTTCCTATTGATAATTACTCAACCAAATTACGACAGTTAATTGACCAAAAGCACACAACTATTCTTTCATCTGATTTATCGCAAATGCACGAATATCTATCCGTACTTGCGAGGATTGCTTAATTTACAAAGTGTTTCTTAACGTTAATCTATCTACTTTAAACTTTATTAAAGCGGAACTATATGCAGCAAGTTTGCAGTTTATTTGTTTGAGCTGTGCCATGTATGCGATACTGCCCCTTAAGCCAGGAACTCGTTAACATTAATCCGTATAAGCAAAATGCGTTAAACCACTTCAAAAGAATAAAGGTTTAGCATTTCGTAAAAACCGTAAAACCAATTACTTGCATGGCCTAAATTTGTCACTATCGACAAAACGAAACACAACGACAAAATAAGCCGAGGGTGCGTTGAAACTCCTCTAAGATCCCTATCAGTGGAAACGAAGAAACCTCCTACAGTAATGTGCGGTACACCCTCACGATACGATATAACTCGTTCCCTCCTTCTACTCTAACCCATTTTGCGTACGTTGCTTCAACATCATTCTGCTTCAGCGATCTTCCCGATTATCTTCCTTACTTTTGAATTAACCAATTATCATAATTTATTACTTAAATTTCAAATTGCGCCAAAAACGAATTGAATTCGTGAGCCGAACTGATAAAATTGCGTCAGAAAAATAAACAACATAACAAGCCGTTGCTATCAATGTAATCGATATCGTGTAAATTGATGATTTCATAACGACGTTAGACCTTAACGCCTCGTATATGAAATTGAAACTCTATGTTCAAGACCAAAGATTTTATCGAAAACTCCCTCCGATTTGTCGCCTAAATCGTTATACAAACTGCGCTACATGCTTTTCTATACCATATTTGAATACAAAGTAACAATTTTAAAGTAATCGGTAATTTTCCAATGGCGCAATTTCGTGTAAATGACCATAATTAACGATATCTACAAAATTACGAACAACTATCATTTACAAATCAACTACCTAATTCTCAACCAAATTAGTCAAAGGATTTCACTGGCTATTGATACCAATACGTAAATCACATCTTAATTTTAAACTTTCGTCTCAACGTGATTGAAAACTACAAACTTTATTTCATTTTCAAAAAAGGATCCTAAATGCGTTCACCATTTGTAAAAATTTCTAATACTTTCCAAATATGTAAAAGACAAAATAAAACGTTACAATCGAAAAACCTCCCAAGAATTTATGCGTTAAATTCATGTTCAATTCCATGAACTTATGTTACACTTCAGAAGTCCGGTACTAAGGAATAATTTATAATTTCAAAACTAACGGAATATGTTTGCTAAAATCACGACCACGTGATTTTGTCCGAGTTAAGAAAAGTGCGCCACGTTTTTTAGTGCTGGCTTTATAACCTTATTATGTACACTAACTAGAAGCATTGGCGAGCACTATGTGCACATTAGGGCGTTAAGTAAGGTTACGTATATTGCAAAACCAAGTGGTCCCTTTCTTCGAATCTGCGTTTATGCCAAATAAGTTACAGTTACAGTAAGTATTATGTGGAAAGAGGTACTTAACAGATAACTCCCGAAGTAAGGGCTAAGACAGTTCTACATACTGGGGAAGAGAGACAACGCTGGTAGGATAGAGAAGGTGTATTTGATCGAGAGGATGTTCCTACATTGATTATAAATCTGAATGCCTACGATCATACAGATGATGAATACTTAAGTGACAAATTCTCTTTACATTAAATATGAATACACTACAATACTTATGAGTAGGGAGCGGATAGTTAGGCAAATGCCTTTTTTGAATTAATGAGGATATTAAAGGCAAAGTTGAATTTCTATAAGTGTTAAGACATGACGACTCCAAAAATGCAATTTTTACTTTGCCTTTTTTGCCTTTTTTTGATGTTTTTGGCGGTTTTTGCCTTTTTAAAGAAATTTTTGGGATTTTGCCTTTTTTGTCGATTTTTTATTTTAATAAAATTGAAAAAATGTGGTTTTAAGTGAACCGTAAAAAATAAACTTAACTTAACTTAATCTTCACGCCATTCCCTTGCGGGGTAGCCAAAACAATCCCTGCCTCTTATTTATTTTTCATTCACAATCTATATTTTATCTTATCTCCTCATACCTCCCTAGCTTCCACAAGATTCATACATAGTCTCTGATATGCCCTTTTGTTTTTGAAACTGCTTATCTTTCTTTCCTTTATCATAGATTCTACTACATTCAGCCAAGTTTTACTCGGCCTACCAGGGCCGGCCTTTCCCGTAACCTCACCCACATATATTTGTTTCGTTAATCTTGCGTTGTTCATTCTCTCAATGTGACCAAAGCAACGTAATGTACAACTTTATATCTATCCATCATCGTCTTTTCCTCACCACACTCCGTCATTATGCATTCATTTTTATCTTGTCCCTTCTCGTTTTACCACATGCGCTTCTCAGGAATCTCATACCCACGGCATTTAGTAAATACTCTACTCTCCTTTCCACCTTCCCGATTGAACAACACAATCTTAGTTTTCTTCACGTTTACCTTTAGGTCCATGCTCTCACAGACTGTATCAAACTTCCTCAGAGCGGTTTGCAGCTCATCCGCACTGTCACTTAATAAGACTGTGTCATCTGCATACACCAGAAGTCGTACATTTACGTCACCAACCATTACTTCATTTGTATCGGTACATGCTTGTCTAAGACGTTTGTCCATGTATACATTGAACAACCATGGTGACATCACACAACCTTGTCGCACTCATTGCTCAATATTGAAGTATTCACTCACACGTCACCTCACCCTAACACATACCCGACTACCGTTGTATACTGCCCTTATTCCATTTATTAGACCTTTATTTACGCCATATTCATTTAATATTTCCCACAGCTTCTCTCTATTCACTCTGTCATATGCTTTCTCCAGATCTACAAACGCACAGTACAACTTCCTTTTTACTTTTAAACACTTTTCGATCACCTGCTGGAGAGCAACCATCGGATCGACACATCCTCTCCCTGGCATGAAGCCACCTAGTACATCCCACATCTTAGTTTGTGTAGTTTCTCGTACTCTATCAATCAGTATTCTTCCAAATACTTTACCAGGTACGCTGAGCAAGCTTATTCCTCTGTAGTTCTTACAATCACTCTTGTTACCCTTACTCTTATACAATGGTACAATGATCGTGCTCTTTCAATTACTTGGCACTTTTCCACACATAAGGCATACATTGAATAATTCACGCAATCTTCGTATAAGCTTTGCACCACCATACTTGAGCATTTCACCAGTGATTTCATCTACGCCTGCTCCTTTGCCGTTTTTCAACCTTCCTACCGTTTCTCTACCTCATTTATTCCAATATCCTTCTCAGTTTCATTCATCATTTCTTCTATATTCTCCTTATGTAACCCTTCCGTCTTACTTTCCTCACTACTGTACAGCTTTCCGAAATATTCTTGCCAGCATTCCTCACTTCACAATCGTCCCATACTATTTCGTTTCCAGCATTCATAACTCCTGCAGCGTTCTGTTTTGGGCCACATTTTGTGTTTTTGACCCATTTTCAGAAGAGTTTTTGTTTCCCTCAAAATCATTCTACATTTTCTCCCTTCCACAGTCATCACTTCCTCTTTACTTATTCTCACTGCCTCCTTCCTTTCTTTGTTTCTTAATCTGTACACCTCATACAATCGCTTCTTCTCAGTCTACTTTTTGCAGCAATCATTGCCATGTATGCATCTTTTTCTTACTTACTGCCTTTTTACCGACTCATTCCACCAAGCACATTTTTCTGCCTACCTACAATCACTCTTCCACTTATTCGCACGGCACAATTGACAATAGAGTTTTTCAAGCTTATCTATGCACTTTCAACGTCAGTGTCTTTTATTTGTGCGTTCCACACTGTTTCATTCACATTCAACTCTTTACTCGCAGCATCTGCGTATTTCATTCTCGCACCATTATCCACTAATTTTTCAACCCTAATTCTGGACGTTCGCACTACGTTTGCTTTCGTTCTCCAGACCCACTTTTGCCCTAAACACACTCTGGATACAACCAAAAAGTGTTCCGATCCACACTCCGCTCCGCGCATTACTTTTGTGTCTTTCACCAGGTTTCTAAGCCGTTCATCATACACTATTCAGTCTATCATACTTGGTTAATATACAGTTTTTGTTTTAGGTATTTTATTTCCTAACAAAATACCTGAATCGAAAATATTGCTTTTAGTAAGCGACGCGGCAACTTACATGCTAAAAGCGGCACGGGCCTTACTGGTATTCTACCCTAAACTACTGCATGTTACTTGCCTAGCACACGCACTGCACAGAGTGTGTGAATGCATTCGCAAGGAATTTAGTGCTGTAAATAAATTAATTTCTTCCGTGAAGAAGGTAAACATTACATTGTCTGTGTGCTGCTATTACGATTTAAAAATTGCAGGTATTTGTAAAAGCACCATTACGAGTTTCTGAGTATGAAGAAAAGCTGCCATCTGTTCCACTCTCTCTCTCTCTCTCTCTCTCTGTCTCTCTCTCTCTCTCTCCTGAACCTGTGATTACCAGATGGGGTACCTGGATCGAGGCGTGTAATTTTTACGCGCTTCATTGAAACTCAATTAAAGAGGCAAACACATGTTTGCAAAATCTGTTATGAATTCTGCAAAAATGATATGATAATTTACAGGTAGTGAATTCATTTCACCCTTCCACGGCTGCTGCTATACAAAAAGCTCAAGAGAGTTTTGAAGATTAAAACGTCCGTCGAGGTATAATGTATATAAACACCCATTTCTGCTACCTACTTGAAACTATAAAGAAACTAGAAGCAAGGAACCTCGCGTTAGTGGAAGCGTTAGGGATAGTGGACGATGTGGTAAATGAAATCGCACGGGTACCTGGTGCTAGTGGGATAAAAGTAAATGAAAAGATATTATCTGTGTTACAAAAGAATCCAAAATCTTCACAAAATAAAAGATATTGTAAATGTACATAAAGGAGAAGAGGCCATTGGCTTGGATGCAAGCCCTCAAGAAGTCGCTGCAATTAAATATGCCTCCATTACATCCTGTGATGTCGAGAGGTCTTTCTCGACATACAAGCAAATTGTCTGCAATACCAGGGCAAATTTGTTACCTGACCATACGGAGCAGTACTTAATTACAGCCTGGAATAATAATGTTAACGTAGATTAAATGTTTTGTTATTTTTATTTTTTTTTTGTAAATTCATTTTACGTAAGTAGTTATTAAATTATTTTAAACAATTGTGTGCCTTTTTCGAATTTAAATTTTGCCTTTTTCCTTGCCTTTTTTGACTGTTTTTGTTGCCTTTTTGCCTGCTTTTTTTATGGGTTTTTCTTGCCTAACTATCCGCTCTCTACTTATGAGTAGTAATTTTGTCTTTGGATTATCTTATTATAAACTTATAAATATATTGCTTTCTATATATGAATCGGTGCGTGAAAGAACGGTGTCAGTCCAAAATTCAAAATTTCAGGAAACGATTCATTTGTAAACTAACGAAAAATATTACTACACGGCAACAGTGAATCAGCTTGTTGTATGACGTCATTTTAAACTTATCGTAAAAAGCCTGTACCTAAAACTAGTAGTTTTTATAAATTATACTAAATAACGCTACGTATTTTTGCTGGCACAAAACTAATTTTTTGACGCCCCAGCGAGCATAAAAGTACATCTGCGGCAGTTGCCAATAGAAACGTAATAGTTTCTGAAAAATGTCGATGACACTCGAAGAAGAATCAGTGACCAATATTTGGAACAAAACTCATATTGTAGGGCAATACCTCATTTGAGATACCTCGTTCCAATTTTTTCTTGTTCATCTCTGTACGTTTCCTCTACAAGCAGTTTTTCTAGCCTATGGGTACATTGATGAGGTCTTTTGATAATTATAACCAGCTGGAATTGACATAGTCATTGTTTTTTGTGTCATTTTTTTTAATGGTATAATAGTCATAGAGATTTGTCATCCCTTTCACTTCGATTATCATCTATAACATTCTTTATTGCTTCGAGTATTGCAGTATTAGAGGTAGTAAATACAGACTACCACCATTTTCTATGTGTATGCTACCTATTTCTGTACTTTTTATGTTAAGAGGACTTTAAACACATTTAATGATTAAAGTTTAACATGCCCAATATTTCAACTAAACACATTTCAGAGCATGTGTCATATGCTATTGATAAATTAAAATCTAAAAACGTTTCTGGTAACGATCGAATTCCTAACTTTCTGGTCAAAGACTGTAAAGCCATGTTTATCCAACGTTTAACCATTATCATTAATAAAGCTATTAAGACTGACACTGTTCCCGATGTTGGAAAGCCCACATTTATTAATCCCATTCTAAAAAGTGGCGATCCCACTGACGTCACCAATTACAGATCAATTTGTATTTTAAATAATTTTTCTAAAGTGTTCGACATCATTTCACATAGTAAAAACACACATGTTAAAAACAATATATTTGAAGATCAGCATGGTTGCATGAAGAAACGATCTACATTAACCAACCTCGCATGCTTTAGTCAACACACACATCAGAGGTCATTGATTATAGGGGACAGGTTGATGTTTTTGTACGGATATTACTAAAGCATTGATCATATTTCTCACAATTTACTTATAGCTAAGTTGCAATGATTTGGTTTTCATGAAAGGTTCTTAACTTTTTTGTCTTATTTAGAAAACCGCTTCCAGTATGGTACGAAATTTGGTATACACTTGGGATGGGAAATTCAAATTTGTTAAGGAGTTTGTTGTATTTCCTAGAGGGCGTCACAAGCGACGATCAGAAGACTTGTATTCACTTTAACTTTTTTGTGCCACGGTGTATGACATGCTGGGCTTGATAAATTTTTTCCCCCATCTTCTCCAGTTAAGAAAGGTATACTTTATTAAAGTCGCTAGAAGCAATCTTCGAGAAAGACACTTTTGAATCTGATGACGCAAGTATATATTCAAAGTGAATCGAAAGCTGTTACAAGGTATAGAAATTTTTTATTTGAAGAATTTGGTAAAATAAAAGATTTTCCCTTGTTTTTATGGTTTTATCTTTTAAGGATAAAAAAGCAATTGTAATACAAAAATTAAACTGAAAACTTAACTGCAAAAACAGAAACATATCATAAAACTGTTCAGGATTCCCGCCGTTTCCATGCACTCAAATATTTATTTACACAACGCAGAAAATGAAAATTAACCCTTTGCATAATTTCTTCATTATCTCGAAGATTATTTGCTGCATACTGAATACGCTGACACAGTTGGTTTTCATTTTCTATTGGTGTCGTGTAAACCACGGACTTAACCCTGGAAGGTCACACATGGGTCTTATTGAGTCAAACACAATTTTAAATGGGCTCCTAAAGCAACAGCGGCGACAAGTTCCCTTCCATCACCCATGTAGGTTTTTGTTTTTTTATTTGTGTTATGTTTGTATTTTCAAGTTGAGCTGCTCTTTTCAACAATAATTCTTATTTTTTCATTGTCTTTAGAGATTATGGCTTCTACAAGGGCCCTTCCGCAAAAAGAATTGGAAGAAATTGTCAAACATTTATGGGATGAAAGTGACAATGAAGATATTTTTGGTGACTGCTCTGATGAAGACGAAGACTATGTGGAAAAACAAGACTCTAGTGATTCCGCATCTCATGGTGAAATCGATAATTACCCTGAAAATATTCGAGAAGATGAAGCCGATAATGACATTATTTATGGTAAATGTGGATATGAGTGGAAAACATATGTTCCCTCCAGACGAGGTAGACCACAAGCCCATAATATTATAACACATTTGCCAGGACCAAAAGGTGCATCAAAGAATGCAAAAACGTTATTTGAGGCTTGGGAATTGTTTCTAAGCCATATCTTGGATATCGTAGTAAAACACACCAATGAGGGAATAAAAAGAAACAGTGAAGATAAAATCGCCCAAAGTTATACCAAAGAAACGGATATGATAGAAATGAATGCCTTTACAGGTTTACTCTATGTTGCCGGTGCTCTAAGGGTCTCTAATGTAAATGTAGACGAATTATGGTGTTCTATATACGGTATTGGAATTTTTAGAGCTGCTATGTCAAAACAGAGATTTAAATTTTTAGTAAGGGTTCTCAGGTTTGATGATAAAACCGACAGGCACATAAGAAGGGTGGGCGACAAATTTTTCCCGGTTAGAGAAATTTGGGACCTATTTATACAAAATTGTAAGCAGTAGGTACTACTCTCCACATCAGTACTGTACCATAGGTGAACAATTATTCAGTTTTAGGGGAAGGTGTCCCTTTAAAATATACATGTCGGGCAAGCCAGTTAAATATGGAATGAAAATAATCATGATGAACGATGCTCGCACAAGCTATATGATTAACGCCATTCCTTACGTAGGAAAAATTCAGACGACAAATAATGAAGCCGTTCCTTCTTACTATGTCCGTGAACTTACGAAAACTATCCATGGAACAAATTGCAACATAACAGTAGACAATTGGTTTTGCTCCATTGCTCTACTTATTCATTTGTTTCGGCACTGTTCATTTAAGTAATTTCGAACAGGTAATGATAAATGTGATGGAGCCTCATCGTGCATTAACCATATATCTCTGCGAACTTATAGAAGTAAAGCCTCCAGTAAACCTGGCAGCGTACATTGAAGATGTTGCAAGTAAATTTCACCGGTTACCCTTTGCGGTAAAATGATTTTATTGTTAACTCTTCACACATTAATTTTAAATTTCTCTTTGCACATTGATAAATCAACAAAAAACTAATCACACTTTAGGATCATTGGGTAAGATATCTTGAACTGGCTGCTTGTGGTATGGATGTACCAGCTGTTCTCTAGGTATTCTTTTAGGGGTAGTTTCAGAAGCTCTTATTTCTCTACTTACTCATTTTAGTTCCGGATCTCCTTCAATAAGTTCTAAAATGTTTTCTTCAATTTCAGAAATTCTTACGGAACGCAGCGTAATAATGTTTATTTAACTTTGAAATCTTTTTTTAAATTTTCGTTTACCTTCCATAGTCAGCGGTTTCTGGAGCTAAGCGACCGGTTTCTTGAAGATGTCTCTACATTGCACTAAATGTTGGATGACTTGGTGTATGACGATTTGAAACATTTCAGAGTATACTCGATACGCTCTCGGCTATTTTCGTGTCAATATTCAAAAACCAATAACATATCGGTATATTCCCCGGCTATGATAAAAATTTAGATACAAATTTTAAGTTTTTTAAATTATTAATTATTAAGAAAATTTAGTATTAAAAGTTACTTAACTGTGACAGTAGTTTTATTTAGTGGAATCTATGGCAATATACCAATGCAGAATATAGCGATATGATATTGATTTTTGGATATTGTCAAGGAAATACCAAGAGTGTGTCAAACAAGGAAAAACCTTTTGCAATGCCTTGTAATAGCTTTTAACCACTTTGACAATTTGCATGCGTCATCAGTTTCAGATGCGTTTTTCTCTGAAAGTATTGCTTCTAGCAGCTTCAATAGAGTATAACTTTCTTAACTGGAAAATATAGGAAAACAATTTATAAAGCCCAAAATGACATACACAGTGGCACAAAAAAGTTAGAGTCATTTTAAAGGTAGCCCAATCGTCGCTTCGGACGCCTTCTAGGAAACCCCCGTGTACCACATTTCGTGACATTACCTCGAATTAGTCGAACGATATTAATGAAAATGTGATTTAGTTGTTCAACTTTGACACAGTGCAGCTGGATTATTGTCTACTTTTGGACTAAGGTAAGTTTAGTTAAATTTACTTATTTTGAGGTGCACCCTATGCGGAAAGAGTTATAAGTACCTTTCCAGGACACATTCTATATTCCGAATAAAATAAACGTAAACCAGTCTATATTAGATCACATGCAAATAATAAATAAATTTGTGTCAAGTTTGATAAAAGAGATAAAAGAAATCCAATACTAAAAATTTTCAACAATGAAGGTAAACAAGGAAAATTTTATCGAGCTAGAGGCAAACATTTCCTAAATGTTAAATATATCCTATAGCACACTAGTTCTCAGGAAAGAAGTATCATTATAGTAATCCATCAATATCTATTGTTTTAATTTTATATAATGCAACGCTTAGGTCATAAGCCCTTTTTAGCTTTAGAGCGACTGAAGCATAAGATTTCAAAGTTTTTTGTAGAGACCCAATCTTTGTTATGTTAATCATTGTTATGTTCGTACCGTTTTACATATGTTGTTAATATAAGCTATTCGGAAATTCTTAAACTATTTTTTATTTGTTTATGTATTATGTATTTAAAAGTCAACAGCTTATTGGGATTATCGCTGAAATAACGCGTGAACAAAAATATATGAAATTAGGTAACGAGACGTGTGTTTGATTTTCCTTCACAACATGTAGATAGAAATAAAAACACTTTACGAACCGTAAAGCAACAATGTTAAGGTTATAGTCAACTATTCGATAAAATATGAGTTGCAGTACGTAAAACAGTGTTCAACTCCACTCAGCAAACAAGATACTCGGAAGTAGAAGACGGGTACCCTCCCATCTACTTTTTTTACGTCACAAGCCCCGCCCACTGGAGCAAATAGTGAAGGGGAAGGTCCCCTCCACTATTTGTACTCACCCACGTGGGTGGGGGGTATATTTGGAGAGTGGGATCGGCTTCTCTTCGGAGGCCTTTTTCAACCCTTGGGCGGAGATGAGCCCCTAATTAAGGTCCTTTTAGCATGCTACCTACCTTAGGGTGCAGTGCTCTACAGCTACCTCTTTCGTTTTTCGGAGGCCGAGTCGTGGGGAAGGATTTAACACAGTAAAAAAAGAGAGGGCACCAATCGTCTTGAGGACGATAAAATAAGTTTTTATTTTAAAATAAATCAATACTAGTAAGGTTTCCCTTATTTTTTTCTAAATATAGGTAATCATTGGTACACACTAATGAAATAATAAACATTGGAAATAATGGAATTACCAATAAGGGTTACAACAAAAAATTACTATTAAATTACCTTAAAAATTGACCCTGAAGTATTTAACCAAGTACTTGTTTTATACTTGAGTCATAACTCAAAGATTTAATTAAACTGGAGTGTCCCCCTTATTTAGTAAAAAAATGTTAAGCTATTTGTTACAAGCTATCATCAATTCATTACACTAAGAAACATAAACTGTAATAGTTAAAGAGAAAAAATGCTACCCTTTATAGACTTTAAGCCGTCAAAATCACTTAATAGATTTAAATATATTTACAAGGTGGTATTCTCATTGCATTGAGAACTAAACAAAAGAAAGTTACCTAAAAGCGTTTGCAAAAGCATCTACAAAATGATGAACATGCACAAGTACATTTGTAATTTGAACGTTTGTTATAGAACTTTAAAAGTATTCTTCAATAACCCCATTGGAAAAGTTAGACATACAATAAGCAA
Source organism: Vesta saturnalis (assembly GCA_036346205.1). Classification (NCBI taxonomy): domain Eukaryota; kingdom Metazoa; phylum Arthropoda; class Insecta; order Coleoptera; family Lampyridae; genus Vesta; species Vesta saturnalis. The sequence continues at coordinate 414,860 of JARFJB010002012.1, read as the reverse complement.
GCCAAAATATCAACCTTAGAACTGGTTACTCGGTATTAGTTCACTATTTATTATCTTGATAAAGTCATTAATATAGGTGTGGAATCAAATTTAAATCTACTAGTGGGTACAATTCAGTAAGCATGAAATCATAATTAGTCCAGTCGCAGCATAAAAGTACACACGAGGCAATATGTAATCAAAAGAATTTAAAGATATATGAAGCTATACAAAACCAGAAAGCGAGTGGCTATCATAGGGTCAACCTGTGCCTGTTTTGGTTAAGAGGTTTCCTGACTGGATTCCCTGTCGGTTATCTCGAGTGAATCTTCCGGGATAGCATTACCGATGTTCCCCGTAATAAATGTGTGTCCCTTAGGTGAAAATATAAGTAAAGGAAATCGTAAACCTAAACGTAACTACCTATAAAAATAGCATAACTAAAGGGTAAAAAATTACTTCCGAAACAAACCTGTTTGAATACAGATCGTTGAAGGCTATTAATTTCAATTCCATCAATTGTACGATATTTCCAATTATTTAAAGGCAGAAAAGATAAAGTCGGTAAGCTACGGCCTTTTATAATTAAAAATGAGAGAATCAAAAGTCTCAGAAACGATAGCTCGTTGAGCAGGTAAAAATGATTAGTCTCCAATAAACCGGGATGTAAATAATCTAAATTCACAGCATAATCAATCCCCTAATATATCGAATGCTTTATAAATTAGCCGAAATGTAATTCATTTTCTCCCCCAAGTGACATGCCGTTTATACAAAAATCACCCGACTAACCTGCCTACCCGCAATTTCCGAACTATATCCTATAGAAGTTAAAACTATAGAAAACCATTGATGTTAAAAAAATAGTAGCTCAATGATGGTTAGAGAAAATACATTAATTTATTGACGGTAACAGAATCTAATGATGATATAGTGAGTGTGGACACTAAGTTTTAATGTTTATAACAAAAATAAGTAACCGGTTTCCGACCGTAACAAGCAGTATTAAGAGCCTTTTTGGCTGTATACTCCTTGGAGGTTAGGAAATTGCGCGTACATGCAGTTTTTTGATCGGAGGGATTAAAACTACACCATGCCCCACCTTATAACCGATTGGTCGTGCGTGCACCCGCCTCTATGGCTTATGATTGGTCTTTAGCCTCACCCAATCTCTGTACTCTGATTGGAAGACTAAGTCTCTGTATTCTGATTGGTTATGGCGGGAAAATCTGAATTTGTGTTCCAATATGCTAACTTGTAAGACATGTGTAGGTCTACAATTTGTTCTCAGGTCTTCGCCCCTGTCGCAGCCCCCTGGTTGGAAATGGTATGGGGCCCTAACCTTATAAGACACGTGCAGAAACTAGCTCTTGGGACAAGGCCCCTATCGCGACCCCCTTGGCGGAAAATTTGAAATAATAGGCCCTGGCCTTGTAAGACAGGTATAATAACTTGTGTTAGGGTCTGCGTGCCACGTCTTGGCACCCTTTGAGTTAAAATTGATTTTTAGCGCCATATAGTTGTGTATTTTTAAACTAGCGAGTGTTTTCTGTAATAGAAGTTGATCATGCACACCTCCCTCTTTCTCTCGCTAATTTGCCCGTTTCTCTCTCCTCTCTCTTTTTCTCTTTCTCTCTCTATCTCTCTTTCGGCTTTTTCTCTCTCACACAAACAAATCAATTAATTAATTAATTAAGCAGATGAATCTCAAACAAATCATGCTCGATCAAATCAATCAGATTCATCTCAATCAATCAATCATCCAAAATCAATAAATCATGTCTTACAGTTTGCGGAAACCAGCTTACAGTTCAAAAACTGATTTGGTTTAATTAATTACAGTTTGCTTGCTCAAAATCAGTCACAGTTCAAGATACCAAATTGCTATAACAGAAATTGCGGTTTTACGTATGGATAGTTGATATAAAACTGGCTATTGGTTTTCCCTTCATTAAGTAAGTAACTTTAGAATGTAAAATATATAAAACTAATTATCTCTATTACACTTACTGCACCCCTTTTTTAATCTTTCACTTTCGCACACCTTATATGAATTTATATACAAAACGATGTTTGTTATTTACAGCATACATTTTAAAATGATTTCACCTACATGATAAAACTGTTTTTATGGAATGCAATTACGAATTGGAAAGTAACAATCAGTCGTCAACATCGTGTTAATCAATGCGTTTTACGAATATTTAAAAAAAATCGTTACTGCAAAATACACATCACTATCAAGGATCTGAGATGAATTTTCTTCATCCGCTTCATCTTGAGCGATTATAGCTTACTAACTAGTAAAACATCTAATACCCTGATGCTGCTTCATAATAATGCTCACCCGTTAGTAATTGCACTTTAAATACACGCAAGGGCTAATGTCTAATATTTTATTTTACCATTAGTGTTACACAGATATGGGATTATTCTTAAAATTAGCTACGTTCCACACGCTGCCTTACTACATAGGCTTTCAATTCTTCTTCGCCCCTGAAGCTGCAACGCATACATCTTTCTTTACCCAACTCCGAATCAGTAGCATGTTTTCTAATACACGCAAGACAGCATCTTCAATACAGTGGTGTATACGCCGAAAAAATGGCTTGTGTCTTCTTCTATAAGCTAGATTTTGCCTCTATACATCATACAGGTTCTATATTAGCTGAATTACTTCTGTGAAAAGAAATGGTTACAATCAAAATAAGTATACCTACCTCTTTTAATCTTTAAATTTTTACCGATAAGGGCCTGCCATGCTATCACATAAGACGGCTTTACATACAGGTTCTATCTCGGATGAACTGTCGAAAAATGGCTTTTAGATTTATAAACATGCCCCTACGGAAGATATTGAAGTGTTGTTACGGAAACATTTTGAGTTATGACCGGCAGATCTTTGCGATATCATATCTCATATAGGTAAAATTTTGCGATGCGAGACTTTCAGCGAAGGCTGTTTCGGCGATCCCACTCCAACCCTAAGACAAGTGTAGGTTGTCGCAACTTGTTCTCAGGTCTTTGCACCTTGTAATAATCGCAACTTGTTCGTAGGCCTTCGTGTATTGTAGTGGTACCCTTGCCGGAAAATTTGAACCTGTATTATAATAATAAGGAGCCTAATGCTAATTTGTAAGATAGGTGTGGGGCTGCGCAATTTACTCTCGACGCTTTGTCCCTTGTCGAGGCCCAAATGACGGAAAATTTGAATTTGTATTTAAGTCTCTGCCGGTTATGGCGGGAAATATGAATCCATTTTATAATAAGTTGTACAGTTCTAACTTGTAAGACAGATGTAGGGCTTAGCAACTTACTTTCAGGCCCTCGCCCCTCGCCCAAAAAATTGAATTTGTTTGTGACGCCATCAATGAGGGGAAATCTGAACCTGTATTATAATAATAAGGAAGCTTAATTCTAACTTATAAGACAGGCATAGGGCTTCGCAACTTGCTGTCGAGTCTTAGCCCCTAGCGCCTTGGCGGAAAACTTGAATTTGGATTTGTAGCTTATAAGACAAAACATAGGAAACTGTGTTAGATGCTGCGCCCTCCTATCGTGCCGCTTGTTGGAAAATTTGAATTTGTGTCGCCATCTAGTTGTGTATAGCCTAATGAATGTTTTCTGTTAAAAGGTGGCATCATCTAGCGTTATATTTTTAGGACTAATCAGGGTTTCGTTTGTGGCAACATCTGGTGGTATATTTTTTAAAGTAGCGAATGTTTTCTGTAATAGAGGCGGCGCCACCTAGCGGTATATTTCTAGGACTAATTAGGGTTGTTTGTGGTGCCATATAGTGGTCGAAAGGCTAATTAATGTTTTCTGTAATAGAGGTTGATCGTGTTCGTCTCTCCCTCGTCTTTCTCAAACATTGAAATCAATTAATCAATCAAATTAATCAAATCAATTAAATACCAAACAGATTTAACTTAATCTTACAGAATCAGCTCTCAATTCAAAAAATAGCAGTTTGATTGAACGCACAGAGTACAAAATAAAACCAATCTCGCACTTATTGTAGCTACGCATCTAACCGACGTTTCGGATTAACTGCAGCATTGTTAGTGCAGGTTCAAATATGTTAGGAAAAACAAGTTTGTTAACAAAATTGAAGGAAAGCTTAGCGTTTGAAAATATATTATTATTATTATAAACAACAATTCATCATTTATTTAATCACATCTTTTATCGGTGTTCTTCTTCTTCTTGAACCGTGATTCGTCGCTATCATTGTCATGGTTTTCAGACTCGCCCTTCTCCTCTCCCTCATCGCTCTTCTTCCTCTTTTGTGAATGATCACCAACACCTTGGGTGTGAGATACATCCACGTCATCGTTTCCTTTATCATCTTGAATGGTTACGTTGGCTGATGTTGGCTCGTAAACAGGATAATACATTATAATAATGCTCACTCGATGACGGTTACACTTTAAAGAGCGAAACGCGCGAGAAACGAAAATTCTGTAGTCCTTGGGTCTTGTGCGCTGGCGCACTCGTTAATGTTCGGGTAGAATCGATTGCCTTAGGGGGGAGTTTGGAGTAGGTGTCGCCAAAACAGCCTTCGCAGCCGTCTTAGGAGAAGAGGAAAAAGAGCGATTGGGTAGAGGAGAAGGACGAGACTCAAAACCATGATGAAGATAACGACGAATCACGGTTCAAGAAGAAGAAGACCGACAAAGGATGTGATTAAATAAATGATGTGTTGTTGTTTATAATTAGAATATCTTTTCAAACCCTAAGCTTTCCTTCAATTTTGTTAATAAAATTGTTTTTCCTAATGGTGTTTGAATCTGCACTAACAATGCTGCAATTAATGCGAAAGGGCGGTTAGATGGGTAGCTACAATAAGTGTGGGATTGGCTTTCTTTAGCACTCTGTGCGTTCAATAATACTGCTATTTCTTGAATTTAGAGCTGATTTTGAATGATTAAGTTAAATCAGTTTGGTATTTAATTGATCGACCTCTATTACAGAAAATATTCATTAGCCTTTACACCACTATATGGCACTACAAACAATCCTAATTAGTCCTAGAAATATATCGCTAGGTGGCATCGCCTCTATTATAGAAAACATTCGCTAGTTTAAAAAATACACCACTAGATGGTGTCACTCACAAAACCCTGATTAGTCGTGGAAATATAACGCTATATGGTGCCACCTTTATTACAGAAAATATTCATTAGGCCATACGCAACTAGATGACGACACAAATTCAAATTTCGCAACAAGCGCCACGACAGGAGGGCGCAGGCCCTAACACAGTTTCCTATGTTTTGTCTTATAAGTTAACAATAGGTCTCTTATTAGAATACAAGTTCAAATTTCTCGCAATAGGTAATCAGAATGTAAACACTTAAATACAAATCAAAATTCAAATTTCCCACCAAAGGGGCCAAGGGCTAAGATCCGAAAGTAAGTTCTGAAGCCCTACGTCTGCCTCATAAGTTAGCATTAGACCTACCTATTATTATAATACCAGTTCAAATTGCCCCTCATAGATGGCGTCACAAATAAATTCAAATATTTGGTCGAGGGGCCAGGGCCTGAAGTAAGTTGCTAATCCCTACATCTGTCTTACACGTTGGCATTATACCCTTATTATAGTACATATTTATATTTCCAGCCATAACCTGCAGAGACTTAAATACTAATACAAATTCAAATTTTCCGCCACAAGGACCTCGATAATGGAGAAAGACCCAAGAGCAAGTTGCGCAGCCCTACACCTGTCTTACAAGTTAGCGTTAGGCTCCTTATTATTATAATACAAATTTATACAGGTAAAATTTCGCGATGCGATGCTTTCAACGAAGGCAGTTTTAACGACCGCCACCTCTCTACCTCTCCAAGGTCTCCTCACCACACCAGCTTGCGTAGTGGCTACACTGGTGTGGTGTGTAACCTTGGAGAGGTAGAGAGGTAGGGGTCGTTGAAACTTCCTTTGTTGAAAGCATCGCATTGCAAAATTTTACCTATATGAGATGATTGGTCACGTACACTAGGATTTATTTAATCAGGAAAAGTTTCTGATAAGTGGTGTTAAGTTATTGGTTAAATTTGTACGATCAAGAGATGCACGGTTCATATTACAGGACGCGAATTATGGACGCTAGTTTACTGATGAGACGTATGCGAATCAATCCCACCATTCTAATTACGCGCGCTAAAGCCTTAGAAACAACTGCAGCAAAATGCTTTGTCTCAAGGACCGTAGTAAGAGAGCACACAACGAAAATCGTTGGATGATGTTTTCCTGGGCCAGTTACCTAAACGATGCATCGTTGGTTTTACAGCAAATAAAGACTTGAGAGATAATGTCTAAAGGTTATTGACTTTCGCATTAACTGTAATCCGTTAGTGAGATTCTTACCTATATGAAAGCATCGTATCGCTAAATTTTGCCTATATGATTAGATTTGATGTTTGTTAAAGAATTGCTGGACACTTTTCGCAGTAAAGTCCCTGTCTTTATCCGTCTGTATGCTTTGACGTATCGTTTCGCATCTTTGAAAAATAACCGAAAATACGTCGATTATAGTTTTTCAGCTTCAGAGCTCGTGTCTATGCCATCTTGCTAAATGCATCAGTATATAATTATACCCGTCATTATATTTACTTAGATTTCTCATACTGTAAAGACCATGCCTGTCATAACTCAAAAAAAATTTTACCTACAATGTACCTATTTCGAGTAAATTTCTCACTACAGGTTTATGTATAGTGTACGCTACTTGTTTCTGTTGTCAGGTTGCGTTGACGCACCCTGTATGTAGGATGTTATAATGACGTGTATTACGTGTTTTGAGTGCGAGTGTACTGAGTTTGAACGAAAAAAAAATTTTTTTTTTGTGTATGCATAATGTATGTGGGTGTATGATACGCCACTGGAAATGTAGGAGAAATATAATTCAGTATGTAGATACGTGTATTTGAATTTTATAAAGACATTAGTGTTGGAATAATTAGATTCTGATTAATGTAAATGTGAAGAGAAATTTGTCGATGGGACGATAATGCTTGCCACTGTATTGCTACTGTTTTGCTACTATATGGAATGGAATGTTTGAGGATAAATGAGTAATCTTTGCCAGAAGATGTGAAGTATAAGTGTAGAATGGTTTAGAAAGTATGTAGAGAAAGATTGGGTATGTTTAAGTGTTAATTTCAGAAGGTCGTAATGTTGTGCAATTGTTTTGTGAATACGTGTATGTATATGGGATTTGAGACCTTAAACGGTACTTATTTTTGCAAATGTTGCGGAAGCAGATCGAGCGCAGGTTGGAGATAAATGTTAAAAATTGCGTCATGGTCCATAGTGGCTACTGAATGAATGTAATGTCGAAAAATGATTTCTTCATGAAGTAATTGTAAAATTTGTAAGTGAAAACAAATATGGCGATGTATTGTAGTTATGAGCGTGGTTGTATAGATGGTAGTAGCTATCAGCACTATGAAATTTTGAGTGAATACCATTGGAGAATATAGCGCGGAAGGAAGACATGTTTAAAGATGGATGACTGAAGTTATAAATAGGAAAGTCAGGGATTGACGGGAGCTTTTTCGTTTTTAGCTTTTGGCTTGTGATGAGAGCTCGGTGAGACGCGCACGAGAGGTGTAATGTGGTTTAGAATGGGTTAAGTTGGAGTTGTATTTGTGAATAATAGTGAAGGGAGTCATTGTTTAAACAACTGCGTTACCCGAAAGGGGATGAATCGTATAAGACATTCAATAGAACAATTAATTAAATTGGGATTGAAGATAAAATTAGTTTGTTTATTTTCAAGAAAGTAAAAAGTGCGTAAGCAGATTTATAAAAAGTTAACAGTTATTACGTTAGTGTTAAGTGCAGCGCGTGTTCTTGTACCGATATTGAGTTAAAATTATTTATGGGGCCACCTCTAAGTAAACGAAAATTTATGTAATAAATTAAGCCAATGTTAAGTTAATTTTTATGTGAGATTAAAAGTTTATTTGTGTAAGGAAGGACTAAACTTTCCTAAAGGTTGCTAGAAATTTTAAGAGGCAACCAAACTTATACAGATTATTACGTGTTATTAGACTATTTGTGAGTACAGAAGGGAATAAGTGTTTGTGAAATTGTGAAGCACTGGTTATGTGGCTTCATGCAATTTAAGGATTACAAATGGACTACAAATAATTGATTTACGGAAGAAAGAAGAAAGAAAAGCGTAGGATTAATGGACAATTTTAAGTAAGGAATATATTTAGGTACTTTGAAAATTTAGTAAAGTACGATTATCTCTCTGTTCAGTTCATTTGTGTAATGTTGATTAAATATTAATTAGTTTAGAAGCGAAAAGATAATCGTTCTCGAGTTATGTGGTTTTGATTGGTTGTTTTAGTATTAAGAATTTTGCAGAAATTGGTAGTGACGTGTGGTTTTGATTTTCAACCACGCTGTAGTGGTATATGTAAATATATTTTTGTTTGTTTCTTTGTCATTTGTTTATCATTTTATGCAGGACAATATATATTTAACGTTATCTTTTTTATTTTGTTGTTTATTCAGCCAGGTATGAGATATAGTTGTGACGATTACTTAATTGGTGACCTAGTAGTTTTTGACAAGTTAAAGTGTAGACTTTGCATATTTCGGATTTTAAGATTAATGAACAACCTGAAAAGTTATATTTGCCAGGTTGATTGCAAAATTTTCATGTTAGTTTCATTAGCGCAATGCACTAGTGACGGATTAGCTGTTAATTAAAATGTCATTAAGTATAATAAAAAGTTGGAGTTTTGAAACCTTAAATATTTACGAATGTCAAATACGATTCAGAAGTGTTATAAAAAGTAAATTAAATTTAAAAGATATCGTTCATGTTAGGAATTTTAAAAATTAATTACCGTTCATTGAATGAAGAGTATTTTATTCATTAATAAGTAGAAAATATAACTGTTGGTTACGTGAATGAATTTGAGTGATAAATATTATTTTGGAAGTTTTGGTATACGAGGTGTATTCAAAAAGTTTTTAATAACCTGGGTAGTACTAAATATATTTGAGTTTGAGTTGAATTGTTTTGGACGAGTGTTTGTTTTAGAACCCTCGTGTAAGAGTTTACTGAGTAAGCACAACCCTACTTTCCACAATCAAGTAGGGTTAATTAACATCCAGCTTAAGACAATTATATTAGCAAAGTTTCGGTTGTGGTGGCGCCTAGAGACATATTTTCCCGGACTGAGCTGTTTGAATGTAGGTGTAAGGTGTTTGAGCATATTAATCATTCATTTTACTTATTATTTCGACCACTCCCATCTCCCTGTTTGCTGGCTTGGCAACCCGCTTACATTAGTAAGCATACACGGCGCCTAGTGCGGTTTGGACGTGTAACACTGTAACCACTATCTAATATCCTCCCTAGGGGCATATTTATAGATCTAAGTTCCTTTTTGACCGGAGAATTTCTGCTAAGGCAGAGCTTGTATGTAAAGTAGACTTATGTGATGTTATGACAACCCCATTATCGATAAAACCCGAAAATTTTAAAATAGTACTCTAATAAGCGGTCAGAATTCATGCTCAACCTGATTATAAAATCTAAAGCCGATTTTTTATAGAGGTATTTCTGATGAGACAGAACTGTTATGTATGTTTTTAAAATAATATAGATGTGAAATCTAGCTTAAAGAGGAAGACACGGGTAATTCGCTACATGCATCACAATATTAAATAACCTGTTTGCGCAAATATATATTTGGTTTTGGCTGTTGACGGTTTACATGAAGGGCTTGATAGATATTTCATTCTGAGTTAGTAATTTAATTTAATTATACAGCTGAGTAATTGCATTGCATCTCTCTAACTAATCCAGTCTATGCTAGCTAAAAGCCCCGATATGTACATGTACGTAAGATATGTTTATTATTATTGTTTACGTTCAATTGCGAAATCATACATTCACTGTTGTATAACAACAAGGTAATTAACTGATTACGCAGTACCCATTAACTGTATTATTATCATTATATAGAATTTAACAGCGTATTTAAAATTAGTTGTATATGTTATCTTTATCTTGATTAGATTCTTTAGTATCAGAAATAATCCGACGGTTTATTAGCCTTACAAAATAGACCAAAATACAATCCTCACGTGGACATATAAAAACGACTGCCAAGGTACCCCAGGTCCACAAAAATCCAAGATAGTAAAATTTTAAAATGTTTGTAAACACATTAATTAACACGTTATCGACTGATTGCCATTTTCCAATCATAATGAAGTTGTATAACTGTGTAATAATAAACACATATTAAGAAGCCCACGAACAGATTCCCGTATTACAAGACTACGGCCCCTTATTAGAATACAACCCCCAATGCATAAATAAATTAGGTCACAATCTGAAGATGGGATTTAAAAAAAATGTAACAATAATTGTGCAACCTCCTTTGATAAAAATGGATCCTAATTAATCACAGATTAAATCTTTTTATTCTCAGCATTTACCTACCTACCTTCCAGGGGCTGAACCTTAAAAAAATTTCTTAATTCAGCAAAAGGGTCCTAGTTAGGGTGAAAATTCCATCAAAGGGTTGACAAAGGCCTCCGAAAAGAAACCATAAAAAAGGTTCTTAATACAACCAAAAGAATCTAATTAGGGTGACAATCAAGCGTTGAAAATGCCCTCCGAAAAGAAACCATAGGGGTGAAAAAATACGATCCCCACGTGGGCGTGTAAAAAAGTGAAAGATGAGGTGTCCCACAAAATCCAAGATGTCAGCGCAAGTGTCCGTGTTCTACTCTCAGAAAATATGTCAACTAAAATAATGTATTTGAAATTTTCGACGCGGCAAATTATTTTTCCAATCATATTATTTGATAATTCTAAGGTGGTACATTCACAGTTAAAAGTAAATTATTAGTTTCCAGCTGACATTTTCCGCGTGCGTTTTGTTACTTAATTCTTTTATTGTGTTACTTTTGTCTGTTAAAATCAGTTTTTTGGTTGTTTTATTTGTGAAATAAAGGTATGTACAAGAATTTTAATAAAAATGTAATTTTTATGTTTTAAGGTTATCCCTATTATGGCAGGAACTACGAAGAAAACTATACATTCTGAGGCTCGAAACATTATTATTGCAAAAACATTGCAAGCATGTGGATCGACTGACTCAAGAAATGTGGGAATAAGATGGATTACTTGACGAAGTAGTGGAAAGTTTGGAATTTCTAGTGAATACTGGTGTGTCGGAAGATGACACAAGTTCGGAAGTTCAAGATTAAGAAAATAACTTATAAAATAATTTTGTCTTGATATTTTAAACGTTTTAATTTTTATATGATTTCGTTTCGATTGTTCAAATATGTATTCAGTTTATTTCGATTTTAACTTAACAATTAAATTGTGTTGGTAAACTTTGCCAAACAAATAAATCATCAAAAATTATTATTAATTTTATTAAATACATAAATAAAAAGTTTACCTCGAGTAGGATTTTAACCTACCACCTGTACTTTGCTAGAGTACCGCGCTAACCAACTGCGCCATCAAGGTTCCAGCCCCAATCGACGTAAATTTTTAATTACATATTTACCTTTGGACTTATTCGTTCGTAACAAAAACTTATAATAATTAAATAAATCATCAGGTCATTCCATAAACTATAAAAAGTACTTACATTTTAATCAAAATGAATTGTAGATCTTAAATTAAAATATTTAAAACTGTTTTTGTAAAGCTTAATATTGTTACTAAATATTTTATATTCATATTTAGTTTTTAAGTTTAATAAAGTTATTTCTATCAAATTCTTTGTTCACCGTGCATAGATCTGTCCGTTTGTGATTTTGTCAAGAAAATATTAGTTAAAGTGAGAATAATGAGAAGATGCGTGCACGTCATACCTTTTTCATGACGTAATTTTGTAGTATGTTTATATGTAGTGGAAAATAACCCGCCATTATTAGGTTAGGTGAATCAAACGATTGCACTAACAAATTGATATCTCTAAGAATAATCACGAAATGATACACCCGCTTGTTCTTAAAAGACCAGTTTTTTTTATAAATACAAATAAAAAATTAAACGAAAATTAAAAATTTAAACAAACAATTAAGTCGATTAAAGTGCAATACAATGAATCGTATTAATAAGACACTGGGCAAACTTAAAAAAAAACAAATTTCAAATGTTTTTGTCGTTTTCGTTCAAAATAGAATGTGATAAATAATTAAAATCAAAAATTTAACTTTATTAGTAAATTTTATTAGATTTTTTCTTAAATTAACATGATTACTATGAATTTAACCAACAAAACAAAAAAATTTAAGCAGTTGGTACAATCACCTAGTTACAAAACGTCATTGATTACGTGTACGCATCTTCTCATTATTCTCACTTTACACTGGTTATGTAGCATACAATACATTTATGTGTGCCCAATTATACACATTTAAATTAAGCGCCCAAATATTTTTTTTCGGATTATACCTTAAACGCTACTATAGCGCCAGTATCCCCTCTCCTATCTTGTTTGCTGAGTAGAGCTGTATATGATTAAACAAGAAATGTAAAAAGGTTGCAGTTAAAATTATTAAACATGTTGTATGTATCAATATTTTAAAGTACAAGGTACAACGTTGATTGATGAAACGAAAAAGTAATGAAACATGCAATGTGACTAAAACGAGAAGGTTTGGAAATAATAACAGAGAACAGGAAAATTCTGAAGTATAATAACAAATGTTTATCTTACGACTTCCGTATTATATAAATAATATACGTCCCCGATTCGACAAAATAACATTTTATGTAATGTTTTTCATGTAATAGATATCTAGATCGAGATGTTATACAGAAATGGTTGACCAACATTTGAATTCAATATTTTTAAGTTTTGTACTGCGTACATATACATGCATGGTGTGCTGTTGGCAGGAGTCCCTTGATAAACAGTCGAATGTAATGCTGCTGACCTGGATACGTAGTATAGGGTTGCGCATACAATGTTCTGCTGTGGAATTCATTTGTTTGTTTAATCAATAAATCAGTTTCACTGTTGAATTCGAATTTGTAATTCTGGTTCCAAATAATTTACACACATTTTTTATTTCCATTAGCTTCTGTTCTAAATGCTTGCTCTAACCTGCAACATTCTTCATGCTTTACAGAAATTAAAAAAATGTGAGTGAAAAGCAATTAGTATCAATGTTTATAGTTAGGTGTTTTCACGAGAAATACTTATATTATAAATAGAAACGAAAAGTTAAATATTTGAAGTTTGCTTTGTCATCTTTGAATAGAGTCACCATTAAAACAATATCCCTAAATTTTTGTTAGAATGATAAAATACTATCTTTGTTATACGAGCCCTAACCGCTATATGTTCGGACGGACAAATTTTTTGACGATTAATAATTTATTATTCTTTAAATATTATTTTGTTCCACCAAACACATTTTTCTATAAATTAGGTAAATAAATGTATGTTGAGTGTGAGTGTTTAGGCATTTTATATTTTTATTTTTAAACTGTCATAATTTATTGACCTTTAAATGCTAGGACGGCTAGACAATGTAAGATATTTAAATATTTTGAAAGTAGGCTGTGAAATATCAACACAAAATTTTATGTAGGTTTGATTACAAGTTGACATTTGTCATTTTGTAAAGTAAAAATGGGCCGGAGATTAGTTACACCGTTAAAAAATTCGAGAATTGATTGTTAAAAAACATAAAGAATGCAAGTCAATGTCTCAAATTGCTTCTGATCTTGAAGTATCAAAATCAGTAATTGGAGACATTCAGAAACACAGGGAAACTGGTAATTTAACTGTTAGTGAAAAAAGTAATAGATGCCCACAATTAGTAACTGAAAGAAATAGAAGACTTTTGGTAAAGATTTGCAAAGCTCAAAGAAGATCAACATTGCGCGAAATTACCTCTTTTTGTAATCGGCAAACTGGGTTAAATTTTGGAAGAGAATGTTGTCGGAAGTGGATTCATATACGTGGGCTTTGTTTTTATAAGGTATGGTATCTTAAAGGTTTCTAATATAATTCCTGACATTCGAGTATTTTTGCAGGGAAAAGAAAAACCTTTGTTAACCCAAAACCAAACAAAGAGACGTCTTTCTTGGGGTAAAGAAAGGGTTTCTGTAAACTAATGAAGACTGGAGTGAAGTTATGTTTAGTACAAGGGGTTGGGGGGGGGGGAGTTGAAATGGGAGGGGGTGTACGTGCGTGTGTGCGTACGTGCGTGCGTACGTGTGTGTATGTATGTGTATGTGCGTGTGCGTGTGCGTGTGCGTGTGCGTGTGCGTGTGCGTGTGCGTGTGCGTGTGCGTGTGAGTGTGAGTGCGAGTGCGAGTGCGAGTGCGAGTGCGAGTGCGAGTGCGAGTGCGTGTGCGTGTGCGTGTGCGTGTGCGTGTGCGTGTGCGTGTGCGTGCGTGTGCGTGTGCGTGTGCGTGTGCGTGTGCGTGTGCGTGTGCGTGTGCGTGTGCGTGTGCGTGTGCGTGTGCGTGTGCGTGTGCGTGTGCGTGTGGTGTGCGTGTGAGTGCGTGTGCGTGTGTCGTGTGCGTGTGCGTGTGCGTGTGCGTGTGCGTGTGCGTGTGCGTGTGAGTGTGAGTGTGAGTGTGCGTGTGCGTGTGCGTGTGAGTGTGAGTGTGCGTGTGCGTGTGCGTGTGCGTGTGCGTGTGCGTGTCCGTGTGCGTGTGCGTGTGCGTGTGCGTGTGAGTGTGCGTGTGAGTGTGCGTGTGCGTGTGCGTGCGCGTGCGCGTGTGCGTGTGCGTGTGCGTGTGCGTGTGCGTGTGCGTGTGCGTGTGCGCGTGCGCGTGCGCGTGCGCGTGCGCGTGCGCGTGCGTGCGCGTGCGCGTGCGTGTGCGTGTGCGTGTGCGTGTGTGTGTGTGTGTGTGTCAGCATGCTCCATTACATTACATAATACTAATACTACATGCATCTTAGACTTAATTAATTAACAAATTATATTTCAAATTGTATCTTATTCTAATTCTTATACAACTATTTATAATTGTTTAGAATACTACATACTTTTAAATAATAAGATCTACGAAAACATAATTTATAATTCTTCAAAATTAATATTATTTATAAATATTAGAAATAATTGGAAATATTTACTTATTAGTAAATTTCTATTTATTGGCCAGACATCTCCTTTTAAAAGAATTTTATATTTTAAGTTCTTCCTTGATTCATTTAACAATTTACAATCATGTATTAAATGATTAATTGATTATTCTGATTGATTATCACAAATACATTTGGGATTATCAATTATTTTATATTTATATAGGTAATTTCTTAATTTACCGTATCCTGTAAATATCATTGTCTGTTTTGGATTTATTCGAAATTTTAATTTCAATCTTTCGTATATTGATGAAAAAAACAACTTAGTTCCTGAACCTTTTTTTTGTACTATTCCATAGATTTTGCCATTTTTGTAAACTTAAGTTTTGTAATTCTTTTTTAATTTCACTTTCTGGTATTTTGTCATAAATTATACTATTTTCACATGTAATATCACAAGGGAGTGGAAATAAATTAAAAATAATTCGACAGATATTTCGACAACTTGTTGTCTGGCAATAGCCACGAGAGCCCATAGGGCTCGAGTGGCTATTGCCTATTAACAACAAGTTTGAGAAATATCTTGGAGAATTATTTTCAAATTTATTGAACTCTCGAGTGATATTCGACAAATTACTTTTTGACGTTTAATGAATCTTGTGATTGACCTAAGTGCATTTTGATTGATATCTAAAAGAAGTATTTATCGTATTTATTGAATTATATAATACTGTACTAATTAATGGTTATAACCTAAAGTAACATCGATAATAAATTGAATGAATGAATAACGTTAATTCGGATTAAAGTTTTGTACATTAAAAACACAATTATTGTAAATATTTTGAGCATGACTGGTAGACTCATTAAGAATTTTGTTTCCTTCTGTTGTGATAACATTTGTAAAATAATTACTAGCCATTCGCGCCGTTTCCATTTGCGCCGAATCATTAATTTTTGCCAAATGCGCCGCTCATATTTTTGTTGTTGATGAAGATTGTCATTTGCGCCGAATGAAACATAAACGCTGAATAAATGATATAATAAGACACATATTGTAGGTAGCACACTACGAAAATTTGATGAATACATTGAAAATATTCCGATTGAAATTGTTGTCGAAATAGCAAAAGGCAATTACTGAAGGTTATTATATAATAAGGGTTATTTGAGAATGGTTTGTGTTTCTTTGTTTTGTAAGAAATTTATGTAGGTTTTTAACTGAGGGCGGCCCCCAACCAGATGTTTAAGTTGCAGGCAGAGAAAACTGCTTTTATCGAAGGGCAAGACAAATCACTAAATATGTTTTTAAAAGCGGTTTGGAAATAAACATGTCACTATTATACAAGAAATTACACCGCGGTCAAAGCATGGGTTGTTCAGGGATTGAAATGTGATATTTGAAATACAGGGTTTCTACGGTTGATTGCACATGTTAATTAGAAATAATGTTTCTTTATATAATTAAAGTCAAAAGCGTTCACACGAAATAGTTTTATTGCTTTTGTTAGTTGATATAGAAAATAGTGGGTGAGGGAAGAATAAAAACGGTTTTGTTGGTCTTAGAAGAGAGAATCTGATTAGAATTTTCAAAGCGTGCGGGAGTAGATTTGAGATCGATTCGTGTTTGTTTAAATTAGATCTTCTTTTCGTCGTTTTGTGTTAATCGATAAATCCGAGTATTTAAACATTTGTGCTGGTGAAAGCTTAAAAGGATAACCTGCATTGATAATGTAAGTAAAAGACAAGATTTTACGGTCTGTGAAATTACACAGAAAAGGTCATTCTACCTACTCATTTAAATTGTTCAAGCCAAACTGAGACCCGGACCTGCAAAACTGTTGTGTTCATTGTAATTGCGCAAACATAGCGAAGCACGCTCTCTTTTCTCTCTTTATGTGTTCTATTTTGTGTATTGATAATTCCAACCTGTATTTAGAATGATAAAACCACAAACGATCATAGGTATAAAATCAGAAAAGCTGATCCAAATGATCTATATCTATACAAACGTCCCTTTTGTTACCGTTATATGCCTATATGTCTATATTTTTGTGTTTTGTTTTATGCCTAAGAAGAATTGAGAGCGTTATTATCTTGCATTTGTAATAATACGTACTAATCATGTGGGTGCATCGGTGTTGCAGGACTTTATGTCAGAGGTTATAGTTCGAATGGTTTTTCTGTGTAATACCTTATATCATTCATTGTTACTGTACATGTGTATCATTTATTGTGATCGTATCCACAATTTTGTATGTGTAACGTACTTGCCCTCTTTCATTTGTGTCTACTTAAATAATCTGTAACCTGTTTAATTTTCTGTTGTTATTTTTTTATGTAGGTTGAATTTGTAATATGTATTACTAGAGTGCTTAATGTATTTTGTTGTTAATAACCGTCCTGATTGGTTAAACCAAAGGGCCACATGATAGGGATTACACTTTTCCTTTTCCTTTTTTAGATTGATTGACGATCTTTTATTGTGGATACGATTACACTGTTTATATTTATTGCCTTTATGTGTAGTTATTGAAATTGCCTTGCATTTTATTTTGGGAATATTTAAATGTTGTAAGGTACGCCTTTTTAACTTGATTTAATGATGTCCTTTGTTTTTTTTTGTGTTCTGTTTATGTCCGGTTGTCCCACACCCTGTATAATGCTTTATATGTAATTATTTAACTAAAAGCAGACAGGAATTGGTTCCAAAAGGGATCCCCTGTTTTTTATTTATTACTTGTTTATTTTTGCTTTAATTTGAATACCATTTATAGACCTGATTTTATGTTTATTTGTGACAAAACGTCGTTTTAGGCAATGTGATTGACTTTGTACGCCTTTAATACCGATAGAGTAGTGTTGATACATGTTTAATCCTTTGATTGCTTTGATTACTTGTGTTATCTGATCTTTGTTTTTCTTTGTGTGATTATTATCGGAATAAAATGAGTTTTCTTGGTGATTCTTTTTCTCCCGATGTAAATAGGATGACGAGCGAATCACCAGGTAGCGCAACTCGTTTATCTCAATTACAGTTTTGTTTCATTTAATTACCTGCCACCTTATGCAACAAATTAACCTTATCCGACCCTATCTCCTGCGCATTACACAACGTAGGTTATTTGCCCCCTAGACGATCACTGTTTTTTTATTAGGTTAGAATTTTGCGAGTTCAAGATCAGATTTGTAAATCAACTCGGATTATTTAATCACGGCCAGTAAGGGAGATTTAAGCTATTAATTGGAGTAAGCCTAACATTAGCCGACGTAGCATCATTCTCAGTGACATCAATTTAAGCAATTAATAAAAGCATCTTATCAGTCAAATTAAGATGCATCCTTTAGCTATTGTTTTGTCTCTGAATTTGCATTAGTGCGAACAAGTACAAATTACACGTTTCATGATAGGGTACGTCTGGGTTACGACAATATACTTTAGATTTACATTGCATTATATTTTACATCAATATTACACAATCATACATAATATATAAGGTATCAAAGAATGAAAAAAATATAAATTAAAAAAAAATTTTACTAAAGTCTTTGTATGTAAGCCAAGCATTTTAAACAGTGTTTTAAATTGATTTCCCCTTTGTTAAACTTCTGTAAAATGTTATTTATTCTATTATCTAGTTCTACATATGTTTTCTTTCTACGCTTTGTTGGTAATCCTAATTCTACTTTTGCGTATATTCCATTATAGTATAAAGAGTCGTCTTTTAACGTTTTAATTAATTCTAGAACGTTTGGATTAATTTTGCCTATTATTTTATTTAAACGTGAATGCCAACCTTCTGCCGCGTTAGTTGTTCGATGTCGTTGACCGTAGCAATTCAAAATTCTCTCGAAATTATTGTCGTCAAGCCATTCTTCTACAAAATAATCATTAAATAACTGTATTTGAGGCTCTTCTGGCGACGACTCCATAATCGACAGCCATCCGTCTTCAATGTTTTCTGGAGGTATATAAGCTAACGCCGCGCATAGTTTAACGTGTAACCGAACATCTTCACGATTTTTATACATAGCGACGAGTCCTAAATGTTGCACCTTGCGCCACAAACACTGACCGAAATGAAAATTGCATCCAGAAACAATAGTATGTTTGAACACTTCACGCAGTGCTTGGAGAACACCACTTTCACGGTCTATTTTAATTAATTCCGGTAACCAAAAAGGCACATTTTGTTTAATTAGAGTAAAAACTCGCAGGTATGTTTCATGTTTCTTATTCGGCAACAAAGCGTACACCAATGGAAAAATACAAGTTGATTCAGTAGTACTGCCTACATCAGCATGGATCGTATACAGCTGGTAAAACTGTTTTGGGCAGCTCTTGAATGTCCCATCCATGAAAATATATTTACTATCGGCCAAAAGTCTCCTTGCAGTTGGACTGGCAAATATCAAGACACGGTGTTCGTCGCCATCGTCAATCCATAAAAAGTCTTGTGTTAGGCTCAGAGGCAACTTAATGTCTTCTCTTTTTCCTGGTATAAAAGATGCTCCAAGAGCTTTTCGTCGGTTTCGGTATAATGAGGAAGCCATTGAAGAAAATTGTGGTACATTGGTTACAAAATCATACCCTTTATTCATCACATCTCTCATTTCTTCATCAAATATCTTGGTAACTGGCGTTAGCTCTTCCCTAGCTCTCTTCTTACACTTAAAAAGTTGTGTTTCGACTTCCGCCTTGGCCACATCAGGAATACAGTTATGAGATAACCGTTGGTGAACTTTACTACTTTCCGACTCCGCAATCAGAGATCCTCGACACTTTGAAGTTTTTTCATGAACACAGGTCTACACTACGCTATTTTTATTTCTTCTTTTGAGGCGATACTTATAGCCCTCGTGTTATAAAGCAACTTTGCCTTTAGAGGTTTCAATATATTCCATTTTATAACACCCGTGTTAAAAATCGTTATCGTAAGAAAAATTTCAAGACTAATGACCATTTTCAAATGCTTTGTATTTATGTCAGTTCTTAACAACTACCCCTTTTACGTGATTGGGTACTAAAGATTTAATTAATTAATATGAATAATTATTACTAATCCAAATAATATTGCTGTAATTAGTGATTGTCGAGTTATTGTTAGTTAATCACACTCGTATCCTGCTTAATCTAAAAATGCCCGATAATATCATCTACCTTTAATGACAGTTTATTGTTGTGTTATTATGATTAATCGTTATTATCAACTCAATTTTTCATAAATTTATATTTGGCGCAAATGGCAATATCAACTAAAAGCAAAAATTTATGTGGCGCATCTGACACAATTTAATGAGTTGGCGCAATTGGCAATGGCGCAACTGGCAAGACAGGTGTAAAATAACCTGGTTCTCTAAGGTTGCTAATTAAATTGGAATGATGTTCATGATCCAATTGCAAGTAAGGTTTCAATGAGCTAGAGGAACTGTGTCCCGTAATTTTTATAATTTCTTGTTCATTAACCCCTGCTTTAGCAAGATGAGAAATTGCGGTTGATCTTGCAGAATGGTTTGTAATTTTATTTAATTTAGCATCTAAGCCAATCATCTCTGCCGATTCTTTAATCCATTTCGACATGATGTTGATTCCAAGTGGCATATTCTTATACCAGCCCGAAGAATATGGTTTGCCCAACTCTTATTTACTGTCAAAAACAGTCTATCAGTCGAAATATTTTGATTGCGCTTGAGCAATCTAACAGGGCAGATATTAGAGTTTTGGTTTGGTATTAACCATTTACTACTTGCACATTTTTGTGCTCCACCTTGTGCAGTTTTTGAGAAAATGGGATGATATTCAAATCTTCCCGTCAATACTCCTACATTATTGGATTCCTCTTTAAAATAATGAACTAAACATTGGGATCCTTCTCCTCCACGCCATGTTCGTATAATGCAATGTGGTAAAATTTTTTTTGTAATCCTGATGGCGTTTCATCAAAACAATTTATGATATTAATTATTTGTTCCTTAGTTAACATTATTGCACTTTGCTTCTGTTTTTCAAGTATTCTTTGTAAAAATTTTCGTTTCGTATTCCGTGCATCCCGAGCAGATTTAAATTCTATGTCCTTAAAAGGGTCAAATTGTCTGTTAAACTCATTAAAATAAAATTCTTCTAACAATTTTGCTGTTGTGTTCCACATAGTTTTAATAACACTTTCCTTATAATCGGTTCCATTACATCGCTTCATGTTGTATACCCAATCTTTCAAAATTGTACAACTGAAGTACT
The DNA here is from genome assembly GCA_036346205.1 of Vesta saturnalis. Taxonomy (NCBI): domain Eukaryota; kingdom Metazoa; phylum Arthropoda; class Insecta; order Coleoptera; family Lampyridae; genus Vesta; species Vesta saturnalis. Next base: position 393,583 of record JARFJB010002012.1, on the reverse strand, counting down.
TTCTTCAAGCGTATAACCTTTTTCACAATAGAACGTTTCAAATTGTTTCCAAACTGAAGTATTGCTTATTTTCGTAATTTTTGACATATTTTTCTCAATCTCTTCATTTATTTCTGTTTCTGATGTGGAGCTAAATCTTTTGGAACTCATTTTTACGAGTGTTGATTAACATTAAATGACAATTAAAAATATTTAAATTCTGAAATGACATATGCCATATTATTTTCTCGAAAATAACACAAGAGAAAATTCTCAGTATAGTAATGTTGTGATTGGCTTCAACGTATCCACGTGATCAAAAATTGATACTGTTTATTGGTTTTTATAAACGTCAAAAAATAATCACTAAAATTTGTTGCTTCTTTTGCCAAAATGTCTGCAAGTTCATTAAATTTTATACCTGAATGAGATTTTATCCATTTAAAATGAATTTTCCACCCTTCTTCTTCCATTTTGATAATTGGTTTTCTAATTTTATCAATAATATACATTCGAATTTTCCAAACATTTTACAGTTATTTCGCTATCGGCTGATACAAGAGCTGATTTTTCATTTTCAGTTACATTAATGTTTTTAATTTTAATAATAATGATTTTAATACAGCTAAACTTTCGGCCTGGTTATTTGAACATTTGTTGTCTAATCTATAATTGTATGTGCAGAATAATTCATTATTTTTGCAAATTACTACTGCACAACCGACCTTATTGTTTATTTTACTTCCATCCGTGTAGATGTCTCAAACATGATTTGAATTTTCAACTTCAGTATTTATATTTGGTAATTTACCAGGATGTATCCAGTTTTTAATCGAGGTGTGAAAATCATAATTATATTCGGTGTCGATTAAATTCTTTGTATTGTAAATGTTTACTAATTCTTCTAACTTAATTATTATAGGAGTTATGCCAGATATCACACATGATGCTTCATAGGAAATAGTTCTATATTCTTTAGCTGTTTTAATATTAATTAATGTTTGTACACTTTCTAATTTTTTATAGTACTTTTTCCATTTTAAAGCGCTGGTCCAAATAGAAATACCATAGGACATCAACGGTAAAATAGCACCTTTATAAATTAATTTTATCACTTCAAATTTTAATCCCCATTTAATTTTAGCCGATCTACAAATCATGTTTATTATTTTCTTACATTTTAAAGTTAAGTAAGAGACACGTTTATCAAATGTAAATTTTGGTTGATTGCATTACGCGAATATCTTTTCTTAGATATTAATAAAACCTTAGATTTGTTCTCATTAAACTGTATCTTATTATTTTTTGCCCAATTCATAATATTCATCAAATCAATGTTGGCATAATTTTCTGCTTGAATTACATTTATACCTGTAGAAATAATAATAAGATCGTCAGCAAACGCAATTACTTCAGAGTTTTTTTCCAAATTTTAAACTCAACAAAGAATTATACAAAATAGTCCAGAAACCAGGTGTACAAGAGCCTTATGGACAACCTTTGCTTATATACTTCTCCTTACAAATATAATTTAGTTCCACTTTGCTTTCCTATTTCTAAAATAATTCTTACTAAGGTTATATAAATTTTTGGGACAATTAAAATTTTTCAAACTGAATAAAACTGAAGGCCACCATGCAGCGTCGAAGGCGCCTTTAACATCCAAACTAGTTATAATGCTGTCTTTATTTTGAGATAGATTTTTTTGAATATATTGTTTTACAATCATAACTGCATCCACTGTGCTTGATTTAGGTTTGAATCCAAATTGGTTACTGTTTAATACATTATTCGAATATGGATAATGCATAATTCTGTTTACCAATAATTTTTCTAAAATTTTTCCTCCAATATTTAACATTTGAAATATCATCATTTTCTCTTCCAGGTTTGATGATAGGTATTATTATAGAACTTTTCCAAATAATAGGAAAAATTGCCCTCATTAAACATTCGTTATAAATAAATAAAATAAAATTTGGAAAGTTATAAAATAATTTTAGTAAAATATTACCAGATATACCATCTTCTCCTGGAGATTTGTTACTGTTCAATTTTTTTATAATATTTTCAATTTCATTTTTCTTGAATTCTATATCGTCGAGCGTATCTATTTCTATTGTCACTTTTTCTCTTATTTCTTTATGAATTGTATTATCAAATTCTACATCATCTATTGGTATTAAACTTTCTAATAAATATTGAACTGTTTCCTTTAGATTTGTAGTAAAATTCTTTTTTTCTTAAAGTGCTTAAAACAGAACACTTGTGAATTTTATTAGACACTAATTTTATATACTATATTCCATGGATTATTTGAATTAGTAAAATTACAAATATCTTTCCATGATTTTATTTTTTGACAATTTATTTGTTCTAAAAATTGTTTTTTGCGCATGAAATATATTTTCTTCCTTTTTCTCTAAGTATCTCATTGTTTCTTGTTCTTTGAAATAGCCGTCTTAATGTGTTAATTTTTTTACGCATTATGGTTAAATCAATATTCCACCATGGTAAAGCTTTTGGAAATTTTCTATTTCTTTGTTTTGATGATGTGAAAGATTGTTTGCAAGTTAATATCATAGTATTTTGGAACATTTCCATGAAGTTATTTAAATTAAAACAGTGTTTAACTTTATTAGATAGATCGGCAATCAAAAATTGACATAAAATTTTTAGTAATATTGTGATAAAAAGCTTCATAATTTTCATTTAAAACTGTAAATTTATTTTTTGAATAATTTATGTTTGATTCATAATCATTTATAAATTATATATCAAGGTTTATCAAACAGTGGTCAGAACCACTTTCAATTTTATCACATGACCAATTTTTTAAATAGGGATAAATTTTGTTCTTAGTTATTGTTAATCTATTTTACTCATACCTCTACTGTTCACAAAAGTAGGAATGTCATCCAAAGTGTTGATAATGTTTAAATCATTTAATAGTAGAAATTCTTCTAATTTTCCACCTCGAAAGTTTCTTATTACATCATTCCATAAGGTAGATCTTGAACTACTGTCTAAGGTACTGGAGGGTAATAAGGCGCACGTAACATGTTCCTATGAGTACCGTACGTAAATAAACTTTATTTAAAAAAACAAAAATAAAATAAATAGTACAATGCTTTAGACATAATATATTCCAAATTTTATAATGTTTAAATAAAAATATACCGAGTTATATTAAAAAAAAAATCATTATAGGCCTTATTTTACGCATACTCTGAAAATTAAGCCCATGAAAAAAATAGCTTATTTCTGGCATCTTGGGCACACAAACGCATCTTCGTCATCCGAAGTCAATCCTGCACATTCTTCGTGCAACCAAGTTCTACAAAGCGCACATGCACGCATGTCAGCCTGATAATCTTCATTACATAAAAATCATAGCCAACTTTCACTTACTGAATCATTTTTATTTGCTGTCTGTTCTTTATCCTTACTCTTTGATGTGTTTTCTTTTGTTTTATTATCATTCTGAACAGTAAATATTTTTTTTGTTACATGCTGTGCAGTATAATTCAAAGCCTTTTTTCTTTGACAGGTTTTCTTATTGGACAAATCTGGTGTTTTCAAAATTTTGCTAAACGATGCACTTTGTTTTGAATTTTGCAAATTGGAGGGTCCAGCCACAGGGGGTTTGTTATTTGAAGATAGTTCTACCAATGTTTGAGGAAACGCAGGATTTTTTTAAACATGTATTGGCGGCGATATGTTTTCTTTGTTTGAGATATCCGATACCAACTGCTCTGTGGCTACTTGCAAATATGGTGTGGAAGCATTTGGTTGCTTTTTTTGGTTTTTTACAAAGTAAGACAAAGGTAAATTATCCTCTTCATCTGGAGAGACTAGGTCCTGATTTATTAACCTTCTGGTAACTTGTGAAGGTACAAATGCTATTTCTGGAAAACTATTTGGATTGAGAGGATAAATATCTGTGGCTCTAAATCCACTCGTAATGTTAGCAACTGTCATAGATTTTTCCCATACCGGTGTGAATACAGCAGAAAATCTTTCTTTAGTTAGAAGTCTGTCTGCATGTTGGTCCCAATAGTGTAGTAGCTCGTCATCCCAAAAGTGTTCAAAAGATCTAGAAATAGCTTTATCTAGTGGTTGTAGTCCGTGGGTTGTGTCGCTAGGAAGACATAGGAGCTCAATGTTATGTTGCTGAGCTTTTTCTGCTATGGTGATATCCAAATAAGAAGCAGCACCATCTAAAATCAATACCACCTTGCCTTCAGGTTTGTACCGAGTGAAGTGATCTAGCCACGAACAAAATATCTGTGTAGTCATGCTACATTTTGCGCTCATGGAAACTACAGATCCAGTGGGTAAATTGTCAGAAAATGTAGGCTTCAAACGAACTCCCTTGAAAATTACCATCGGCGGTATTGTGTTACCTACGGCATTAACGCTGGCTACAATGGTAACATTTTCCGCATGTTCATGTGCAACCAAGTGCACTCTTTTTGTGCCTTTTAATGCTATGACTGATTGCTGATGGTGCAATGTAAGTCGGCAACCTTTCTCATCCATGTTAAAGATCTTCTTTGGCCAGTCACGTAAACTAAATTTTTCAAGCAATGTTCTTAATTTGGTAAAATAATCATCAACTATAAAACGATTCAGTTTCTGAGCCCGTGCCGGATTCATCGATTGTGCCTTGCGCTTACTTAACTTAGAATGCCCTTTAAGAAAGGCAGCGTACCAGTCCTTGCCAGCAATTTTCCGGTTACCATTTAATTTGTTAGGGATTCTATTTAGCTCTATAAAATTGAACACACTCCACCGTAATGCTTTAGGGGTCAAGGGCATTCCTATATTTGCCAGTCTGATGATACGGTTTTCTAGTTCAGTCTCCTGTTCATGAGTTAAAATTGATTTTCGCCCCAATGATCTGTCCGTAACCCCGCTTTTAAAATGGTTCCTTAATGTACGGCGAGGAATTCCACTTTGTTGCTCCACAGATCTTTGTGAATGGCCATTTCGTAACAATGTTAAAGCTTCTTCCATCATCTCCTTATTCCAGTTTGCACGAAGTCCTCTGCATTTTGTTTTTCCCATCTAAAAAATAAAAGCAACTTATTTTCTATTGAAATCCACTACTAAAAATAAGGCCCACTAGCACTACTATACGGAATATGCTGAAAATACAGCCCGGGTCTTATTTTCCGATAGCAGTTACTAATTTAAATTCCCGCGTATTCACGACCACGAGCATAAACAAACTTTCTGACGACATACCTTTTAACCTTGATAAGTATAGAATTTAATAATTTCAAAGACAAAAAATGTATAGTATTCCAAACAGCTGCAAAATAACTTACATTTTAGGTAATTTTATAATTCTCACTCTTAATTTTCTTAAACCACTAAAGTTAACTATAAACACTGCTCGTTTAATGCACCTATAGGTCTGTAGCATCACATACTCAGTAGTAACATGTGACCATGTGCAAATGCGCAAGTTGTCATATTGGAGCGGAACTGCGCCGATGGGCCTTATTTTTCGACGGGCCTTATTACCCTCCAGTACCTTATACAAAAAATACAACCGGACGGTCTAATAAACTTAATGATTTCTTCTAATTTAGATAAATCTTGTTCAATTTCTTTCTTGATATCAAAGTACATACTAACTACAAACAATTTTATGTTAAAGTACATAATTTCAATTACCACTGCATCCTCGTCGGAGAGTTGATTAAAAATTATGGCATCAATATATCTGTTATTTATTAATATAGCAGACCGTTTGTTTTTCATTACCCGCACTATAAACACTAATATTATTTGAAATTCCAGCATTTTTATTATTCAAAATGTAAGGTTCTTGTAAAAACACTAAATCAACAGCTTCTTCCAAAATTAAGTTCATAATATTATTATTAACATTTTTTGAATGAATTACATTAATTTGAAAACATGACAATTTTTTTATTGGCATGTTACTTATAACACTATTAATATTACTTCTTGTTACATCATTTTGTCATCTTAACATTAATATGCAATTAATTGTTTATATCTTTTGACATTAGATATGTAGCATGGACAACTTTTATCTAAGGAAGAATGCTTTATGCTATAATTTAAACTAGTGTTATATTTGTTTTGATTTATACAATTAATGCCCTGTAACTTTTCATTAGAAGCACTGCAATCTTTAATTTTATTAGATGCACAACAAAGTGAACGAGTCAATTCACCTGTGCATATTTGTGCACTATGATTGAATTTGCTGCAGTTAAAGCATCTTCTTATAGAAAAATAATCCTCTACGTAACATATATTCCAAATAATTTTTAATTTTCTATTTAAAAAAATTCTTCTTGTATCTGAATTAGTTTCTATTACTAAATTTCTATGTCTTTTTTTATCTTTAAAAATAAATTTTGGTGTAATATTTTCTAAATTCAAATTTAATTCGCTGTTTTGTGTAATAATTATATCATTAACATTTTCTAAATTAACTTCATCGGGTATATTGTATATCACCATACGTGGGTTAATTAATTTAGGCGCATAAACTTCTAAATCATTACAACGTTTATCATTTATTGATTTTTTTAAGATATCTAATTCTTCTTTAGTATAGATTCTATTATAATTTTTCCATTTTTAGTAGCTTTAAATGAATTAATCCCAAGTTTAATATCTACCGGATTTATTTTTCTTTTAATTATAGTTTTCATAGCTTCTGTGCTTTGCTTAGATTTTGATTTAACAATAATTTAAAATTTTTGGCAATCTTCTTTTCTTGTATTATCTCTCACTACTTCTGCAAAAGATTTTTGTGTTACAGAACAACTTTCATTTGAATGATTTGAATTGAAAATTTGCTGTTCTAATTTTAAATTTTCATTTATCTTTTCATTTAAAGAGATCGCAATTTTATGGGAAGGAACATCGCAACATGCTTACTGACATCAAAATATCTTGTCGTAAATCACTACGTAAGTTACCACTCTTTTCCGTAACTTGAATTAAAGTTTGTAACGCATTTTGAAACGACTCATCGACGTGAGCCGACATATTTAATGCTTGTTTGAAATTATTAACAAATTTTCAAAAACTTTTAACTAATTTAAATGCACCAACACTAGAACTTACTGAATATATTAACTTGAAAAATAATTACTTTACCAGTTTGGTATAAAGTTAATAAATACAGAACAATTAAAATTGATGAAGTGACATTGACCTTTCGCGTTGTGTGTGTGTGTGTGTGTGTGTGTGTGTGTGGTGTGTGTGTGTGTGTGTGTGTGTCTGTGTGTGAGTGTGGGTGCGTGTGTGAGTGGGTGTGTGGGTGGGAGCGTGCGTGCGTTCGTGCGTGCGTGCGTTCGTACGTGCGCGCGTGTGCGTGCGTGTGCGTGCGTCTGTGTGTGTGTGTGTGTGTGTGTGTGTGTGTGTGTGTGTGTGTGTGTGTGTGTGTATTTGTTTCCTTATACTTGTGGCAATTTGGGTGTACATATACCTGCACTCTGGCATGTGGTGAAATTATAGCATGATACACTTCAGGCTATAATTTCATTCCCTATTATCTCCCTACAAATTGGAGTTACCCTGTACTTATTTTAGTATGTGGTGTGCCTTACGACACAGAGTAAATAAGATATTGATATTTTTAGCGATGACGTGTGGGCAACATAACATTAAAAATAGATACAGAATTTGTGTTACATGCCATAATTTCTGTTACTGCTGTTGTATGCACCACCATATTTATAACACTTTGTCAGTGTTCTGATCGGAGCGCCCTCTATAACCACAATATCAAATAACAACATTGTTGCCAAACGTATCATTCTCACATTAACAACACAAATTGAACTTGGAAATGTTTTTGTTGATACATTAGAAAGCGAAAATTTCACTAAATGTTTTTGATATAAATAAAGGTGAGCATCATATTCTCTTTAACAGTAATCATTTTAAAGTATTTCTAAATAAATAAGTAGAAATTTTTTTATATTTTAGTCTAATTTCCCACCTTTCGCCTTTTTCTCAAGACAGGTGTTCGCGCCAAAACTATTAAAAAAGGTTGCAAAATCAAAATTCTTGCAAATACGTGCGCAACATATTTGTTTACTATTCAAAATGCGTTAACCAAGTTGATTATCCAAAATTTTGGGTCAATCAAAAGACAAAATTATAAAGTTCAGTAGTAAATTTCCTCGAACAACTCTTCATTATAATTTCGCTGTACTACTAAGTAACCCTAAAATGCTGAAACGACTTATTTGAATTTTGTTTAAATTATAATTTTATCTTGAAAGTGTTTTTATTATCCTTTAAACTGTATAAGAAAACAAAAAACTTTTCCGTTCGATTGTTCATGCATTTAACATTTTTTTTTGTACAGTCCTATGAAAAAGTACCTATAAGTCTTTAGTGTACCGTACATGGCAGATCAGCGTTGTTTCCACGGTCGATATCATTTTGGTTTTCTAATATAGTACTCCAATAATCTTTTTACGATTTCTATGGGGAGTTCGTTGTCAAAACCTTAAATACGCATTTGTTTCCAGGAAGAAATTTTCTTAACAGCAATAAAATAAAACACAAAACACGACGTTTCGAGATTTCTCTCTTCGTTAGGTAGGTACTAAAATTTAAAGCTTTAATATAAAATACTTATTTAATTTAATTATCATTATTTTTGTTTGTTACCGCCATTTGTAATAAATTAATATATTGTAACGCGTAATAGATCCATAACTGCGGTTATTTTTTTTGTTTTTACTTTTTATGAAACTACCACTTATTTATATAAGTATCGTTATGTGTTTATTTGTCATCATCGACTATCGTTGTTAAGTATTACCAGTCACGATTTCATTACGGATTCTGCACAAGGCAACTTCCTCTCTTTCGTTTCGTTTTCGTCATTAATAAATTTACGTAGTACCGAACCATTTCGTCTCTTCTATTTTTTTACCCTTCCAATTGAGGGTGCGGAAAGAACTTGTGGCGCCCAAAATAACTTCAATTGTTGATACACGACCTCGCTTACCGGGAATTAAGAGCCCGTGCAGTGCACCCTCCTTGCCCATAGAACCACAGTAGGAAGTGGTGGCACAGAGATTTTAATTGTGATTAAAATCAATCCTACTATGGTAAAGGAAATTTTGATTTTGGAAAATTGGGGTTCCTTTTAACCCTTATGACACAGATAGACGACTAATACTTTTAATACCATTTATATAGGTTTATGCTTTAATGTAGGTACCTAAAAATTTTTTTGGTGGACATTACAATTTATAAACTCATTACTGCTCATTATATATAATGCTCAGATCGCCACTTTTTTGCAAAGATTAACTAACTTAAATTTAGTTTTTTAGTAACTAAAAAAAATGTGTTCGACGAGATCAAAAAGAATACTAAAAATGCTTGAGCACCCGAAAGTTCTGGTCACTCATAACATTTTGCTTCCAAGGTATGAGACTACAATGGGGACAAATAAAGAAGAGCAACAGAACCCGTCCAGCACTGAGCCACCGTGGTTTAGTGTACAGTTCAACCAAGCAAACAAAAGCCCTGAGAGGACGTACCTGAGGGCGCTGTTTTTCAACCGGTACATTCCATACAAGAAGTATTAAGGTGGCAAATGTAAATCAAATGTATGGATTGCTTATTCAAAATTCTGTGAACAAATTTATTTATTTTATGTTAGGTACATCAAATGTTATTGAATTAATTACCAAAAACTTTTAAGTATTTATTGTTTAAGTACAAATAAGATGGTTTTGAAGTTATAACATTTTCTACAAATAATTTACACAATTTGTAGTTTTGTAAAACATTTGTAAAATACTTGAAAAAACATCATTCTGATCACATTTGAATATAAAGTGACTAATAAATTACAGTGATTCTTCTACAGAACTTTCTTCCTCTTTATCTGATTAACTTGTATTTACTTGAAATGACAACCTTTCTACAGTTTCATCATAAGTGTAAATAATATAATCGTATTTAAAACATTCACATAAATAAAGTGTAATGTTATTCACAATAGAAACAAAACACATATGCATAATTTAAATTTAAAACAATGTCCAAGATTTTATGGAAAAATAATTATTATTGATTTATAACTTGTAATAACAAAATTAAAAATTCGAAATATTGAAAATCAACATGATTTGATATTTTAAAACTTGTCATGCTCTTTTAATTTAAGTGCAGCTACGTATTTCAAAATCGTACACTACTCTAAATATTGAAAAATCGATGTAAAGCGATATTTATAAAAGCATGGTTGCTGTTTTAAGGTTATGAACTCTATAATCGTTTTATTATTTAAAGCTTTCTACTACAAGATACATGTGCACAATACATACCGTTTCTCTCACAAATCAGTAAAAAGAGCCTTGAAAAAGACTTTTTATAAAGGCTAATCGACAATAAATACTCAATAAACACGAAAATAACTTGCCAATGCAAAATGCGTATGACAAATGTCAATTGTTTGCGTTTAGGAATGTACGGTGGGAGACTTCTTAATGGTAATTGGACGAACGTTTTACCGCTATAAATTTTAAATTTAGTTCACATATTTTCCGGAGTTTTTGTTTTCTTGGTAGAGCTGTAGTAAAGTACATCAGAATATTCAGACTGCAATGGGTCAAGAAACTCTCGAAATTGTCTATGATTGAGTGCTCGTGAATGAACACTATTAATAAGCTTAATAACAACATCAAGAAATGAGAAGGAAATCGTTATTCTATTCTTGCTACGCAGAAGATACATTTTGTCCAATGTGTACGGGTTATTATGTCGCGGCGGGCCGCATTGACTACCGAAGCCTGCACTTGACCCGCGGGCCGTACTTTGCTCATGACTGCTCTATTGCGTTTTTGAGTTTATTCAAAAATAAGGTCAAATTAAATATTTAAATATTGACTCGTTTTTAATTTAAAAAACTATTTTCGGTTATTTTTATGCAGAAGATTAGATTAAAAACAGCAATAAAGGATTTCAACTTTAATTACAAAAATGTACTTTGTTAAACAAACAGAGAAAGAAATATTAAATAATCGGTTTAAGGATAATAGTCAATACCAACTATTAATTTATTGACGTTATGGTTAATAACTTCTGTAACACCTTTCAATCTATCAAATATTCAATATAATACCTACTTTTAAGTGTCAGTGTTGTTAATAAAAATGTTAAAATTCACATTTATATCATTATTTAGAAGTTTTTTAAAATTAGTATTTACATTACTTAAAATATTAGGATCCACTTTTATCCAAATATGTAATAAATGTTTAACAAACCTAACTAATAATTATCACAGTTTAGAGTGGTAAATGTAAGTCATAATACGGCAACACTATGATAAAATTATGGCATACCGTGTAAAGCGTGCGTTCCTTATACTTAGTAATGGCATGGTTAATACACTTGCGGAACGACTATATTTATGGCACATGCCATACATCAAATTTTCGTATAGATTTCTTTTGAGGGAGTGTATCGCAACTAGGGTTAGTTTATGCCAATTCCTATAGATGGTGTAATCTTAATATACACAGAAACATCAAAGTTTCGTTGTCCGTAGTAGTGCTCCTACGACCTACTAAATGTTTAAATATGAGATAAATAGCTTACATTGTAAGTCCGATTTTAATGTTGCTTATGAGCGAATAAAAGTGAAATAATGTGTACTGTACGTAAGGTAACGGTTTATTTAGGCTCTATGGGAGTACAAACTCGTGTCGGCTAGGTTCGCTAGTAAACTTCTTCTATTGCTAATAAGAACCTCTTTACTATGCCATCAATGTAAAGTGCTATAACAACGCTTAAAATTTGTATAACATTTAAAGTACTTAAACTAGGAATATTAATTTAGATATTTAATATCTACGAAAGGTTAGCTTGTTAATGCTCAAATGTATAATAACAAGTTATCCCGCACAGATAAGGTGCATTCTTCCGAACTAGTTCAGTGCGACGGGATATAGCCCTTACATACAAAACCATTCTTAAAGACATCCTTTGTTGTTCAACGTTACACTAAAATCTGGCGCCACCCGCTTAAGATTTATGACGGAACAAGTCACGAATACGATCTAAAATTGTTTAGCATAAGAAAGAAGTAAACCATTTACTATGCCAGCAAAGCAAAGTGCTATAACAACGCTTAAAATTTGTATAGCATCTAGAGTACTTAAACTAGGAATATTAATTTAAAATTGTATAATCTACGAAAGGCGAGCTTGTTAATGCTCAAATGTAGACTAACAGGTTATCCCGCACAGATAAGGTGCATTCTTTCGAACTAGCTCAGTGTGACGGGATGTAACCCTTACTTACAAAAGCATACTTATGGACATCCTTTGTTGTTCAAGATTCCACTAAAATCTGGCGCCACCTGCTTAAGATTTATGGCGGGACAAATCACGAATACGATCTAAAATTGTTTAGCATAGGAATAGAGTAAACCACATCATTTAAAACTTCCCTCACCTGTTAAATGTACTTAAAAATAATATGTTCACTTAAACGAAGGAAGGGCTTTAAGTTTCCTTAAAAATCTACAACTGGCTGTAATTAATTCTAAAAATTTACCATAAATTGATAAACTTCTCCGTTAATAGTTATCTCAAGTTTATAAGACGGAAAGTTTAGTTCCCTGAATTCAAAACAGGCACTGATAAAAAAAAATTATTCATACCGTATAGTTTTGGTGCTTGTAGTCTGCTAAAAATGGAAAAACCAAATATACCCATTAGAGCAGTAGTTTCTTACATTCAAGCACCTAATCAATTTTTAGCAACTAAACTAAACGTTTATTTAATAAGAAAGATTCAACTAACGACATTTTGAAGTCGGATATTGATACATTCAATTGCACATTATGTAATTCTGTTTGTGTTGGACGAACACTTACGAACTTATATGATATTAGATACATAGAACACATTAGCTTAAAATATAAACACACAGATAAATCAAATTATGCATGACAAACATTTAATAGCAAATAATCACCTTGTGACTTCACAAAACAACATTAAATTTTATAATAAAAGAGATAAATTAAATTTTTGGAGACATTCGAAATTTATAAACATAAACAGAAAATACCTTTAGTAAACAGACATCTTGATCTTATAGACTCATTTTCAACAGATATTTATTGCAAATATGGTATAATTTACAAGTTCGCTGTTTCACCTTAATTATTTGTTACCTTAACTACATGTTTGCTACTTATATATATATATATATATATATATATATATATATATATATATATATATATATATATATATATATATATATATTACCTACTTTCCTATCCGCAAGACTCACAAATATCCCTGACATGCCCTTATATTTCTTTTTTATCATATATTCTGCTGCGCTCAGCCAAGTTTTAGACCACGTTACAGGCTGGTCACCCACATGTATTTCTTTTGTTAATCTTGCGTTGTTCATTCTTTCGATGCGACGAACCCAACATAGTGTGCTATACCTATCTGTCATCGTCTTTTCTACCCCACACTCCTTCATTATGCACTTATTCTTCGTCTTATCCCTTCTTCTTGTACGGTACGTACTTCTCAGGAATCTCAGACATTTAGTGCACTTTTTTCATACGCATGTATCACTTCCATACACTACTGACGGAACAAACAGGATATTACAGACTGCTCGTTTCGCTGCTATGCTGCTTTTCATTACCATCCATACATCTTGAATCACTTTCCTATCAGTATTGACCCGTCGCGTCGTCCCATCCCGCCATCCATTGTACCATTTGCAGAGAACGTCAGGTATACCAACTCCGCCATTTGTTCCACAATTTCATTATGCAGGATAAATACTCTACTCTCCTTTTCACCCTTCCGATTGAAAATCACAATATTTGTTTTGTTCACGTTAGGTTCAAGCTCTCACAAACTCCATCAATCTTCCTCAGAACTGTTATTAGCTCATCCGCATTTTCAATTAATAAGACTGCGTCTGCACACTCGTACGTTTACGTCGCTAACCATTACACCATTTGTATCGGTACATACTTGCTAACACATTTATCCATGTACATTGAACAAACAGCGTGACACCACAAAGCCTTGCCGCACTCCTTGCTCAATATTAAAGTATTCACTACACGTCCTCTCACCCTGGCACAGTGTAGTCTTTTTACGCTTAAACACTTTTCGGTGATATGCATTAGAGCAACCATCTGATCAACACATCCTATACCTGGAATGAAACCGCACTGAACATCCCAAGTTTGATAGTTTCAATTACTCCACTGTAGTTTTCGCAATCACCCTTGTTCCCCTTTCCCTTATATGATGGTACAATGACCGCATACGTTGAATAATGCACACAATCTTTGCACCTCCAGATTTTAGCATTTCACCAGTGATTTTATCTACGCCTGTTCCTTTGCCATTTTTCAACTTTCCTACCGCTTTTTCTATCTCATTTAACCCAATATCCTCCTCAGTGCCATTCCTATTCCTTCGAGATTCTGCCTAATGGACTGTTCAGTCTTATTTTCCTCGCTTTCCGAAATATTCTTGCCAGCAGTTCTTCACTTCACAATCATCCCATACTATTTCGTTGTTCGTATTCACCACTCCTGTAGCGTTCAGTTTTGGTCCACGTTTTACATTTTTGGTCCATTTTTTAGAACAGGCTTTTGGTTCCCTCAAAATCATTCTGCATTTTCTCATCCTTCCGCAGCCATCGCTTCCTCTTTACTTATTCTCACGGTCTCCTTCGTTTCTTTGTTTCTTAATCTGCACACTGCATACAATTGCTCCTCATCAATTTCATTTTTGTAGAAATTATTGCCTTGCACTCATCCTTTTTCTCACATACTGCCTTTTTTACCAATCCATTCCACCAAGAACATTTTTTCTGTCTACCTATATCCGCCCTTCCACATATCTGCGAGGCACAATTGAGAATACAGTCTTTCAGGTTTATCCATGCACTTTCAACGTCACTGTTTGTTATTTGTTCGTTCCGTACTGCTTAATACAGATTCACCTCATTACTCACATCATATGGGTATTCCATGGTTGCACCATTATCTACCAGTTTGTCTACCCTAATTGAGGACATTCGTACTACGTTTGCGTTCCTTCTCTAGACCAACTTTTGCCTTCAACACACTTTTGATCAACTAAAAAGTGGCCCGTTTCACACTCCGATCAGCGCATTACTTTTGTACCAATCGACAGGTTTCTAAGTTCATCATACACTATCATGTCAATCATACTTATATTTATTATATATATATATATATATATATATATATATATATATATATATATATATATATATATATATATATATATATAATATATATATATATATATATATATATAAATATATAAAAATATATATATATATATATATATATATATATATATATATATATATATATATATATACACTTTTATGCTTAAACCACGTAATAGATACAAACATATTTCTTGCTACACAGATGTCTATTAGGCGTTCACCATTCTTATTGACACTTTGGTCTCCGAACTTTTCTAAGATGCGTTTGGTGAGTTCTGTCTGTACACCCACTCCATTTACACCTCCCAATATCACTACTCTTTAGTTTGACTTACATACGTTCAACACGTTTTCTATATCATTCCAGAAGTTCTCACACTCTTGGTCTCCTTCTCCATTCACCGATAAGTAGCATGCAATGAGAAAAACTTTTCGAAATTCCACCTTCATTCTAACCCACATTACCCACTGGTATACAATGTATTTTTACGCTAGAATTATATGTAAACCCTACATTATGAGGAGAATTTGTCCTGCTGCTAGCGTTATAGTGCACCTTCAGAAATTTTGAGTTTTTATCATGTTTGTGATATCGGTGATCAGTGAATTTTGTTATGATATACCAATATACGTTGCTCATTAATAATGACGTTGCCAGATTTTTCATAACTCTTCTGCAGATTAATTTTCACGGGAATATAAAGTCAACCGTAATTCTAATTATTATTAATACAAATACAGTAATTTAAGATTTATTTCAAGCTTGAAATTGTTAAAAGCCTTGATAAATGCTTTTTGCATCAAAATTAAAATCGCCAGCGCAGTAGTGTATGTTGGACACTCAGTGTGCCCCCGGATTGGTTTCACCATAAGTGTAATTGATGAACAATATTTAATGTGGGTTTGATGTTTTGGTATACACCCCTGCAAGGTTGAAAAGAATTTCAAGGCGACCATGACAATCGAAAAAAAATCTTATGTAGATAAAAAGTGCCATTTTGGTCATCAATAAAGCAAAATGTTATTAGAGAAGGTTATTGGGAATGTGATTTTATGACTATGCACAAGACTTCACAAATATCGGATCATTTTGCGAAAACACATAATACAGTACTTTTTGTCCGGTTGTTACGTTGTAAGAATACACATCAATTCGGTGTTTGTAAATTTGGCACATAGTAATAATTCCATATCTTCAACTACTCTCTTGAATGAGATTTGCTGTATTACATCCTTACAGTAGTATAGCTATGGCACTTCTAACTCACTTTTGTCACTAGATTTGTCACCAGATCTAGGAAAAAGTCACCAGAAAAGTTACTAGATTTCAAGGTCGGTAACATTGCCTATTTTAAGGGGTAGACCACAGGTGTGTAACCCTCTTCAAGGTCATGCTTGCACGAGTCCTTCAAGGTCACTAGAAAAGTTACTAGATTGTTGATTGTCCTGAAGGTCATTGCCCTCAAGCAAGTCTATGCATGTTTCGAAGCCACGCCCTATTCTGAGAAACAAAGGGGGCCCATTGTTTAAAGTCTATGCTTTCAAGGTCAGAGAACAAAGACGATCTATTGTTTAGTCATTCTAGGAAATCAATAACAAAGACGATGCATTGTTCAAAGTCTATGCTTTCAAGGTCACATGAAAGAACAAAGACTATCTATTGTTCCGTTATTATAAAAATAGATTGTTATCTCAATTCTAGGAAATCAAGAAACGCTTCAAAGTCTATCTACAATTTTCAACATTGCCTCAAGCAAGTCTATGCATGTTTCAAGCCTATTCTGAGAAACAAAGAGGGCCCATTGTTTAAAGTCTATGCTTTCAGGTCAGAGAACAAAGACTATCTATTGTTTTGGCTGAGTCATTCTGAAATTTAGAAATCAAGAACAAAGACGATGATTGTTCAAGTCTATGCTTTCAAGGTCATGAAAGAACAAAGACTATCTATTGTTCCGTTATTATAAAAATAGATTGTTATCTCAATTTGACCTTGAAGCGTCGGCAATGGATCCTTTTGTCCTTGATTTCAGAATTGAGCCTGAAATGATTGGGGTAACTAGATAACAATCTATTTTTTAGCAATTATGACTGAACAATGGATCGCATTTGTTATTAGAGATGACCTTGAAAGCATAGACTTTGAATAATGGATCGCCTTTGTTCTTGATTTCTCAGACCTGAAATGGTGGGGTAGCTGGATAACAATCTATTTTTATAACTCAACCAAAACAATGAATCGCCTTTGTTCTTTTCTCAGAGGTGTGAACTTAAGGTACATTTTTAAAATTACATGCAAGTCTATTGTATCCCCTTTAACACAATGAAAACCCATTCTAACGCCTAACACACAATCAAAACTATTCATATAAAAACAATCAGATCTTCTTCGTTCTGCAACATTAAATCGATTTTCTTAACCTTTTATATAAAAATTACATCAAATTAACTCCATTTCTATACTGCAAGCTGTCACTGTTTACTCTTTTAAGTCCAATGGGGTAGTCAATTTAGGAATAGGGCTGACAGTTAATTTTTTAGGTTCTTGCAAAAAAAAAAATCAATTTCAATCTCCCTTATACAAAGGAAAGTCATTGTATTTTTCATTATAACGCTTTACTAATAAATTTTAGTTCACATATGCATAAACGCCATTTAATGATTAAAAACCATAACGATCTGCATTAAAACCAGTAAATTGCTTTTATTTAGGGATCATTTTACTGCCATTGATCTTTTCCAATAAATCTTCTTATATAGGCCAATTTAAAGCCCAACGTACGGCAGGGGTTCCATTTCCTTATGGGAGATTTCGGTAAAGGTGGATATCGAACCGCGCCTAGATATGCAGAGCCAATAAGGAACCATTATGGGAGAAGAGAATGAAACCGTCTCTTTAACTTTTAAAGTCTTTATTTTTAATGATACAGTTACTTAAACCTAATACAATTGTGAGATACTTATAACAAACATAGAGCTTTCTTCTTCTTTAAAATAGGTATTTAAACTCATCCTTCCCAAAATTTCATGTTTTACTACACTATTTTACATATTGCTAATACGCAGCTTCATCATTTTTGTTTTCACTATATAACACCCAAATCGAGTTTTTTCTTTTACTTGTTTTAGAAAAATAATTATTATTGATTTATAACTTGTAATAACAAAATTAAAAATTCGAAATATTGAAAATCAACATGATTTGATATTTTAAAACTTGTCATGCTCTTTTAATTTAAGTGCAGCTACGTATTTCAAAATCGTACACTACTCTAAATATTGAAAAATCGATGTAAAGCGATATTTATAAAAGCATGGTTGCTGTTTTAAGGTTATGAACTCTATAATCGTTTTATTATTTAAAGCTTTCTACTACAAGATACATGTGCACAATACATACCGTTTCTCTCACAAATCAGTAAAAAGAGCCTTGAAAAAGACTTTTTATAAAGGCTAATCGACAATAAATACTCAATAAACACGAAAATAACTTGCCAATGCAAAATGCGTATGACAAATGTCAATTGTTTGCGTTTAGGAATGTACGGTGGGAGACTTCTTAATGGTAATTGGACGAACGTTTTACCGCTATAAATTTTTAAATTTAGTTCACATATTTTCCGGAGTTTTTGTTTTCTTGGTAGAGCTGTAGTAAAGTACATCAGAATATTCAGACTGCAATGGGTCAAGAAACTCTCGAAATTGTCTATGATTGAGTGCTCGTGAATGAACACTATTAATAAGCTTAATAACAACATCAAGAAATGAGAAGGAAATCGTTATTCTATTCTTGCTACGCAGAAGATACATTTTGTCCAATGTGTACGGGTTATTATGTCGCGGCGGGCCGCATTGACTACCCCGGAAGCCTGCACTTGACCCGCGGGCCGTACTTTGCTCATGACTGCTCTATTGCGTTTTTGAGTTTATTCAAAAATAAGGTCAAATTAAATATTTAAATATTGACTCGTTTTTAATTTAAAAAACTATTTTCGGTTATTTTTATGCAGAAGATTAGATTAAAAAAACAGCAATAAAGGATTTCAACTTTAATTACAAAAAAATGTACTTTGTTAAACAAACAGAGAAAGAAATATTAAATAATCGGTTTAAGGATAATAGTCAATACCAACTATTAATTTATTGACGTTATGGTTAATAACTTCTGTAACACCTTTCAATCTATCAAATATTCAATATAATACCTACTTTTAAGTGTCAGTGTTGTTAATAAAAATATTAAAATTCACATTTATATCATTATTTAGAAGTTTTTTAAAATTAGTATTTACATTACTTAAAATATTAGGATCCACTTTTATCCAAATATGTAATAAATGTTTAACAAACCTAACTAATAATTATCACAGTTTAGAGTGGTAAATGTAAGTCATAATACGGCAACACTATGATAAAATTATGGCATACCGTGTAAAGCGTGCGTTCCTTATACTTAGTAATGGCATGATTAATACACTTGCGGGAACGACTATATTTATGGCACACATGCCATACATCAAATTTTCGTATAGATTTCTTTTGAGGGAGTGTATCGCAACTAGGGTTAGTTTATGCCAATTCCTATAGATGGTGTAATCTTAATATACACAGAAACATCAAAGTTTCGTTGTCCGTAGTAGTGCTCCTACGACCTACTAAATGTTTAAATATGAGATAAATAGCTTACATTGTAAGTCCGATTTTTAATGTTGCTTATGAGCGAATAAAAAGTGAAATAATGTGTACTGTACGTAAGGTAACGGTTTATTTAGGCTCTATGGGAGTACAAACTCGTGTCGCGGCTAGGTTCGCTAGTAAACTTCTTCTATTGCTAATAAGAACCTCTTTACTATGCCATCAATGTAAAGTGCTATAACAACGCTTAAAATTTGTATAACATTTAAAGTACTTAAACTAGGAATATTAATTTAGATATTTAATATCTACGAAAGGTTAGCTTGTTAATGCTCAAATGTATAATAACAAGTTATCCCGCACAGATAAGGTGCATTCTTCCGAACTAGTTCAGTGTGACGGGATATAGCCCTTACATACAAAACCATTCTTAAAGACATCCTTTGTTGTTCAACGTTACACTAAAATCTGGCGCCACCCGCTTAAGATTTATGACGGAACAAGTCACGAATACGATCTAAAATTGTTTAGCATAAGAAAGAAGTAAACCATTTACTATGCCAGCAAAGCAAAGTGCTATAACAACGCTTAAAATTTGTATAGCATCTAGAGTACTTAAACTAGGAATATTAATTTAAAAATGTATAATCTACGAAAGGCGAGCTTGTTAATGCTCAAATGTAGACTAACAGGTTATCCCGCACAGATAAGGTGCATTCTTTCGAACTAGCTCAGTGTGACGGGATGTAACCCTTACTTACAAAAGCATACTTATGGACATCCTTTGTTGTTCAAGATTCCACTAAAATCTGGCGCCACCTGCTTAAGATTTATGGCGGGACAAATCACGAATACGATCTAAAATTGTTTAGCATAGGAATAGAGTAAACCACATCATTTAAAACTTCCCTCACCTGTTAAATGTACTTAAAAATAATATGTTCACTTAAACGAAGGAAGGGCTTTAAGTTTCCTTAAAATCTACAACTGGCTGTAATTAATTCTAAAATTTACCATAAATTGATAAACTTCTCCGTTAATAGTTATCTCAAGTTTATAAGACGGAAAGTTTAGTTCCCTGAATTCAAAACAGGCACTGATAAAAAAAAATTATTCATACCGTATAGTTTTGGTGCTTGTAGTCTGCTAAAAATGGAAAAACCAAATATACCCATTAGAGCAGTAGTTTCTTACATTCAAGCACCTAATCAATTTTTAGCAACTAAACTAAACGTTTATTTAATAAGAAAGATTCAACTAACGACATTTTGAAGTCGGATATTGATACATTCAATTGCACATTATGTAATTCTGTTTGTGTTGGACGAACACTTACGAACTTATATGATATTAGATACATAGAACACATTAGCTTAAAATATAAACACACAGATAAATCAAATTATGCATGACAAACATTTAATAGCAAATAATCACCTTGTGACTTCACAAAACAACATTAAATTTTTATAATAAAAGAGATAAATTAAATTTTTTGGAGACATTCGAAATTTATAAACATAAACAGAAAATACCTTTAGTAAACAGACATCTTGATCTTATAGACTCATTTTCAACAGATATTTATTGCAAATATGGTATAATTTACAAGTTCGCTGTTTCACCTTAATTATTTGTTACCTTAACTACATGTTTGCTACTTTATATATATATATATATATATATATATATATATATATATATATATATATATATATATATATATATATATATACTTACCTACTTTCCTATCCGCAAGACTCACACAATATCCCTGACATGCCCTTATATTTCTTTTTTTTATCATATATTCTGCTGCGCTCAGCCAAGTTTTAGACCACGTTACAGGCTGGTCACCCACATGTATTTCTTTTGTTAATCTTGCGTTGTTCATTCTTTCGATGCGACGAACCCAACATAGTGTGCTATACCTATCTGTCATCGTCTTTTCTACCCCACACTCCTTCATTATGCACTTATTCTTCGTCTTATCCCTTCTTCTTGTACGGTACGTACTTCTCAGGAATCTCAGACATTTAGTGCACTTTTTTCATACGCATGTATCACTTCCATACACTACTGACGGAACAAACAGGATATTACAGACTGCTCGTTTCGCTGCTATGCTGCTTTTCATTACCATCCATACATCTTGAATCACTTTCCTATCAGTATTGACCCGTCGCGTCGTCCCATCCCGCCATCCATTGTACCATTTGCAGAGAACGTCAGGTATACCAACTCCGCCATTTGTTCCACAATTTCATTATGCAGGATAAATACTCTACTCTCCTTTTCACCCTTCCGATTGAAAATCACAATATTTGTTTTGTTCACGTTAGGTTCAAGCTCTCACAAACTCCATCAATCTTCCTCAGAACTGTTATTAGCTCATCCGCATTTTCAATTAATAAGACTGCGTCTGCACACTCGTACGTTTACGTCGCTAACCATTACACCATTTGTATCGGTACATACTTGCCTAACACATTTATCCATGTACACATTGAACAAACAGCGTGACACCACAAAGCCTTGCCGCACTCCTTGCTCAATATTAAAGTATTCACTCACACGTCCTCTCACCCTGGCACAGTGTAGTCTTTTTTACGCTTAAACACTTTTCGGTGATATGCATTAGAGCAACCATCTGATCAACACATCCTATACCTGGAATGAAACCGCACTGAACATCCCAAGTTTGGATAGTTTCACTTACTCCACTGTAGTTTTCGCAATCACCCTTGTTCCCCTTTCCCTTATATGATGGTACAATGACCGCATACGTTGAATAATGCACACAATCTTTGCACCTCCATATTTTAGCATTTCACCAGTGATTTTATCTACGCCTGTTCCTTTGCCATTTTTCAACTTTCCTACCGCTTTTTCTATCTCATTTAACCCAATATCCTCCTCAGTGCCATTCCCTATTCCTTCGAGATTCTGCCTAATGGACTGTTCAGTCTTATTTTCCTCGCTTTCCGAAATATTCTTGCCAGCAGTTCTTCACTTCACAATCATCCCATACTATTTCGTTGTTCGTATTCACCACTCCTGTAGCGTTCAGTTTTGGTCCACGTTTTACATTTTTGGTCCATTTTTTAGAACAGGCTTTTGGTTCCCTCAAAATCATTCTGCATTTTCTCATCCTTCCGCAGCCATCGCTTCCTCTTTACTTATTCTCACGGTCTCCTTCGTGTCTTTGTTTCTTAATCTGCACACTGCATACAATTGCTCCTCATCAATTTCATTTTTGTAGAAATTATTGCCTTGCACTCATCCTTTTTCTCACATACTGCCTTTTTTACCAATCCATTCCACCAAGAACATTTTTTCTGTCTACCTATAGCCGCCCTTCCACATATCTGCGAGGCACAATTGAGAATACAGTCTTTCAGGTTTATCCATGCACTTTCAACGTCACTGTTTGTTATTTGTTCGTTCCGTACTGCTTAATACAGATTCACCTCATTACTCACATCATATGGGTATTCCATGGTTGCACCATTATCTACCAGTTTGTCTACCCTAATTGAGGACATTCGTACTACGTTTGCGTTCCTTCTCTAGACCAACTTTTGCCTTCAACACACTTTTGATCAACTAAAAAGTGGCCCGTTTCACACTCCGATCAGCGCATTACTTTTGTACCAATCGACAGGTTTCTAAGTTCATCATACACTATCATGTCAATCATACTTTATATTTCCATATATATATATATATATATATATATATATATATATATATATATATATATATATATATATATATATATATATATATATATATATATATATATATATATATATATATATATATATACTTTTATGCTTAAACCACGTAATAGATACAAACATATTTCTTGCTACACAGATGTCTATTAGGCGTTCACCATTCTTATTGACACTTTGGTCTCCGAACTTTTCTAAGATGCGTTTGGTGAGTTCTGTCTGTACACCCACCCCTCCATTTACACCTCCCAATATCACTACTCTTTAGTTTGACTTACATACGTTCAACACGTTTTCTATATCATTCCAGAAGTTCTCACACTCTTGGTCTCCTTCTCCATTCACCGATAAGTAGCATGCAATGAGAAAAACTTTTCGAAATTCCACCTTCATTCTAACCCACATTACCCACTGGTATACAATGTATTTTTACGCTAGAATTATATGTAAACCCTACATTATGAGGAGAATCTTGTCCTTGCTGCGCTAGCGTTATAGTGCACCTTCAGAAATTTTGAGTTTTTATCATGTTTGTGATATCGGTGATCAGTGAATTTTGTTATGATATACCAATATACGTTGCTCATTAATAATGACGTTGCCAGATTTTTCATAACTCTTCTGCAGATTAATTTTCACGGGAATATAAAGTCAACCGTAATTCTAATTATTATTAATACAAATACAGTAATTTAAGATTTATTTCAAGCTTGAAATTGTTAAAAGCCTTGATAAATGCTTTTTGCATCAAAATTAAAATCGCCAGCGCAGTAGTGTATGTTGGACACTCAGTGTGCCCCCGGATTGGTTTCACCATAAGTGTAATTGATGAACAATATTTAATGTGGGTTTGATGTTTTGGTATACACCCTGCAAGGTTGAAAAAGAATTTCAAGGCGACCATGACAATCGAAAAAATCTTATGTAGATAAAAAGTGCCATTTGGTCATCAATAAAGCAAAATGTTATTAGAGAAGGTTATTGGGAATGTGATTTTAGACTATGCAAGACTTCACAAATATCGAATCATTTTCGAAAACACATAATACAGTACTTTTTGTCCGGTTGTTACGTTGTAAGAATACACATCAATTCGGTGTTTGTAAATTTGGCACATAGTAATAATTCCATATCTTCAACTACTCTCTTGAATGAGATTTGCTGTATTACATCCTTTAGCTTTGACGACTGTACTCTAACCAAGGAGTGAAAATAAGGTTAACATTGGTGGTTAGTTTTTTCCCAATTTTCAAAAAATACATTGTACTTTGGCTAAAATTGAAGCTAAAAACAAAATTTAAAACTTTACCCCCACTTTGTTTTGAAATTACGTATTTTTTAGGAATTCGAGCACTTCGATTACTAAACAATCTAATTTTTAAATTTACCAGCAAATAAAATACTTATCTTTTTTGGAATTTTTAATGGTGTTTTTTAAATTATACAATCTAAACGTTTCGATAACACTTACAGTTATCTTCGTCAGTAGTAATATTTGTAAGAATCGTTAAAGATGTTTTAAACAATTCTGTCAAAGTTGAAAAATTAAAACATAAACATCAGCCTGCTATTAATAGCAGTTATTTTATTATGAGTGTTAATGGTGAAAGTTTACATTTTCATATTACCAGCAAATGTTTTCCCAAATAATGAACGTCAAAAGCATCCAATTTCTCGATATTAATAAGTATCTAGGAAATGAACACTTCAGTAAATACACAGTGCGCTTAAATAAAAGAGGGAGAAAGAAGCTATGTCCGCAAATAGTGAATTTCGCTAATCGACTAAAGCTTATACAATGTAGACTACGAAATTGACACTATTCAAATCTCTCAAAGCTACAGGAAGTCTCCTTGGGTGATATAGAACCTAGGCAGAATACTTTCGAAGAAATTAAGGAAGTAGCTGGTCATGGGCTCCAAGTGACACAAAGAGAGGATTTTTGGTGAATTTCAGGGAACCAAATTAGCATGATGGAAATAGAAGGATTTGCACTTGCTTCATTTTATGCACGTGATTATCACAAACATAGAGGATCAGTAATTTTTGTGAATAATCAACTCGATTATAAAACATTAGAAAACATAGGTAAGCACAGTGTAGAAACCTATTTGAATGTTGTGTTGTTCAAGTGGTATCCAATATATGTATTGTTTTAATCTCCGCAAGGTGATCTTAATATCTTTTATGAACAAGTATAATGTACTTTAGACATTGTAGTGTTTAAATATGCCAATATTTTTATATTATTAATAATATTAATATCCTAGCGAATACCACAGAAACAAGCAAACTGATACCCATGTTTGCTTCTACAATATTAAGCCTATATTTTTTCAGTCCACTAGGGTCACTAACATATCACCGTCATGCCTTGGTAATGTACATACAAACTTATCACATCCATCATTAAAGCGCGGAACTGTGAAATAGATTTCTCCGACCACCACTTACAAATTGTACCTGCTAAGGTGAATTACATGAAAAATCAAAAACAATATGACATTTACGAGAAGGTACACGGTTATACAGATTGATTGAAGTGGTCCGCTTATTTCAAAAAAGTTATTCTCCACTTACCTCATTTAGTGATTGCAACTACTTCCAGTGATGTACATACGGGTATTACTGATTGGGCGGGAAATTCAAAAGCTGATATATCAACTATCAATACAGCAAAATCTCAAATGACATTTGCAATAAGCTGATTGCATTGACGGTAAACAAACCATAGACGCTTATGCATGTTACATCGGTTCGTTGATTTTTACGTAAAATTTTCAACTTATTAGCTTAAATATGTGTGATAAAAGCAACACCCTGAAACCAGAAAACGCCATTTAGAAAAAATAAAACTTGTAAATAATGTTGACGCATATCTTGTAAATATATAGTAGTTCTGAAATTACAAATTTTCCAAAGTTCTCCTATTTTGATATTGTTAATTATTTAGTTTTTACTAAAAGTGCCTATACACTAAATGAAATTCGAGCTTACATAAGTTTGGATGCTTACAAACTGCTTCAGTTTAAATGGGAAAGAAAAGGAAAAAGTCACGTACTTCATTCGCTCCCCAAACGGGAGGGCGGACTGCTCGAGCTTTCCAAGATCCTTCAACCACTATCACGGATTTCCAGCATACACACATACATTACGTATATATGCATGGTGGGGTTAAGTATGGGTGTGGCTAGGATAGGATCGGAAGGAACGGAGGGGAAAATACTACCCCAACATTTGCCTTAATAGCCGAACATGGTGTGCATATACGCAGTAACCATGCCGCCACATGTGTATGAGGAAAACTCCCTGAAAAAACCTCAGACAAGGTAGACGGTAACGGGAATCGAACCCATTACCTCCCGAATTCTAAGCAGGTTGTGTCACCACTACGCTACCAGCTCGGTTAAAATGGTAAAAGTACTCTGTGTGAAGAACATATCAGGTGTGACCATAACCCTGTCAAAGGTAAAGACTACAATTTTAAAGTTGCAAAATTAAGTTATTGTTACGTATTTTATAGATCATGCATTCACAACGTTTGAGTTTGACACCTGTTAATTTATAATGATCCTGCCAGAATCCTTACAAATTTTCCATGCGTAGAAATAATTCATATCAATCCGTATTTCAAATTGTATCTCCAATTGTATTATGAGCAACAATGATATCAGTTATTATTCCGTTCCCCACTCCTCACTCCCTATATATTACCAGATCCCCAGCACACAAACACACTTATTTTCACTTACTTATTTTGACATTACTATTACTTGTACTTTACTCTGCCTGTAGCTGACCTCTTAGTATTTACTAACATTGTACCTGTCCTGACAAAACACATTAGACATTCCCTATAATTATTATTGCCACTCTAACCACCCAAGTTACTACCAGTCCTGATACAAAACCAGTCGTAGGCACATTGATATCCAACGTACTTGGCTGCTACCGCACCAAGCTGGGCATAGCAAATTGCAAGTAATCAATAATTTTTTCCCCCATTTTTAGGGGGAAGTTCAGATTCCTTGGTGAATTGTTACTGCTGTGGGGAAGGATTCCCTTAAGTGAAGTGTCCATTCTGTGTTCGAGACACCGCAGTCGAAGAACTTGCTGCTTTAAATAATGCTTTGTACAGTTAGGAGGGATGCAGGGAATTAACCTAGATCACAAACATGCTTACTATTACCAGGTGCAAATGCAAATGGCTGTTAGCAACAGACAGTATTGTGACTTTGTAGTTTAGAGCCAACACTCATCCTTCATTGAACGAGTATATTTCAATGAACAGTTCTGGATAACGGAAATCCAAATTGCAAAAGAATTTTTTTATGAAGCAGTTATGCCAAAATTATTGAGCAAGTATTTTACTACTGCAAAAGAACAGATTTCAGAGGTTACAACTGCCGAAATTCATCATTGCGCCATTTTGCCATATTATCCATCTGCTTGTAATATTTTGTGCAAGTGTAAAAAGCCAAATGATGTATTAATATTTTGTATAAATATACCGGGTGTTCCAGTTTTTTGTAGCAGGACTTTAATAGTCGATAGAGCTTTCAAAATTAAGACAAAAAGCTCATATAAACTTATGTTACCAAACGCTTGGTTTTGGAGATACAGGGTTTCAAAGTTTTAATTTTTTTTCAGTTCTTTTAATTTATCTTCAAAACTATTTAAAATAATAAATCCAAATTTAGTACACATATTACACTCCTTAAACCCAATATTAAGAGTAGTTTAACGTTTATCAATATCTACAGGGTAGTACATTTTCTGGGGTGGTATACACTTTATCCCCCCCCCCCGAACTTTTCATCCGACGCTTCTAACTCTTAAAAACTAAAAATTTAGATTGCCCATTTGATTTAGGAACTTTTTTGTCTACTACTTTTTTTTTCGAAAAATGTATAGTTTTTGAGATAAATTAGCTGTAATCCATGAACAGCTTCATAATGGTAAGTAAAGAACGTCTGATGCTCCCGCAAAAATAGTGTGCCATGAAAAGAACAATAAAAAAAAAGAATCAAATTATGTCAAATCTCACGTTTTATTTTAAATAAGACTTGTGCATAAGAAAGAATGTAATTTATTTACATATTTTATTGTGTTAATTTTTATTGCAAAAATGATCTTTTAAAATGCCATTTTTTTTCTAATCAAGAAATAGCTGATATCCATTTTATTTATGGGTTTGCAAATGGAAGTTCAGCAGCAGCAGCCCGTGAATATTGGCTAAGATTTCATTTTGGAAGAGCTCCGCGTCCTTCAGTATTTGTAAGAGTTCACCAACAAATTATAAGTCAGGAGTTAAATAATGTGCATGGTCGTCAAAATAATAACCATAGGCAGCAAAGAAATATTGCACGACGAATTTTGCGTGAATTCGACTGAGATCCCTCAACTAGCATTAGAAGAGTATCCGTAGCTTTAGGTGGAGTCTCAAATACTACTATTCACCGAACATTAAGACGGGATCATCGATATCCTTACCATCCACAACCTGTTCAAGGACTAAAACCAGGGGATGCAGAACGTAGAGTTGCGCATTGTCGATGGATTCTTGCTGAAAATAATAACAATCCAGGTTTTTAAAATAATGTTTTATGGACCGATAAATCCTGCTTCACTCGTCGTAGTGTGGTAAATTTTCACAACCAGCACGTTTGGGCAAATGAAAATCCACATGTAGTTCGTCCGAGACATTTCCAACAAGAATTTAGTGTGAACGTCTGGATAGGTATTTACAATAATCACCTTTTTGTGCCCTACTTTTTACCACCTCGGATGAATGCTGCGGCTTTCTTGGAATTCTTGCAGAATAAACATGGGAATATGTGGGAACATATTCCCTTAAATTTACGAAGAACGGCTTGGTTCCAACTTGATGGTTGTCCAGCTCATTATAGCAGAATCGTTAGAAACTGGCTGGACAACCATTATCCAGGAAGATGGATCGGTCGTGCAGGCCCAGTTCCCTGGCCGCCAAGGTCTCCAGACCTAAATCCCTTAGATTTTTTAGTGTAGGTGTATTTAAAAGAAAGCGTGTATGCAACTGCTGTGACAACAAGAGATGAACTCATTAATATGATTAGGGGTGCGTGTAATGAAATAAGACAATTTTTAGTTAATATTCCACGGTGTGAATTATGTATTCAACAAAATGGTTCACATTTTGAACAGTTTCTTTAAATTTATTTATTATAACGATAGCGTTTTGTTTTGTTGTTATAGGTTGTTTATTTGTTTAATTTATTTATTTCGTTCTTTTTAAGATCTTAAATAGAAATTCTTTCCAATTTTTTCCAATAAATACATATTTTTTAATATTTATTTTGTTGTTTTACTTTTATTTTCCTTTATTTAATTCAACTGAAAAGTTATGAAAAAATCAGTGGAGTACTACCTTTTATTAAGAGAAAAAAACGTGAGAATTGACATAATTTGATTCTTTTTTTTTTAATGTTCTTTTCATGGCACACTATTTTTGCGGGAGCGTTCTTTACTTACCATTTGGAAGCTGTTTATGGATTACACCTAATTTATCTCAAAAACTATGCATTTTTCGAAAAAAAAAAAGAAGACAAAAAAGTTCCTAAATCAAATGGGCAATCTAAATTTTTGGTTTTTAAGAGTTAGAGGCGTCGCATGAAAAAGTTCGGGGGGGGGGGGGGTAAAAGGTGTAGCACCCCAAAAAATGTACTACCCTGTAGATATTGATAAACGTTAAACTACTCTTAGTATTGAGTTTAAGAAGTGTAATATGTGTACTCAAATTTGGATTTATTATTTTAAATAGTTTTGAAGATAAGTTAAAGGAACTGAAAAAAAATTAAAACTTTGAAACCCTGTATCACCACCACTAAGCGTTTAGCAAGCTATGTTTATATGAACTTTTTGTCTTAATTTTGAAAGCTCTATCGACTATTAAAGTCCTGCTACAAAAAACTGGAACACCCTGTATATTTCTCAATAAAATGGTATCACCTAAAATGTATTGGGATGAAGAGGCTGCCCACACATGAATGGTACAATATTAACCCATTACAATTATCTATCCTAATAAAGGATTACTGTTGGACTGAGGTGTATTAATGGACAACATACTGTAACAATTTTGTCTATAACAGGAATCCCATTTCGTTTTTTACTCATACAACACACTGGTACAGTGTCAGCAACGTTATTATATTTCTGGTGTAATAACCAAATCGCCCTCTCTACACAAATCCTAACATTAGCAATCTTTCTAATTTGTTCAATATATTTTGGTGAAAGTTGTTCTTTTTCCCTTTAAGAGTGCTGGCATTTTTATCTCTGAAAAATATAGTGCTACACTTTCCTTAATTTAAAACCCCCTATCAGCTAAAACACAATCTCCTGGAAGTAATTTACCTAAAAATTTTTAGTTTTCAGTAAAAAAAATTGTCACTGCAACGCCCTGAAAAACCTCCTGAAATGAAACCTATTGATCCTTATGGAGTTATACCAATAAGAATTTCTATCGTATTATGATTTTCATATTTAGAAAAATGTCGAGGAGCAGCCTGCCTATTTGTCGGCGTTTCTGAAAAAAAATCGAAACAATCAACTATGACAGACACATGACAGAATTTTCTTGGAAACATCTGGGCATAGTTTTTTTTTTTCAATTACACGCTCTGGCCTAATTATAAGGCTTTTTAAGATATTTTTAAATTGTGGTTGCGTACGTGCTTGTGTGAGCGAGCGTGCTAGCGTGCGTGCATGAGTTGTGTACATGTGTGTGTGCTCTCGTACGTGCGTGCGTATGTGTCTTTGTGTGAGCTTGTCTTTAAACTAATCGGAAAGACTTCAGTAATTTATGGTCGTATGTGATCTGCGTAGTAAGGATTAAGAGGAGGAAATGTGATTTTCTTTCAGCCTCAATAACTTAAAAAGATCAAATACATTGAAAATTGACAAAAAATTTTAATTCCTAATTGTCTAAATCTAAGTGAGTTTTACGGGTAGTAGATTTGGGCAGTAGGTAGAAAAGGGGGTAAGTTTGATATTCTCATAATAATCCAGATAACACGAATACATTTGAACAGCAATTGTACTCTAGGTTGGCATGAGTGTTTGGGGCGTGGATGTCTAGACGCTAGTAAAATCTCGTAGAGATCGAAGTAGAAATTATAGTGTAATATAAATAATATCTAAAAGGAGTGCGTAATGTAACATACAACTTTCTGTAAACCAATATAGACAAGCAATAAGTAAAACGTGCTAACGTTGTGTAACCGAAGATCACCAGATATGTGAGAGGTGTTAGAATAAAACCGCTTATAGAGACACTATACAATGAAATGCGAATAATCTGCTTTAACACCAAATACCTATAATAAACAAACTTCTGTCATTACTGCTCTAGGTTGGCATTTTTACAGGTAAAATCGGATGTAACACCGGGCGTAACAGATAATTAAAGTGTGCCGACTGCTCAGTAGGATATAAGGGTTGTGAGAGTGTTAACGAATTTAAATATTTAGTTTGGCTTGCCGTATTACCATAAGTCGTAAGTCGAGGTTGTAACACTTTAATATAACGTAAAAATTTTAAAACAAATGAATATACTGTACTCATTTTTAACGTTTCAGTAATATAACGTATACAAAATTGCTACAACAGACTTAATGTTAAATATAAGGAAAGAAACAAACTAAAATGTAAGTGATATATCTAACTAATTAATTGCTCAAAACATTTTAAGCCTATTGTTTACAGGAGACATGGATGATACTTTTCTTCTTTTGAAAAATAATGACCACATTCAACACTTTTTAAATTATTTAAACAGCCAACACCCAAACATTAAATTCTCATTTGAGGTTGAAGTTGATAAAAACTTGCCTTTTTTAGGAATGAATGTTTTTAATTTAGATTCAGGTTGTGATACTTCGCTTTATAGAAAACCGATATTTACTGGTTTATACACTAATAATGAAGGTTTTGTTCCGAATCAATATAAGACAGGTTTAATTAACATATTGTTACACAGAGCTTATATGCCCTGTTCAACATTTCATTTGTTGAATTTGGAATTTGATAAATTGAAACAAATTTTTACAAAAATGGTTTTTCACTAAATTTGATAGAAAGTCACATTTGTCGTTCTTTTAACAAGAAATTTTTACCAACCACTGATCCTGATAAAACTAAATATCAAATTTATATTAAACTACCTTTTACTAGTTCACATAGTATTCATATTCGTCGTATCATTCGGCAATTTATTAAAAAGTATTCTCCAACAATAGACTTACGTATTGCTTTTGCTAGCATGGAAAGAATTGGTTCTCGTTTTAGACTGAACTATATGTTTCCAAAGGACGTTGCATCTAACATCATATATAAGTTTCAATGTAGTGGCTGTAATGCCACTTAGGTCGGTACAAGCCGACGAAATTTCACTGTTAGACGTTGCCAGCATTTGGGTATTACACCTAGACTCCGAAAACCTTCTTTAGTAATACCTATTCTGCTATTTTCAACCATAAAGTTGATAGTGGGCATCAAATTTCCCATGACGATTTTTCAATTTTGGAAAGAGCTAATGATAAAGCAAAATGGATTATAAAGGAAGCTTTGCATATTTTTAGTATAAAGCCGTCATTAAATACCCAGCAAGATATGATGGTAC
This sequence comes from Vesta saturnalis, assembly GCA_036346205.1. NCBI lineage: Eukaryota > Metazoa > Arthropoda > Insecta > Coleoptera > Lampyridae > Vesta > Vesta saturnalis. Next base: position 360,283 of record JARFJB010002012.1, on the reverse strand, counting down.
TCAATACTGCAATCGCATATGGTATTATTAGATATGTCGCTTACATTTTAGTTTGGTTCTTTCCTTATACTTAACCTTAAGTCTGCTGTAACAATTTTGAAAATGATATACGTTATATTACCGAAACGTTAAAAATGAATATAGTTTATTTATTTGTTTTAAAATTTGCATGTCATATTAAATTTAAAGGCAAATTTTTATCTACGTGTATAACACTAAGAAAAATAATAAAAATGCTGTAATAATGGTAGCCAGATTGTTATTATGACAAAATCGGGAAGCACGCAGACAAACTCTCACTTACCTTACGCGGATTTTAACTCTAGGTGTACGCTAATTAAGGCCCGGGAGCTCTACCTGAAAAAATCTACAAAAAGGTCAAACACCTTCAAAGTAATAATACGTGAGACCAAATCAGCTGTTATGTCAACGGCGTTATTTCACCTATCTTCACGTTACTGTGAACCCAACTCGTATAAACAAACACTAAATATTTCGCTAATTATTGCCAAGCTAAATACACTCGAGAAAACTAGTTATCTAACACAATTTTATCATACACTGATTTAAAGAAAGACAAACACAAAGCTAAATAATCGCTATTGAAAACTCCCTTAATTTGTTATGTTGAATAAATACTCAATAAAAAAATTAATGTATCACTTCAGGTCGTGACTTTTCCATTGGATCACTTTCAAAACAAGCAACACTTGTTAAACAAAGCTAACCTTGACTTAAATTTTAAAACTCCAAATTCCGTCTTAATAGCTTTTCACTGCAGGTAGGGAGGCCATTACAACTAATATACATAAATTCATAACAGTATCGATATATTAAGTAAATCAAAATAAATAATAATACACACAATATGCACCAGCGTCAGTTCAAATGCCCATTATCTGGAAATTATAATTGGAAATGTTAGGTAATAATCGCTTAAACAGAATGAAACTTGCAAGATCGATTTACGCTACACTTAGTGTAATTTTAAATTTTCATTATAAAGTTGATTATTAAACCTCAAAAATACGAGAATTAATTCGTGTCATTTAGAAGTTATCAATCTTACAACGCGAAATTTAAATGCAATTTACATACAAGTAACCACCAAAAGAAACAATAATAAATCGTTCAATGCACGGATGAAAGCAATTTGTTATAAAAGTTATTGACAAGAAATATTTAGATACAAAACCAATGCGTTCATTCGCTTGTAACTGTATTCTTTAAGGCATAAACGTTAATCACGTAAAACCAACACAAACAATATAAGTAGACAAACAAAGGGATTGCCTCCTGGATATATCTCTAGGCCGTCCCCAACTCTGCACAGTGAAGATCAGATTCGGTGGAAATTTCGCGGCCCGATGGGAGATCGTCTCTCGTTGCACCACTACTCAGTGGTCGATTACAACAATTCCCAAATGGCAGGTCCACTAACTATAAGCTTCCACTAGCTGGTTAACGTTTTACGGTGCAGTACAGTGCAGTAGGCAGAAGCACTAAGGTAAGGGATCGAGGCAGACAGTAACTTACTACTCACACTAATAGAAGTGCGCAAAAAAGCGAGTAAATCTCCAAAGGTAAGGAATCGCTACCATAAACACTATCCTAATTTCGGATTCGACAAAGGTCTTGCTGACCGCGGTAACACCAACAGAAAACTCCATGCACCTGGTGAACAATCCAAAAACCGCACAACGCGAAGGGAACTCTATGCCGCCAAACGTTCAGAAATCTCGGGCAAGGCGAAAGCAAATCGTTTGCAGTCACCGCCTCCCACAACCCGCGCCTCGTGTCCTAACTTCTACTCTCTACCTTCGACTACATCTTACTTCTCTGCTGTCCAACTGAAGACTTACCAATTGACCTCGAAAAGAAACCTTCCTTTCTGTACTTACATCACCTCTTACACACTTCGCATATATTTTACTGCATTATCAGCGTTCATGTAACCATGACGGATTTATCCTACGAATTGATATCGTGCACTTAATTTCATTTCAGGACATATTGTAGCTCAAATGAGCTTCCACCTTCTGCAATGCGAAATCCCAGCTATAACGAACCGGTGAACTTAATACAGAAAGACTCGCGTCACCTTTTCCCAACTGTGCCTTAAACTGTCACCAGAAACGTAATATAATAGCAACTTAACAATCGCGTCTCGCATTTCACCAAACCTTATTTTAATTTTATTTAACAACAAATTAACATTTCCAACTAAATTAGCACCAACAAAAAGTTCTAGATCGAATAAAAAATTTAATTCGAACTATAAATACCAAGCTTTGCACTGAGCTCAATAAAAATCAATAGCAAACGACACGTCAATTTAATTCTTACTTTATGACCATTTCAACACCAAAAAATTCGATAATGTGAAAGCAAGAAATGGAGAAATAAAGGTGTAGTACTCAAACATCTACACATGACAGCAATTAACAAAATCTAATGACATCTAAATTACAGTTGCTTGATGTAACTTAAACATAATCAATCCATAAATGTGTTTAAATAACTATATCTGTTCAAATACCTAAGGTAAGTAGGTATTTCGAGTATTTTTATGTTGATATTATAAATTGCGACTTTGTTTTGCCTTTTTTGGATTCAAATAACCAAGCTGGTAGCGTAGTGGTAACAAGATGATCTGCTTAGCATTCGGGAGGTAATCGGTCCGATTCCCGTTACCGTCTACCTTTTATGAGGGCTTTTTCAGGGGGTTTTCCTTATACACATGTAGCGGCTTTCTCACTGCGTACATGCACACCATGTGCGGCTGCTTATGCGAACGCTGGGGTAGTATTTTACCCCTCAAAACCCTAACACCGTTCTTTCCGATACATAGTAATGTATGTATGTATGCTGGGAATCCATGATTGTGGCTGAAGGAGCTCGGAAACTACGAGCATCCTGCCCACCCCTTGGGAAGGGAATGAAATACGTCGCCTTTTCCTTCCCTGGAGTCAATTAGTTAGAAAGTAAGTTGCGATTTTAGTAGGTCTTAATCTATATACTGGCTCATATAATTTTATGTGATAACGTGTGGTTATGGTGAAATAAAAGTAATATTTGACAACACTAATATACAGTGTGTTCAGGATAGAATGGGATACATTTTAAATAGATGCGAATATGATATACTCTACACGATTTCACGACTCCCTCAAGACTGCCATATTTTGTAAGGTTCAATTCCATTTACTGCCTCTTCTACTGCCCTACGTAAATCTTCAAATCTTTCATTAGGTCTTAAATATACCTAGCCTTTAGCTAGTCCTGCATTTCTAATACAACTATGAAAATATTCCTTGTTTAACAACAGACAACGTGCACGCTATGTGCAGGCTACTTGATGAAAGGGTTAAATATTTAGTTTAGAATTTTCATTTAACCATGATTGCCATTAATTCCGATTCATACACCCGCCTGGTAATCACCAGCTTAGCATTGGATAATGTTCGATTCGTTACCGTCTACCTTGTATGAGGTTTATTCAGGGGGTTTTCGTCATACACATGTAACGGCATGATGACTGCGTAAGTGCACGCTATGTGCGGCTACTTATGCAAATGCTGCGGTAGTATTTTCCCCTCAGAACCTTCACTCCGTTCCTTTCGATCCTATGCTGACCACACCCATCCTTAATCCCACCGTGGATATATACGTAATGTATGTAGGTATGCTGGGCGGTCATTATTGTGGCTGAAGGAGCTTAAATCTCGGGATTAGGAACAATGAAGTACGTTACCTTTCCTTTCTTCTTTCCGATCCACACATTAACTCCCTATTTGATATGTTGCCGCACGATAGAATTAATAGTGGATTTTTATGCGTCTAGAAGACTATTTTGGTGATTAAACAATCCGAAGCTGTTGAAATGGCGCTCGTCGAACCACAGAACTTTCATTATAAAATCCGGTACATTATTGTTTTCTGATAAACTATTCACAAGATGCCATTATTCGGTTTGCATCGCGGTTATGGAACCCTTGGCAAGGTCGTTCACGACAGGGGTAGTATATGTGATGTTTTAAAGGACTAACGGCTGTTGATCGAGAAGCTTCATGTTTTATTCCATAACAAAATGCCGAGATTTATTGAATACCACGTAATCGCCGAAGCCTGGCTGGCATCTTTCCGCATGTTTACGCATTCACATTATGTGACAATTTGGCGTCATTTACAAAAAAAAAACTTTTCAACATATCCATTACAAACAAAAACAAAAAAAATATAAAACTGTTAATCTCCGTTTGACAGTTAGAAAATTTAAAGTTGATGGACTCGTTAAAGAAATAATATAGTAGGGATATTGTACATGGCTGCAAAGCTCTTTTTATGACGATTTCCAAAATATAAAATTCCCATCTGGCGTCCATAAGAAAAACAAAACTTCGATATGATTGCGACGTCTGGAATTTTTTTTAAATCATTTCCCAATATTTTCATATACTCCATAGTTCGTCTACTATATATAATATTGAGCTGTTTTAAAGCATGCACACATATTTCTCAGCGTACTTATATTTTGAAGGTTAACATAAAGTAATTTAGACCCACCAGTTCGGAATAACGTCGTGATTCTTCTAGTTATTGTAGAGCAATAAATTTTGAACGATTATTGCGGTATTTTAGATTTCGCTGATATTTTGACTAGAATTTCAAGTATCTTAGGATTAAATCCGTACAATTTTTATGGAACCTGCTTTTCCAATTAGTAAATATTCTCTTTCAAGAGCTGCATCTGCTCGATTTACTGCAACTTTGCTTTATAGCTTGTTCTCAAAATCCTTTGTTTTTAACAATCAATACACGATATTCTTTGTAGATAATTCATGTATTTCGTTGAAAGAATAGATTCTTCCAACCCATGATAGTTATTGTAAGATACTGAATATGACGAATTCCTTTAAGTATACAAAAAATTGGTTATAACACTTATACTAAGATTCGCATTACCCACAGTAATCTGACATGATGATTTTACCATAACACATACTACCAAACTACCTTTTTTAAATAGAAGTAATCACCGTTATTAAACAAACTCTGCTCTTGGTGGTATACACTAGATATCCCGCGCGATTAGCATTCCTACGTTTGAATGATTTTTTACTTTAAAATGTAAAATTTGTGAATATAACAAATCAATTATTATATATGTTAATTTATTTCAATCGTAATTGATTTCAAAACTACAATTAAACGTTTATGCATAAATACGGGTCTTTTATATGTCTCTTGCTTAAATATTACACTAAAGAAAATTAGACAGTAGTGACATCTATTGCGCAGGTCAAATATGAAAGTATAAAATCAATAAATCCCTAAGACCTTTATATTCTAGTTATCTTACGAATCCAATTACGAAAGTTTGATACTCTTGTAAATACACCTGGATATCCTTTAAGTGTACAGGGTTTAACAGACCAAGACACAATTCCCACTTGAACCTTTTTCACTGTAAGGGGTCCTCCAGAGTCACCCTATCATTAATTCAGATGAAAAACTGCTTTACTCATTAAACGCTACTTACGGAGCATTGCCCTTTTCCACCTGAAGGAACTCCAGCACAGACATGAACCCTTGTTGTAACGTTCTTGCCATGAATTAATTTACAGGTTATATCTGGATAAACGTAGATATTCACCTTTTGCAGTATATCCATTACTGTAGTGTTATCCTGCATAAAAACTGCAAAATGAAAGTTAAAGATCTCTATTTTCTTTTACCTTAGGGTATCCCCATCCGACAAGTGTCGCTAACTCCAATGTAGGTGTTGGATAGAGTCGATTGGGTAATTTAACAGGTTGCGCAAAGTTATCAAGCTTTATAGGAAATTTCAGCTATAAATTATACAATTTATAAAAGTAAAATTAAATTTAGTACATTTAGGCTTACTTGTAAAATTCCAATGTCGTTGGGATAACCTTCGTACGGCTGATATAATGGATGTCTTATAGCGTTGACAATATTTCTCACTTTCCCATCGGGATGTAATCCGTTTTGAAGCATTACTGTTCCGAAAAGTATACTAGATACATTTTTAAACCTGAAATATTTAATAAGAAAATTGAAAATAATGAAAGGTGTAGATAAAATTAATTTGTAATAAAAAATGTGCTGTGTTGTGACCAGCACTCCTAACGCGTATGTCATTATATATTAGCAAATAGGGGCAAGAGTTGAGATATTGAATTCATAAGTTGTTCATATGAAATGTACAAAGCACATGTATTCAATCAAACATATACTTGTGTGCAAATTTTTGTATTGCAAAAAAGCAATGTATATTAAATACATAGTATCTGGTTATATTAATTTATTTTCTTTTCTTTTTATTTCATACACATACACATAATCTTTGGCTTGACATTTTACTTCAATACAAAATATCAAATTTTAATCACGCATATATTAATCAAAAACTGACGTTTCATTTTCGTTTGACAAAGATAAAAATCAAGACTACATAAAAACTTAATTCTTTGCCATTTTCACATGACTACTTACAAAGATGGTTAAATAAACCTTGTAACACTTTTGTTTCGTTTTGGCTGTAACTGCTAGGTTATTAGCCTTTCGGTACTCTACTTATGTTTCATTCATTTTTATTTTATTCTATATTTGGTAGAAAATTCCTACCTCTTTCAGATACTGTAATGCATTGGTAATTTTTTCTTTATCGATTTCAAGGTCTATTTGCATTTTGCTCTTAATTCCTAATTTTGTTCTGGTGTCTTTTAGCTCTCTACAGGATTCAAAAACGTGTTGAATGGTAAGCTTTTCATTACAATACGTACACGTTGGTTGCGGTTTATTGTTTAATAAGTGTGAGTGTGTTAACTTCGTATGGCCAATTCGTATTCTGGTAAGTACTACACTTTCCTTTCTTGTCATTTGGGGATACCTTTTTCTTTCTTTGGGTTTTGGTGTATGTAATCTTAGAAGCCTGTTTTCTGCAGTCCATTCATTTTCCCATTCTTGCCATACCCGGTTTTTTACTTCTATATCATTTGTTTCGGGTGGATAATCTAACTGAAGCTGCTGTAATATGTTTTTCAGATTAGTAACAATTGTACTTTGTTTTGTTGACCTTTTTTCAGTTTCACTTGTAAAAAGTATATGACTTATAAAGTGGTTTGGAAGGTTTCTTATTTTTATTACATATTTTAGTAGCAGCCACATTCTTTTTAATTTTAGTGGTAACATTCCTGATTCTATATGTAAGATACTTATCGGAGTCGTTTGATAAGCCCCAATCGCATATCTTATACACAAGTTTTGTATTACGTCTAGGGGTTTGAGGGTGGAATATGCAGCGGATCCATAAGCTGTAGATCCGTAGTCAAATAGGCTTAAAATTAATGCTTTATAAACCCTTATTAGAATCTCTCTATCTGCGCCCCATTTAGAGTTGGATAGGAACTTGATGATGTTTAACCTTTTTCGGGCTTTAGTTACGATATTTTCTGTATGCCCTTTCCATGTTAGTATGTCGCCGAATGTTACTCCTAAGAATTTATAGTTTCTGACAATTTTGATTTTATTTTCTTTTAGAAGTAGGTTTGGAGGATGATGTGGGTGTCTGAGTTTACAAAAATGCATGCATACCGTTTTTTCCGGGGAGAAACAAAATCCTACATTCTCCGCTTCTTTTAGCACCGCGTTAATGGCGGCTTGCATTGTTGCATTATGCGACGTATTTCCTTTAGATGAAGTGTATACGGCTAAATCATCCAAATACATACAACGGCCTATTTTGGGAGGCAGTGATCTTGTCAATTCGTTTACTGCAATAATAAACAAGGTTACGCTGATCGGTGACCCTTGGGGTATGCCATTTTCGAGTCGGTGTTTAGAGGATAGATGATTGCCAATTCTTACCTGGAAATGTCTTTGGGTTAAAAAGGATTTTATAAAATTAAACATTTTTCCCCTAATGCCCCAACGATGGATTTTTTGTAGTACCCCATAGCGCCATACTGTGTCATACGCTTTTTGAAGATCAAAAAACACTACAGTGCCATGCTCTCTTTGATTAAATGTTTCTTGTATGGCTGCATTATGTTATCTCTTGTCGAATATCCTCTTCTGTAACCTGCTTGGTGTTTGTCGATAATTTCGTTGTTTTCTAAGTGCTTTATTAGCCTTTTATTGACCATTCTCTCTAATATTTTGCTCATACAGCTGGTGAGTGATATGGGACGATAGTATTTAGTTTATTCTTGTTGGATTTTAGGATGGGTACTATAATGCATGTTTTCCACGCTAATGGATAGTCTCCTTCTTCCCATATTTTGTTAAACACGTAAAGAAGATCTAAAATTCCAGTATAAGGCAACTTTTTTAACATCGAAGAAGAGATTTTGTCAATACCGGGGGAAGTGTCTTTTGCACATCTTAACGCTTGCTTTAATTCCTCCTTTGTAAATTTTGAATTGTAGTCACTTTCTGTTTGTTCAGTAAAATTTAAGCAAATTTCTCTACTATGCATTGTTTCCTTAAATTTTGCTGTATATTGGTTGGAGCTACTAACTTTCTCGAAATATTGTGCTAGTTTTTCGGATACGTCCGTTAGCTCGGTTATAAGATTTCCATTCTCTTCTAGGATGAGTGATGCTTTATTTGAATTTTTCCCGGACACCGATTTGATTTTATTCCCAATTTCCGTGTTAGTTGTTTTGGTATTCATTTCTGTTACGTACTTTTGCCAGGATTTTCTTTTACTGTGTACTATTAGTCGACGCGCTACTGCTCTAGACTTTTTAAATTTTACTAGATTTTCTATAGTTGGATATTTGCTGAATATTTGAAGGTCCTTTTTTCTATTTTTTATCGCATTTGCAATTTCCACATTCCACCAAGGAACCGCACGTTTCTGTTGGGTTGCCTTGTTTTGTGGTATTGATTTTTCCGCTGCTTCTGTTATGACTGTTGTTATATTATCCACTAAACATTTTGTCTCTTGATTCTTATTTATGGTGGTGATGTTTGCTTTATATTTTGCCCAGTCTGCCTGTTTTAACAACCATTTTTTTGTGAGGACACGTTCACTTTTTGTTTTGTCTATAAAAATAGTTAAAGGAAAATGATCGCTTCCATAAAGATATGGTATTTGATCCCAGGTATAATTAATTGCTACCTGTGAAGAGCAAAAGCTTAGATCAATTGCACCAAAGCTGTTTGACTTTGTATTAAAGTGCGTGGGTTTTGCGTTGTTTAGGATTATCATGTCTATTTCATCTAGCAGTGCTTCTATTTCCTTTCCACGAGAGTCTTGCTTTGTAGAACCCCACAGTGGGCTGTGGGCATTAAAATCACCCAGTAAAATGAATGGATGAGGTAACTGGTTTATCAGTTGTTTTATTTCATTTCATTTGTCCAATTACCGTCTGGTAGGTAGATGTTACATAGTGTAATAGTTATTGGATAGCGTATATTGACTGCAACTGCTTGGATGTTTGTTGTTAAATTTAGTGCACTGAATAAACAGTTATTATGTAAAAAAATGGCGAGCCCTCCTTTTGCTCTGCTAGTGTGTGACGCATCCAATCGAACACAGTCATAATTTCTGAGTATATACTCATCGGTGTTTTTGAAATGCTTTTCTTGCAAACTGATCCTATTGGATCTTCTTTGCTTATGAGTAGTTTAAATTCGCCCGATCGTTTAATACAGCCATTGATATTCCATTGCAAGAATTTGAATGTAAAATGTTAAAATTATATACATAAATAATAAATAAATATAAATACTATATGAGGACGGACAAATAAAATGTATATTGTATAAATAAAGATAAATACTATATGACAACGGACAAATTTACATGTATATTGGAAGACAAACACAAATATATCACAGATCGATCTAACAATTGAAAATATCACAGCTTAAATATCACTACTTGCTTTGACTAGCACTATCCTTCCTAGTTTTACTCCTAGGCCGACCGACCTTTTTCTTTTCCTTGCACGTGGCTGGGTTTATAAACTCTGAGATGGGGTTTATGTCCTCGTCACACACAGAAGGTGAGGAGCAACTGGGGCTCGGTTTTCTTTTTTCTCCTCGAAATTCCTCATCCATTCCTTCCACATCTGCAATGATGGACGATGTAGATGGAGCATTGTGTAATGCACTTAATTCCTCTTTTATTATTTTTCTGATTTCTATAACTATTTCAGAATTTTGGAGGGAGTGTGGAATTGGACTCGTATTTTTATTAAGTAAGGTTATTTCTAGTTTAATTATTTTTTTAATTTCTGGAATTATGTTATTCAACGTAGTACCACTATTGGATGCAGCTGTGACTTGAGCGAAGGTTGCCTGACTGGTAACTGCTAATCCCTCCATTTGATTAGCCTGCGGGTAAGTTACTTTGTTTAAAACCATGATTTTCTTGATTTTAGATTCTTTTTTAAATTCAGGACACCCTTTCCAGACAGCTAAATGGCCACCCTTGCAATTTGGGCATTGCTTTGGATTTTCACATGTTGTGCCCTCGTGTGAGGCTTTACCACACTAACACTTATTTTGATTCATATTAAATGATTTATCAAAGAAACTTATCTAATACGGAATTATCTTTAAAAAATTGCTTATAGTGTCTAATAAAGTTGAGAGTTATTTAAATATAGGAAACCTGTTTAATAATTAAATACCCTGAATAAGTCTTTTCTCTCTTTTCAATAGAGTTAGTGACTTTTGAGAGATATTGAAAGCGTAAGATTTATCTATCGAGATGTTTAAATCGTTAATTTTTATGTTTATATTTTACCTATATTTAAACGTTCCGATAATTACAGTTGGTGCCCCTAATAAAAGGTTATATCTTTGAGTAGCACTTGAAACCTTAAAACAAAGTTATGACAAACGAAAAATATAAGCCTGCTATCAATATAAAAGTTTGATAAACCTATAAAGCCAATTATCCAATATAATTTTTGTAAAAGATATATATTTAACTAATTAAATTTTATTAAACTGCCTTGAAGATAGCAAATGAGAACACTTTCTAATTGACAAAAGCTAACAGCAAAGAAAGCCATAATCAAAGAACAAACTTAACAAAACTTAATTAGATTGTAATGTAAGTGTGAAAAACATTAGTTTATAATTGATGAAAGCATTCAAAAAAAGAAACTTGTCACTGAAGATATAGTAAAACGTTTATATCAATACCAGGCAAATATTCACGTATTCATATTTCTTACTTTCTCATTAATTTGCTTTAGCATTTCAAGTAACTCTTAAAGATGTTACCGTTTAATAAGGACAGAAATGCTCGAATTTATATAAAATAGAAATATAAAAAAACAAAATTTAAAAAGATAAGTTTTTAATTATGCGCAATAATCGTGGAACATGCAAAATGTACTTTAACGGCATCTATATAGCCCATTTATTTGTAAACAGATTTTTACCGTAATTTGATAGAAATTAGATATTTTAAAAATCTATCAATAGAAATTCATTGATTAATTAATTAGCTGAAAAGCTAGTCAATTAATTAATAATTGATGAACCTGGTAAAGTGGCTACAGACACGCCCACACGCTATAACGGGTGATTTTGTTTTCGCTTTAAGTTTGTGCAAAAATTCTTTTTTTCCGCTAACAACTTTATAATTACAATCCATTGTATTGAATACACGCACACTAAGACTCTCACGCACACACAATCGAACAAGCACCCAAATGCACACGCACACCCACACACAGACACACACACACAAAAACACACACACACGCACACACACGCGCATACACACACACCCACACACACACACAAACACACACAAACACACACACACACACACACACACACACACACACACACACACACACACACACACACACAAGAACACACACGCACACACACGCGCACGCCCACGCACATGCGCACATGTAAACGCACAGGCACACGCACACGCACACGTATACAGGCATACGAACGCACTCACGCACACGCACACGCATACGCACACGCACACCCACTCACACACACGCACACGCATACGACACTCACACGCACATGCACACGCACAAGCACAAGCACACGAAAACACATACCCTCACACACAAGCACTTGCACACGCGCACGCACACGCACACGCACAAGCACACGAACACGCACACCCTCACACACAAGCACATGCACACGCGCACGCACACGCGCACGCACACGCACAAGCACAAGCACACGAACAGACACACTCTCGCACACAAGCACATGCACACGCGCACGCCCACGTGCACGTACACGCACACGCACACGCGCACGCACACGCACAAGCACAAGCACACGAACAGGCACACTCTCGCACACAAGCACATGCACACGCGCACGCCCACGCGCACGTACACGCACACGCACACGCACACGCACACGCACAAGCATACGCCCAACCACACGCACTCGCACCCTCACACGCACACTAATACTCACACGAACACGTACGCGCACATGCTCAGGCCTTTGATTTCAGACGTATTTTCGTGGGTATAAGTGCAAATACGGTGTACCTACGGTACGTCGTTTTTTCTTTATTTGTCAATATAACTGGTAGTTTTGTTTTTCTTTTAAGTTTGTGCATAAATTAATTTTTGCCGCTAAAAATTGCTAATCTTTCATTGAAAATGTGTTGTGTTTTAAATTCAGCGTCTTTGGTAAATGGAACATTATTATGAGTATGCATGTTTGGATTTAAAACTCATCTTTACAATTCCATTGACGTTTTATATAAATGTGTACATATTTTGTAATGAAATATCTTTCCTATGTGTATAAATCCTTATGCTTTCAGATGCTACTACTTATTTCAGCTCCTCTGACAACAGGGATGTCGAAAAATCTTTCTTGATAACGGCACCTAATCCAAATGTGCTTTAAAGAATAATGCAAAATCTTTTTCTAACGTTTTATTGGCGTTTAGGAATCCTAAAAATGACCAAGCTATACTATTTCCTGTTATTGACGGTTTAGTAATCAAATGTTATGTCTTAGTTTCTGGTAAAATAATTGGAGCAAAGAATGTTTTATTTGCACCGAGAATTAGTGATAGTAGAATTTGTTTATGTTGCTTTCTCATAAACGTACGTATGAAGGGAAAGCTATATAATCCGTTTAAAATTTCAATTTTTTTCTGCATTTCTCGGGGTTTTATGGCCTAAACAACACGAAAATCAAATTAAGAAACAATTTAGATGTGAAATTCTTTGCTGTATAATGTAGGTCAAGTTCGTTAGTGAGCAAAATCCAACCAGTGGCAGGCATTTTAGGGGCTTATAAGGTTACAAAATTCATTTCTTCAAATTTTAAAAAGTTATAAAATTGAAAAAACAAGCTAATACCTTGCTATACAGTTTCTATAATCGGGTTCTCACAGGTTGTTTGAAGCCACGAAAAATTGACAGTGGTAGGAGGCGAACTGCAAGAACACCAATTTTAGAACAAAGAGTGTTGGAAGTAATTGGCCTTGATCCCACAACAAGCTCTTGTCAATTGGCAAGAGAAAATAATTCAAATCAGTCCACGATATGTAGAATTATTAAAACGGAACTCTTGCAACCTTTCCATTATCGAAAAGTACAAGCCTTGTCCATTTATGATTTTCAAGCAAGAGTGAACTTTTCACGTTGGTTTCTAGAAAAATTCAATAATGACCAAAATTATCCATCGATTATCTTATTCACTGATGGCTTTTTGATTGAAACCAGTCATCAACAGAAATTCAATGTGAATGTATGTGCTGGTATTATTGGCAATAATTTAATTGGTCCATTATTTTTGTCACAACGCTTAAATGGTAATTCGTACACCAATTTTTTGGATAATGATTTACCCGAGTTACTAGAAGATGTCCATCTGGATATATTAGTGTTCAGATGTGTTTCATATACGATGGTGCGCCTCCTCATATTGCATTCACTGCTAGGAGGTCATTGAATCGAACTTTTAATGCAAACTGCATTTGACGCGGAGGACCGATCCCTTGGCCTGCATGTTCACCGGATCTAAACGCTATGTATTTTTTTTCTGAGGTCGTTTAAAAGACATGGTGTATTCGGTACCAATCACAAACGTCCAAAATCTCCAGCAACGAATTTTTGATTGCTGTAATTTAATAAGAGATGATCCGAAATTATTTTTCAACGTACGTCAGTCAAACATGAAAAGAATTCGTAAATGCACAGCAGTCAACGGTGAACAATTTGAACACTTAACCAACTAATTTGTTTATTAAATAATACTTTGTTTAACTTAATAAACTCTTTGACAACTATGACTACTAAATTTTGGTGCGGTAGTATTTAATTGACCGTGATTGATGTAATTACAAATAACTCGTAAACCATTCTCTTTATCAACTTCAACTAGGAGGACCAAATTAGCAGATAATTGAATAACGGTCCCAAAAAAGTCACTGAAATACCTCAAAATTACACACAAAAAAGTTGGAATAGAAAGTATACGGGAACAATGTGAAAACTAATACTTCCAGTCGATTCATAGACAAACCAACCAAACCAGAAAAATCCTCGTCAACAAAGAAATAATTTTCATTGGGGATAGTATTTTGAAATTCCTAAATCTTTTCGAGTTATTTGCGAAAAACCATTTTCAAAATTCAACTTTGAGGTCCTGTCATTTTGCAGCCATACATTTTAGAGAAAAATTTTATCTGACTTTACATCTTCAATTTATGTGAAGTACTTGAAGCAGGGGTGGGTTTTTCTGGTTCACGTTGTATATTGTCTAAATTCGTTTAAAATTCAAGGGTGTGGTTTTTAAAGAAACCCTCGGACGTCTATATTTATTTGTGACTGCTGTTTTAGTAGTAAAATTTTGTATCTAGGGTTGCCCAATAATCTGTTGCGACTACCAACTTGATTTTGTCAAATGGAAACGCATGTTTTTTATTTCTTTTCCTGAATCTGCTTTGAATTCTGAGTAAATCTGACGTATCAGGTCCTATACCGATAGTCAACAAATCTCGAGATATTTAGGAAAAAGGATAAATATTGTTTTTATGAAACTATCACAAACACTTGCAAAATAATGGTATCCAAAGTGATCCATAAACAATAGATCCATGATTTCATTTCGCTGGGTATGTCAATTTATTTCTGACGTCGAATTTCAACATATGCCCTTTCCGAAATGGTGTATTTTTGGATGAAACATATCCTAATAGGTAGATAGGAAGGAGATGATCTACCAACTGGCCTGCTAGGTCACCCGACTTAAACCCGTTGGATTTCTTTGTGTGGAGTTATCTCAAATCAAAAGTATATGTTAACAGGCCAAACAATCTGGAGACATTGAAAGAGAAAATCGGAAGAGAAGTGCGTGCCATGACTCCAGAAGTAGTTAAAAACGTGCAAAGAAAGTCTATTCATCGCCTTGGCTATTGTTAAGCCGCAAATGGTGCACGTTTTGAACATTTGATTTGATTTGTTGTGTTTTTTGAATAAATTGTTCCTTATGACAGAAAAGAAAGGCCGCCTTCCTTCCGGTCTTAATTATTTATACGTTCAATTGTAAATACCTCGAGATCTGTTGACTTTCGGTACGTAACGTGGTACCTGACATTTACTCAGAATTCAAAGTAAATTTAGAAAATGAAGTAATAAACAGGTGTTTCCATTTCATAAAATCAAGTTGGTGGTCATAACTTATTTTTGGGCCACCCTCTATACAAAATTTTACCACTAAAAAAATCGCAGTCAAAAATAAAAATCTACTTGTCCGAGCGTTTCTCCAAAAACTAGACCCTTGAACTTTAACTGAATTTACACATAACTTCTGGGACTCACTAAAAAAAAATATATATATATATATATATATATATATATATATATATATATATATATATATATATATATATAGGTGAGTTTTTCATTTTAGGCATTGGCATCTCGGAAACTACAAGAGATAGAGATACGGTTAAATGGCGAAAGAGTTGCAGTTTTACGAACCTAAATTAATGACACTTTCAGTTGTTGGAAACAGTTCATGGCTTACTAGATACTTCAAAAAAACTAAAATTTTGCATTTTATTTAATTTTAAATAACTATGTTATCTATTTAAGAAAGAAAAATGTAGAGAAACAAATGGTAGTGTTTTATTGCTTTATCTACTGGCGTCGCCATTTTGTCCCTTGTTATTCCAAAGTCATGATAAAACTCACCCCATGGACGACTCTTATAAACAATTTTTGATTTGAAATTTGAGCTTCTGGGGTCAAGCCCTACTTGGTTTGAAACTAATTTGTGCAGAATTTTAGTTTCGAAAAATCACGTGTCTTGGAAATTTTGAAAAACATGATTTTTTACACTACCCAAAGTCCTTTTCTGTAAGAGATGCCACAAAATGATACTAAAAAAAGTTGCTCAAAATGAAAAATTACGTATGTGTCTCTAGGCCAACTTTAATTTTTTTTAGATTTTTTTTTGTTAACGAAATTTTATCGTAATTTAAAATTATGTTAATGTGCAACATTTCCCATCGCAGATCCCATGAAGCAGACCCATGTATCTACTGTGAGCTATGGCACATAGTTTATTCAATTAAACCAACTGCTAAGTTTGCACAATGTTCAATACGTAATCTAAATTCAATTTTGTATCTGTTCCAAAGTATTTGTTGCGGTATCGTTTTGAATCCCAATTTTAACTATTCAACACCATTTGGAACTCCTTTTGCGTAAACTAATCGTTTTAATCTGACTCATATAAGAAAGTTCTTACCAGTAACATCAGGCGACCTTGGAGGCCACAACAACTACTCTTTCTCCCAATCCATATTTCGCCAAACTGTTCGCTTAATCAGCTGGATACACCACGGGTAGAATGGGCAGGACAGCCGTCATACTGAAAGTAACTGGTCTAGCTTATTTATAAGGAAAGTTCATCAGCAAACTTCATCAGGTACGTATTCTGATTAAGGTTTCCTTCAATAAAGAATGACTGAACAAGTCCAAGTCTGAAACTGCTCAGTATAGATTTATTTTTGAAAGTATAGCCTTCTGGAATTAATTTGATATTGTGGTTCAATCCAAAACCTATAATTCTGAGGCGTAGCGACACCATTTGTTGTGAAAGTAGATTCGTCCGAAAATGTTATCTGCTCATGAAAATGTCGGTTGTTTAAAATTTCTTCTCCCAAAGGCAAGCGAAAATCAAATATTTTACCTACATTACCATCTGCTAACGTATGACGAAGCTGTGCTTTAAATGCAT
This sequence comes from Vesta saturnalis, assembly GCA_036346205.1. Taxonomy (NCBI): domain Eukaryota; kingdom Metazoa; phylum Arthropoda; class Insecta; order Coleoptera; family Lampyridae; genus Vesta; species Vesta saturnalis. The sequence continues at coordinate 343,030 of JARFJB010002012.1, read as the reverse complement.
GGATGTTACACCTTGTATAAATTCTTCGCAAATGTGCTCTGCTTATACTTGAATTGTTACTTCGCTTTCTCAATGACATGTTTTGATCGTTTTTTACGAATTTAATTCTATCAGTGTTTCTGAATTTTCATCCAGAGCTTTTTTCGTTTTTTTTAATTATTTACACTTCCAGTTTGCCAAAACTTTTTTATTAACCAACTCACATATCATTTTTGTACTATCAGGATACTTTTCATTAAAAAGGTTAATTACAGAAAAATCGATCTCTCACCAATGCCGTAACACCGAATTAAATAAATTTTTTGATCTGTTGTCAACATTTTTGGCTATTAAAGAATAAAATAACAGTAAAACAGACACATGTGGCACTATTCAGTTGTTTTAACGTTATTTATTATTAAAGTAGTGGTTTGACATTTCACATTATTCTCTTGTGTCTTGACATAAAGGTTTAAAAAACGAAAACTTCAAAGTAATCTGGTTACTGTCAAAACTGACACAGCGGGTATACTTTTAATACAAAAAAACTTTTGTTAAAAAAAATTTGCCGTATTTTCTAGGACAAAAAGAGAATGCCTTAAAAAATGAAAGTAGGCCTAGGGACTTGAAAATTTGGCACACATTTCATTCTGAATAACTTGGTTTAGTAACATTTTGTCGTATCTCTTACAGAAAACGACTTTTGCAGGTATGAGAAATTATTTTTACAATATTACCAAGGCACACGTGATTTTCGAAACTAAAATTCTGTCACAAATTTGTTTCAAAGCAAGCAGGGCTGGACCACAGACGCTCAAACTTGGAAATATATGTATATATATATATATATATATATATATATATATATATATATATATATATATATATATATATATATATATATATATATATATATATATATATAGGGTGTCTCCTTACCCAGTAGGGATAGAAAAAAAGTTTAAATACATAAGTTTTTCAGTAATCAAATCTACATTTAAACAAAATATTTTCGTTTATATAGTGTTCTCATTTGAACTGGAGAGCACGCAACTTCATTTTTTTAAATAGGACACCCTGTATTTTATTACATTTTCTGATGTTTCTATAAATTTTGAATCGGTTTTATTAGGGGGGTGGGTGGGTGGGTGGGTGCGTGCGTGGGTGTGTGTGTGCGTGTGTCTGTATGTAAACACGATGGCGCTCGTACCCTTTGAGCTAGAAAATTGAAATTCGGCAAGAAGGCCTTATTTAAAAATCGTAGATATCTGTCAAATTTTGGGATACATCCGGGGACCGAAGGTGGCACTATACCTTAACACATTTGTGTCACGCATCAAATAAACTACTCCATAATATCAACGTATCTGTTTCAAATTTGGCAGAGATAAGTTATATTAAAATCTGTGTACCAAAAGTGGCACTTTACCTTAATAGTTTTGTGTCACACTTCAAATAAATTACTCTAAAGTATGAACGTACTATTTCGAATTTGGCACGGGTAAGTTATATTAGGTGACACCCTTACATATGATGTTTGAACAAAATTGGTGTACCGGAAGTGGTACTTTACCTTAACCGATTTGTGTCACACAAACAGATCTTGTGAAATATTCTATTGGTTTTAACGATCGCTAATGCGGTTGAGCACAGACGTCTTGATTTTCATTTTCCCTCATTTAAAATTATTTTAACAGACACCTATTTTAATTTCACTCTACTATAATTGCGGTAGTACACAAGAAAGTCTAGGGAACCACAGTTCCGATTTTTTTAAATACACGCCTCAATTTCAAAAATTTATATTAGTTGGCCATGGTTGCCATGGAAACATTAATAATCAAATGTTTGTTTGACACTGACAGTTTAAAAATTCAATTTAAACAATACTTAAGTACTAAAATGAATTTTTCAAGAGAAGAATTGATACAAATGATTTATAGCATTGGCGTATCCGACGGAACTTGTTTATTAGCGAGTAGAATTTACGCTCAAAAATTTCCAAATACAGAAAGACATCCAAATCGCTTGTCATTTGAAAGGCTCAAGGAGAGGTTTGAAAGGAATGAAAACATCGATTATGAATCAAATGACGAACGATCAACCATTACATCAAACGAGGAAACTCAGTTACATGTCATACAAGCCGTCGTGGAAAATTCGCAAGCTTCTTGTAGGCAAACTGCACTGAACAACAATATCGGAAAATCAACGATAAATAAAATAATTCGCAAGCAAAAGTTTCCTCCATATCACATCCAAGTAGTATAAGAATTAACGGATTAGTATTTTATAAAAAGGAGAAATTTTTGCCTTTGGGAATTAAATAAAATAGTGGAAAAACAGGACTTCTTTGATTACGTATTGTTTACTGACGAAGCTACTTTCCACAAAAATGGATTTGTAAATCGCAATTTTTTCTTGAGACCATGTCATGCAATCGATTTCGTGATATTATGAGATCTTTAAGATTTGATATCCGATCAACACGAAAAGAACGTCTAGTTAGTTATAAGTTTGCTTTGGCGTCGGAAATATGGGATAAATTTATGTAAAGCTTTCTATGTTCCAAGGACAAACATTACAGTAGACGAACAACTATTTCCGATTAAAGCTAAATACAGATTTACACAATATATGGCGAATAATCCTGATAAATTTTTTGAAAAATTTTGGCTGACTGTTGATACGAATTCTCCTGTATGGTTTTCCTTATTTAGGAAGAGATAGTACGCGTCCTAAGAACCAACCCCTTCCAGAAAATGTTGTTTTAAAATGAATGGAACATTTGCTAAATACGGGTAAAGATGTTACTACCGACAACTTTTTTACCAGCCAAAAGTTAACAACAATGCAGGCAAAAAAAAACACAACGATAGTAGCAACAATGAACCGAGCAAGAAAGGAATTACCAATTTGTATCAAGAATAAAACGGCAGAGTTATATTCTACCGCATTGTATCACAATGAAGCAAAGTTTGAGATAGATGTGTTGGCCAAATGGCTAGAAAATATTCTACGAAATCTGGTTTACGTAGATGGCTAGTTCACGTTTTTTACAATGTTTTATATCTTGCCAGAATCAGCGCCTGGATAGTTTATAAGGAAGTCGTGTACAGTAAAATGAAAATAAGAGACTTTATTTTCACTGTAGCTGAGGAACTAAGAAAAGAGTATTTCGATTCAAAACAAGATTCTGGTGCAAGTACCAGCACATCTGATACAATGAAACATAAAAAACATCATCAGTGACAAATTAAAGAATTTGATGAAAATAAAATTACTGACGTTTGTTCAATGTGTAACAAATATGTTTGTGGAAAATCTGGAAGTGCAACAAAGATCGTTATTTATGTGGACTGTAGAGCGTAATACAGCATCTAAAACTGTACCGAATTCTAAATGTACTAGATTCAATTTGATTTTTATTTAACTAAACTAAACATTTACCTAAAATGTGTTTTTTTATGTTTCTTTCTCAATTAAGTGTAAAATATATAAATGATACATCGCACCAAACACCTGTTCGTTTTATATGTTATATATTTAAGATAGTTAGTGACTTTCCGTACTAATGTCACACACACACACATATGTGTAGATCATAGAAATGTAAAACAATTCTACATTCATTTTTATGATTTATAAATAAAAATCCTTAATAAGTACAAAATATATCTTGTAGAACCTGTAGAACGTGACGTTGTAGTTGACCCGAAGCTGATACAGCAACGGGAGTATAAAATTACAAACGAACTGCAGCATACAACACTAGGTCAAATGAAGGTATTGGTGACGTGCTGAGCCACCATGTGCGTGGTCACCATGGAATGTGTTAAAGCTGTTTTCACTAATGTCCTTTATTCGTGCCGGAACAGGATTAGAGGAATATATGCACAGTTTTCGTCGACCAGTATTTGTAGCGAGTGATTGAAAATTCAGTTAATACTCCTTCGTCGATCGTGTTTACTTCTGCAAATGGGGAGTATAGAATTTTCCTGTTACATTATAAGGTGAAATGTTACAAGTGCAAATGATCCGATCATATTGCTTCAAAATGTAGAGTAACTGAGAGCGGTTCTAATCTACAAGCATATTTAAGTTTGTCGCATAACAATCCTAAAGGCCCACATCCACCTCTTGAATCCACATCGATTACGTTTGCTGCATTAGAATCGGAGATAAAATCAGCTGTTCCAGAAAATGTTGACATAGAAATGGACAAAATCCAGACTGTGGAAGAAAACGATCCGATTACGAAAATTGCGAGAAAATTGTTCAGACGTCGATAGATGACATAAATATAGTATTAGATCATATTAGCTTTTCCGACTTTCTAAGTAATGTTAAAGGTAGTACTGAACCTTTTGAACTGGCACGAAAATATACTGAGAACGTTCATGGTTTTATTGTCGCAATGAAACCATGAATATTCTCTGTATATTTTCATGTCAGTTCAAGAGGTTCAGAGATCCAGAAAATTATGTAACAGATCAGGTAGAGTGAGTTTTTTGGAAGTACTCGGAGAGCTTTTAAGCTTATTGGCTGATTTTCAAAAGTTTACTTGAGATTGGAAAATTCGTTTTTTCAATGTAGCAAACAGTGCGTGTTGGGATGTTGAAAACGTAATTCAAAATAGCGCGAGCGTATTGGTGCAACCTAGTGTGTAATATATCGCATACATGTTCACGAACTGAAATACATAAGTTAGCTACTACAGTAAAAGTTTTTTGAAAAGTGGTTTCAATTTGTGTTACCTCGCAGAGAATAGTATTAAGTACCTTTGATGTAAAAGCAAGTTGCGAAAAATAGATTAATGGACAAAGTATTTTTGGATTAGGTCAGCTTAAGCTTATTTTTAACAACGTTCCTTTGTGACGCCATTGGATTCATGATTGAGATAGTACCTTAATTTATATTATATAGTAGGTGTCTTGTGTAGCAGGCAACAGTGCGCCCACCGTGAAGCTAGTTTAGTATAGAAATATTTAGATTAACAAGGTGGCCTCGGTGAATTTTAGCACTGTTGTAAAGGTCGAACTTTCTGTGTATGTTTATCAAAAATGGTTTGCTTAATCAATTCTTTTTAACGTTCAGTTTTAATTACATTTTAGACGATTTCTTTTTTAGAAATGAAGATGTTCCAAAGCATAACCAACTTTTTAATCTTTACATTTCTCTCCCCAATTTCATACCGTAAATCATAATTGATGTTTTAAACTTACTCCTCATGAACACAATGTGCAGCAGTTAAAATCCAGCCTTCCCCAATTATGGATCCTCCACAGTTATGCTTGTCGAAATACCTATAGGACACCTAATTAAAAATTACCATTATTTACGTGTAATTTATAAACAAGTCTTTTATTTACTGCATATGGGTGTTCACCTGGACGAGCATCTGTCCCATTCACAATTTTTGCAAAAAATCCACCACCTATTAAAAATACGATTAGCCTCTAGTGTAAGAGAAAATAAAATTTTTACCTGATTCAGCTGACAGGATCAGATTTAAAATAACGTAAATTAACATAAATTTCATTGCCTTACATTTAGATAATGTCATAGATTAATAGCAAAACGGTTTTGTTAACATCCAGGTGCTTTTAAGCCATTAAAGTTCTTTTAGGGGAGTGTCTAACTGCAGATACTAAAGACTACTTTCTCAAGAGCGCACTAGATTAAAACTCAATTTAAAAATGCAATGTGAGTGTTTAATCAATGTTGATTAAGTTTTTAGTGCACGTGATAAATTATATCGTTATTTAAACAAACATATTAAGCACTATGGCCTAATTTTTGCTTTGATTGTTAAATATATCAAGCCACTCGAAATTTGTTTTCAATTAAAAAAACAGTTTCAGTTTAACTTAAAAACACCTAAATTTGCAAACATTTGGCGAAATGTATAATATTTTTTTTACATCTATGTTATAATTAACCCATTACCGTACAGTTTTCAATTGTTTTTGGTTTTATGATGAGGCTTATTATCGCATCGTTTTTATGTTGGTAGTATTGATAGACAAACTAAATTCACCCCTGACAGTAAAATGATGAGTAACTGTTAGAAGAGAAAGTAACATTAAACCAAAATGAAATGCTACTTCAACAATTGGTGAAAACACGCAGTTCTACGCTACGTGGATGACTAGTCCAGGTAAATTTTCGTAGTGATGAAACAAAGATGAATTACAGTTTGGGTTTTTTCCTATTATACTGGCATCTGTGTTACGTTCTTCCTCCTGGTGTACAGCTTGTGCAGTTGTAGCAATTGATTGTTAACCCGAAGGTACCGACTGCGATTTGGTCAATCACTGATTTGATAACATCTGTGAAACTTCAATACTATCTTTTAATGAAGCTTCTACATACCCTTCGGAAACTGTGGACAACTTTCAACCGCCATGACGCTTAATTGTAAGTAGGTCGCCTGCACTATTTGCTAAATGGGATGCGGACCAAAGGCGAAAGCAAAGCCGCGAAAACAGTTCTGAATTTGGAAGTTTCAAAAATGTATGTGCCGGTCTTAAACCAGCGCACGTTCGTATTAGACGTATCCACTCAATATCGGTTATCGCTCACACAGAATTTCGATACATCATCTTTAGTTTTAGGCACAGAGACTAATGTCAAATAAGGTGTTTAAGTGAGAAGCGGAGGAAAAGGAAAGGGTTCTCTACTCACAGTAGATAGTATAACTAACCTTACAGCTCAGCCATTCGGGCGGGGTGGAGAGAAGATAGATGTTAAAGCCAGGCGCCAGAAGCCGCTCCCCTTTATTAGAAATAGGCATCAACGATCCCGAATCCTGGATAGTGATGGCGAAGGAGGCGAGTAGGGAAAACAGGGAAGGAACACACCAAAGAAAGAAAAATGAAAGATTGCTGTAGTGTAAACAACAAAATATAATGTTCGAACCAAATACAACAGTAATTATGAGTGTGGATCTATGTAGTCCACCCAAAAAGGTATATTAAAAAAAAGGTATCTTTAGGCTACAATATTCAAACAAAATCCTCGGTCAAACCTAGTAATGAAAATATGACTTTAAGTAAACCAAAGGTTGGTCACTACGGTTATTATCCAAGCAAAAAAAAAATAATTCAACGTTCGCAAGTTGAGCAGGTTCATTAATTTTGAACCCGAGCAGTAATTAATTTTTAATCTAAACATATAGGTTAAGTGTTTCCCTTTCTACAATGAAAAACCTTTCATTTGTGCTGAACTGAAAGAAAAACTTACATCAATAACGCTCACACAGTGTTTGACAATAGTCAACCTTCAATAAAATTCACTTTCTGTAGTTGTACAACATTCAGAGAAACCTCAATACCTTTAAAATATACTAAATTCACTTACAAATTGTCTTTCGGAAGACCACTTCAGTTTGCCCAAATTAGGTATCTAATAAACAAAGCAAAGCAACACCCCGTATTTATTAAATAAATTCACAGTTATGACGAAAACAACGGCGATAAAAAAATTACATATAAATAACCTTTCAACTAGGTGTAAATTAAAGATTAACAACCAAAAATCTTATCAGAAGTTATTCTTATTTTCTGTCTATCTGTTTGGTGTAATTAAAAGTTTATAAAGCATTGAACTCCATTTTTGCAAATCCTTGATAAATGCAGCTAATGTAGAACAGGTTAGGTTATGTTTACTAACTAAAAAAATATTTCAATGCAAATATGAGATAGGAAATCCAATACATACCTAAATTGAAATTGTTATAAATGATCATTCAATAAAAATATATTCCGTTGCGATATCAATCGTTAAAAAAATCGATAGTTACTAAATCTATTCATTTGCCGAATATTTTTAGGATGGAATTTTTGCTACCGAAGTTTTCCGATTATAACATCGTTTAAATTTTTGAAATTTTAGAAAATCGCGCCGCGCATTTTGAGTGCCACGATCTTTTGTAACTAATGAAACATCGTACAGGGCATCGCATTGTTTGTCAAGATTATCGACCTTTTTTTTGTTTTCCCATCAGTCCATAATATGCCATTAAAACATTTCCTGTGATTGATGTTACATTATTTTGCATGGTCCAATTCAAGAGCCTCGTGTGCGCTTTTTCAAATTGGTTTCTAGATTTAGTGGGAACCAATTTATTTTATACACCAGGGCAGTCCGAACCACGGTATCGAGCGTAAGCCCCCTCTTTTGTGATTTCCATTGCAAATCTCTTAATTCCAAAAAAAAAGTTAGCGTGTTTACGCTTATCGTTCTGGCATCGTGATCTTCGCCGCTTCGGAGTTAGATCTGTCACGGTCATCAGTAGAGGAGCCACAGCCTGTCATCAAGTAGGAGCTGCCGGAATACAGCAGGAGCGAAGAACGAAAGTAATAGAAGCACCCCTTAATTAAAAATTGCTTCCCATCCACTGCTTTTCAACTTCCTGCTCACCAACTGTATCTCGAATGCGTTGACATGACGGTGCACTTTCCCATTCCTATAGTATTTATTTCTTATTACAACCCGCCCGGCCACAACACCCAATCCGATGACATTTTAACCTACGCCTCTAGCCTCCCTAATGCAGTTATCTTAGGTGATTTCAATGCCCGCCACATCAAGTTTGGTGACAACGGTAGCTATCTATCCTCCACTCTTGCGAATCGCCAACACACAGCCAACATTCTTCGAACATGTAGGTGCCCCAATAGTAGATCACATCATAGTTTCCGAACCCATAGCTCACTATTTCGATCGTGACTGTTTTCTAAGCACTACGATCAGATCAGATCATATAACCCTACTGGTCAAAACTTCATTTTGTCCAGCTCCCCCTACACCTCCTCAATACAGTCATTAAAGGTTTTTCAGACTGGAATGTGTTCTCCGAACACACCTCCAACAACCTTCCCGCGCCCAATCTCGAGAGAGCCATCACAGACGTAACTTCCGTAATTACGGAAGCGGTCGATATCTCTGTCCCATTAAAAAAACATCTCCCGAAAACCGCTCCCACTGCACATCGTGAACTGGATCAAAGACAAAGGACGAATATAACGTCAATTCTTGCGATCTAGGGACCCGGCTTTCAAGACCGAATGTAATCGCCTTAACACTTTAATCAGGCGAGAAGCCAACAAGCATACCGAAGAGTCCTGGACCAAAGCCACCTCCCAGCTAGATTATAGAAATGGTAAACTCTTCTGACAACAGTTCCATAGATTGACCAGAAGGAAGGTCAGCCCCAAATCCCACCTAACTGACCGCCAGGACAATCTGATGTCCTCCGACCAAGGAAAGGCCGATTCCCTTGGTCACCGCCTCCAGTCCATTTTCCGATCCCTTGATGATCCCCAGTTCGATAACCGGTTTAAGACACTCCTTGAGGGTCGCCTTGAAGAATTCCCCAACCTTAACCTTCCTGAAATCCAACTCCATAACGAGAATCCCCATCACGACCGACCAGGTCCACACATTTCAAAAAAGGGAAAAATTCTACATAGTCTGCTACGCTGGTCTGCTGCACAAGATCCGTAACCTCAATATTTCCGGCCTCTTCTCCAAACTCCTACTCTCGTACCTGACTAATTCGCCAGTTCGGGTCAAAGTAGGGAAAACCTTCTCAGATGCTTTCTAACTATAATACTTTCTAATTATAACAGTAATATTAAAAAAAGAATTGTCAATAAAATTATTAACTAAACTTCAGAAAGAGATTAAATTCAAAAAAAGGAAAGGAAACAAAGCTAAATATGTTGGGAACTCACATATGCCAAAAAAAAAACTGATAAATAAATTCTTATTGTGACTGAATAACATAATAAAACGTCAGTAACCAGTATTTTAATATCCAGACGTGTAAACTACGCTTTATACGAACATTATACTTTATGGCATCAGCTAATTTGATAAGTGAGTTCGACAACACAAGACTAAATAGTTGGGAGTAAAAAATACATGTTTACAAAAAAAAGGGGGGGGGGCGTATAGGAATATAGATATTGAATTAATTTGGGAAAGTAATTTAATTTAATACATTAAAGTAAATTTTCTTATAGGTTACAAAACATATACCAATGTATGAAATAAACGATACCCAAAATTGCAGGTGGAGGGACGATGAACAACTACATACACCACACAGGTCTGACCTTAAGTGAGTACCCGTCACACAATTTGTTGAACCTCTAGTAATCGGTGGGTTATTGAAGAGAGATCACTGTAACGGTGGTTGTGTCGTGATACTATAACGAATTCAGCAACAGTAACACGATGATTACAAATTACAGGCTACAATAAATTGATTTACTTACAGATATCCAGAACTAACAGGGTGACGTACCTCTAAGGTGTAGTGCGAGCCTTCGGAGAAGGTTTTGAAATAATCAAAATTTCGCTGTGCGTGGTAAATAACAGTAACTGTAAGGTGGTAGTAGTAAGCTAAAATAAAGTAGATAATTTACTATGATGTTAGGATTTAAATAAATATAACGGTGGAATGCTAGCCCAATAAAGAACTTGGTGCAATTGGATGCTTTAAATCCTCAATTGAGAAAATAATTAAGGTGAGACAATAACCAAAAAAAGAAATGCTTAATTATTTTAATTTTGATGGACAATAATCTTTCAGATCCCCTTTGATATAGAGCGATTTTTAATAAAAATCGAAGCAAAGAAAAATGGCATCAACCAAACTTGACACTTAAAAACCTTCAATTCATTAATGTCAATTGTTAGAGGGAGGCGTTGTGGGGAGAATGTTTCATCGGAAGTGCATTATTGTATTTTTGGTAACAATAATAAAAATTAAAAGTTACCAAAAATTTGTTTCTAGTCTCTTACATTCTTGTTGGCAGATAACCCACAATACACCAAAATATAAAATTTTACATAATTATAATAAATTTACAGAAAGTTGAAAATTAAACGTAACAACCTTTACTCTATTGCCTCTTGTGAATGCCGAATTTTTAGATGCATACATAGGTTACCCATTAGGTACCCTAGTGACCTCACAACACAACATATCACCAATGACACACAGAATCCAAACACTTCAGAAAAACTTCGCGAATAAAATAATTTTCGGCGATACTATCGCAACCAAAGAAATCCTTACTACTCCCTACAACTACCGTTTTCCCCAATGCCCACGAAAAAAACCTAAATTAAAATGCAATAATCCCCCGCGATCCTTACACAACTCCTTGGCGACCACCCCGAGAAGATGAAAGAATCACTATATGAGATGCCATGTGCCCTCCTAGACGACCTAGTATGACACCGGACAACGAATCGGATTAACCACACTAAGCACGCTGCTCTCCGCTAAACTACCACACTTAAACCAATTAACCCATTATTAAATATTCAAATAAATCTAAATCTTTTTTTCTACACCTGAAATAACCACATCTCATTATTGTAAACTATACAATAACACAAAACATCGCAACACCAACAAGCTGAAGAGGAGAAGGACTTCTGAATAGTCTACGACTAAGATATATATATATATATATATATATATATATATATATATATATATATATATATATATATATATATATATATATAATAAATAGTGAATCCTAACCATACGCATGAGAATACTAACAAAAAAAAAAATGTGATGCACATTGAGGTACATTGCATATCTTCACCACTCATTGTTTGAAAATTTAATTTATGTAATTAACTTCTATCTAGGAGAAGATATTGACAATATAACTAAATTAACGTTTTATTCAAATTGAAATTTTTGCTTTGTGTGACCAACATTTCTCATGTTACAAACTTATTATCTCAAAATTCTCTAAGTGTTGGTTTAAAATTTAAATGGTTTCTGAAAATGACTAAAATCGAATCTCAATAGAAAATAGTATAAGAAACACATTTCATAAAGCCCCCATCACATTCGTTGATTAAAAAACACGCCGCTACACGGCTCGTTTTCTAAACTTCAGCTCATGCGATAATAGCGTCGCTTATGAAACTCGTATCTTAATGTACTATTTTCCTAATTGTATGAAAACGATTACAAATATATATATATATATATATATATATATATATACATATATATATATATATATATATATATATATATATATATATATACATATATATAAGCTATAAATAGGTGAATCCTAACCATACGCATGAGAATACTAACAAAAAAAAAAATGTGATGCACATTGAGGTACATTGCATATCTTCACCACTCATTGTTTGAAAATTTAATTTATGTAATTAACTTCTATCTAGGAGAAGATATTGACAATATAACTAAATTAACGTTTTATTCAAATTGAAATTTTTGCTTTGTGTGACCAACATTTCTCATGTTACAAACTTATTATCTCAAAATTCTCTAAGTGTTGGTTTAAAATTTAAATGGTTTCTGAAAATGACTAAAATCGAATCTCAATAGAAAATAGTATAAGAAACACATTTCATAAAGCCCCCATCACATTCGTTGATTAAAAAACACGCCGCTACACGGCTCGTTTTCTAAACTTCAGCTCATGCGATAATAGCGTCGCTTATGAAACTCGTATCTTAATGTACTATTTTCCTAATTGTATGAAAACGATTACAAAAAATTTTGTCCCGAGCACGTGCACGGTTACGGTTGTGATGCCCAGCCTTGTATTTTATTCCTCGGGTAACGCCTCGGGTTAAAAAGAAAGGCCTCCCATCAAGAAATGTGTAAACAGAGCAGTGGTTGCGAAAATAACTATAAAGTTCTAACACCTTCAGTGCTGATACCAAAGGAAAAACGAAATAAGTTACAATAATAATCACTTAATATTACATATGGTGACCAAGTCCAATGACACTAAAGCTAAGTTCTAAAGAAAATTGCGTTTAGTTAAGATAGTTGAGCACAGAAAAATCCCAAAAAGATACAATTAATTTGTATAATAAATAAATAGCATAGACACATTTTTACGCTGCGTTACACGCGCTATGAGCTAACCCATCACATTTTTCCATAACGTCCATAACTTTCAAAGCGTTTTAAGTATAACTTTGACCGTAAACAAATACGCTTTCCGTATTTCTGGAGATGAGCAGCGTTCATTTACAGTTTGTCACAAAAGTAACATCTCGGAAAAACCTAGAAAACCAAGAAACTTTACTAGAAAGCCTTTATTCTTTGCATCTAATATTCCCATTAGCTTTTATTAATATATAATTTCTGTTTGAGGTAATTTTTTATTGGTATTGCCATCTAGCTTAAGATTTTAGTTTTGTGCATACATATATCGGAAATACCTGTAAAATCACGAAAATGCGGAAAAATTACTTTTTACAAGAAATCTTTATTCTTTGTCCCTAATATCCGGATTTAACATTTATTAATAATTGATTTTTGTTGCACGTACGTTATACCCATGTGTGATGAAAAGCCGGTAAGTTTGAAGCGAGATGGAGCATCAGCAACATCACAAGGGAAGACATGTATCATTAATTTTAATGAAAACGAATCAGACAATATTCGCCGATCTTTTTCCGTCAAATCATTTCAGAAAGTTCGTGAGTGTGTTTACGTGCGACTGAAGGAATTCGCTGAAAGTAACAGATTTGAAACTGTATGTAGACAAGTCACAGTGAGTCTCGATTTAGATCATGATTTTTAACTTCGTTGGTATTAACAAAAGTTTACGAACATATCAAGAATTATTAAATGTGCGCGGCCATCAGGCAATGAAAGCGATCCATAAACATCCAAATGATACCACTGATCAGCTTCTACAGAAAATCTATTTCCTAGCGACAGCTGAATTTTTTGCCACAAGAGTCGGAAATGGATCTCTTCGAAAACGAAGGTTGTCCGTTATACAGTGCGATCATCATTGTTTGACCGTGCCGCTCCTAGAACAGTACTACTGTTCCGCATCCTTAAAATGAAAATTGTGCTATACCCAGTGACGTAAATGCAGATAGGTATTAAAATAAATACTACCATAAATGACAAAAACTTTGGTGAATGACAGATTGCGTATTATGTAGACGTACAAAAACTTCAATAATTGTAATTTAGTCTTTCTTAAGACTAAAGGGAAATTGTTATAAGGTATGTAAAAATTTGGTTAAAAATTATCATTTATCATTTTTAATTGACATTACAGATTTTCTGGATTTCCAAGGCGTATTTCTGGTGTATTAAACCAATACATGGTATTTACTCGTCAAATTCAAGTTTTGTAAGTGCTTTTATATACTAAAAGTAATGTTTAAAACAAATTTTGCTTTTTAACCTCAATTTGGTTACGAGAATAATGTACAGTTTAGAGAGTAAAAACTGTTTAGATGAGCGTTTAATGATCTTTTTGTTTCTATTGACATGAGTGGTTTCAAATAGGCAATAATGTATTAATTTTGTTATCAGGTTGAAAATGAATAATCGAAAGGTAATTCATAGCCAAGGGCGGCAAATTATCTACAATGTGTACCAATTTATGAAAAAAGAAAAAGAAGGAACGATGACAATGCCATTATCCCAATTACAAGAATGTGTTGCTGAATAAACCGTTCTAGACAAGCTACTAGTTGAAAATGGTCATGCTGTCCTTCGTCTCCTTTTTACCACTCTGAATTAAATCCCATTGAAAAATCGGATAGCAGTGAGGAATGTGACATTTCAAATGGAAGGTGTTAAGCAATTGGCAATGAAGAATTGAAAAAAATTACAGCTGAGAACTCGAAGAAAGTGTGTGAATATGTGGAGAGTGAATATTTAAAAAAAGGAGTGATATTGGATGATGTTACCTTTACAATGACATTAAAACGTTTAAATGAATTTTTAAAATGAATTTGTCATTAATCAGAAATTAATGTATGATATATTGGTTAAATAATATTAGTGAAAACAAATTACATGTATGACTGGTTAGTTTATTATAAATGCATACATTCAACATATTCAGCACAAGTCAGGTACACCATTTTTGCTGACCACCTTTGAATGTACACTGGTGAACATCACAAATACTTTATAATGGAAAAGAAGAACTTATTTAACTTAATGCTAGATATCACATTTGCATTGCATTCTAATTTTTGAACAAAAACTTATTTCAGATTATATACCACTGATTTAGTCCTTCTCATATAGAACTAGTCACCATGTCTACTTTATGATGTACCTATTGTTTTTTAAGATAACTGAAATCTGTATATATTGATCTAAAGCACAGCAAATAATGAATTAATAATGCATTGTTTTTTTTAGATCTCAAACGTGCATGTGAATGAGATCAATTCAGCTAAAGTATAGTAAATAATGAGTAAAGATTTTCAATTAGTGCACATATTATTTACATACAAATATAACGATATCCTAACGCACACCTCACTACCCGTTGGAATGAATGGTCTTTTATATGTTTATATTACAGTTAAAAATAGAAAAATAAAATTAAACAATTCTTCGAATGTGTCGGCATAAAACATCATCATCTAATTCGATGTTCTGAAAGTGATGTTGATATTCTTCACCACATAATCGTACTGAATACTTCCAGTTTCCATCTACATCTTTTTCGCCGTTTCGGAAGTAAGCTTCCAAAATAAACTTGTCTTGTTCCACAGTAAAAGGCATTATAACCTAAAAAAATTTATTTACGAAAAAGGCATAAAATACACGAATAAATTTACCTTGGAAGTCCTGGTTAATTTGTTAATGAGTTTTGAAAAACATGACAAATTGTTATGTGAACTGAAAGATGTACATGTCATAAATCGTGAGGAGCACTATTATAATCACTGTCGTAAGGAATAAATAAATCCTGACAGGCGACCTCATGCTGCTCCAGAATGTGAATCACTTGCACGGCAAAAGGCTCATGAAGAAGCAGGTAACATTGTGTCACACTTGTGTTGGTATAACTTCGACTTAAATGAAAAAACTCCATCAGTTAGTGGAACAACTCATTCAACACATGGAATTATGGAGAGAGAACCAGTGATCTGCAGACATTGACCACTGGGACTGGTGTACCAAGAACTAAAGAACGTTGTGTCAAATTCGTTGAGAGAAATCTTCAAATATTGTCTCATTTAAAAGCACCCTGAGTCCAACATTGATGTAACAATAACACCTTGTGTAAATAGAGGTATCATTAGCAATACTACAAAATGTGATCTCTGGTGGTCATTATGCAGAGCAACATTCAACAAAACAAGTCAAGTGCCCGTATGGTCAGGGGGGGTTTCAGAAACATCAAATTGGGAAGGTGGACGTACAACTTCAACGGTAGGGTACAGATAACTTCGCCTATTACAGAATATTCCACTATTCTAAAAATATTGACGCAATCGCAGAAGGCTACAGAAAAAACTGGGCAGGTTCATACATTTATTACACTAGATTTGGCGGCTGCCATCAAAGCTAATGTTGTGCAATGGCATAGCAACAAATATCAAGATATCGTCATTAATATCGGTGTTTTTCATACCATCTGCTCTTATTTTGGATGCTTAGGTAAATTGATGGCTGGCTCTGGCTTTGAAGATGTTTTAGTTGAATCAGGAATATGTGCAAGTGGTTCGATTGCGAAAGTTATGCCAGGAACACATTACAACGGAGCTATGAGGGTTCACAAAATAATGATGGGGCACTACAAAGACTACTGCTTAAGGTGTTCATGAAGAGTAGCCCAGAAAAAATATCTTGATGCTAAAGGCATACAAGCAATTGTAACCCTGATAGAAAACTCTTCGTATTCGAATTTAATGTCCGTGAATGATAGCTTATCTTGTCAAACCTTCTACAGTCACTACCAAACTTTCTTGGTTGAAGTTAGAGAAGGAAAATTAGGTACAACAGCACAATTTTGGATTGGTTACATGGACAAAGTATTCTGAGTTTTCAGCGAGTACCTAACGAAAACAACTATGACTTGCACTTGGCATCTTTAGAAATATGATTCCCCTCTTCATTGCATGTGACCATCACAATTATGCCAGGCAGCTCGTAGTCCATGTACTCACCCTTTTGAACCTGCAAAGTACACACCCTGGAGCTGAAGAATTACTTCGCAATAACGGTTTTAGTGTCTGTAGGTCACAAGTTCCATGTTCTAGAAATGATGTAGACATTACTGCATAACAGACAATCAATCGATATACCAAATATTCTGTCGGAGTAGTGGGTTACAGCAGAAACTTCTGTGCATATGCACGTGGTGTATAACAAAACATGAACGTGCTCAATACGTAGAGTTGGCATTTGAAAAAGCAGGTAAGTTACATGGATCAGATTTCTCTCACTGTGACATGCAACCAGGAGAAATGAAATGAAGTGAGAAAAGTATCTGGAAAGTAATTGAAGTTATTGAGCAATATATCAATCCATTTGAAGTTTACAACGAGGATACACTGTTTTGTTTATCATGTGGTAGGGCTGTGTCTGAATCAGTGGAAGAACATTTACTTAATGTAGATTGCTTGGAGAAAGCTCCCTACAATACATTCATAGAAGCGAGGTTTATTGCCAAAAATACAAAATTTCATAAAGCACTAAAGCGACAAGTGCTTGAAACTTTTAAGGGTATTCAAGAACAGATAATCGGTACGTCCTCACAAAACAAATTAATTAAGATAAGAGCAGCAAGAAATATTTCTGGTCGAGCTTTGCTAGTATTCCAGAAACATGAAGTTAGTCTAGAGATGCTTTTGTCTTACCCATTAGGTCCAGTACCATAGGCATTAGCGACTGCCGATGGGTATCCGGCAAAAACGGATAAAGCCAAACTTCTCTATGCTTTGGATATCAGGGGCAGGGTAGTCAAACTAGCTGAGGTTGAAGAACGCATTTATCTGATTGATGTCATGGCTTACTTTCAGGCTCTCACTAACATTCCAGTAACCTTTGGAAAGCTCGCCGAGTTTGTGTTAAGTTGCTTTCCAAAATTCAAAAGGATAGATTTTGTGACAGATACTTATTCAGATATATCTATTAAAAACATTGAGAAACTAAGAAGGGGTTGTGCAGAGACATTTGTAATAAACGTCCTAAAACCAAGATCCCTCGGGATTGGAAAAAATTTCTTAGTAATGGCAAAAATAAGGAACAACTTGTCAATTTTCTACGTAATGAATAGGACCAAGGCAAGTATGCCCACTACTTTGTTGGTACAAACTTTTATTTATCACATAATGGTCAGTGCAGATTATTTACTAGCGAAGAAAGTTTAACTGTGAAGTGTCCTTTACAAGAAGAACTATGCTCCTCGCAAGAAGAAGCAGATACAAAAATTATATTGCATTGCTTCGATGCTTCTCAATCCTGTCAAGACAGTTTTCCTGTCAGAATTAGGATGCCAGACACAGATACTTTTATGTTGTTATTATGGTACGCCAACGTAATTACTACCGTTACTGTTACTGCTTGGTACAGGAACTGGAAACAAACGAAGGGTCATTAATGTTACCCTCATTTCTCGGGATTTCGCTGTAGCAATGAGCCATGCTATGTTGAATATGCATGCACTATCTGGATGTGACACTACCAGTTCTATTGGTCGTTGTGGAAAGTTGTCAGTGAAATCCAAACTGGAAAAGTATTCAACATTTGTGCCTATTCTTGGATCATTAGGCTCCTCACTTTTTTTCTTACTTATAGTATTCCCGAACACGCTAATATTTGCCTAACGTGCTAAAGCACTCAGGAACACTGGGAGGGTTTAAGGATATTGTTAAACTGATTTAAGTCAAAGTTTGGAGGAAAACAGGAACTGGGTAGTCCATTCTACAATTTGGTCGCTGTGTGGAAAAGTGTAGATTGAGCTCGTTTAGTGTGATTGAATTTTAAGTACGTGATTATGGTGTGAATGAGCAAACCGAGTGTTCCTAGCGAAGATGGCCTGCGAAGGTATTAAGGAGTGTATTTCAGAGGCACACTTGCCATGGTAATAGCGATAGAACAAGGAAATAACCGAAATTATTCTTCTATGCTCAAGAGGCTGTAAGTCAGAAGTCACAGACGGGTGATTTATAAGACTGATTGCTCTTTTTTGGCTACAGTTTACCATATCAAGGGCGAATTGGGGAGAACTGGCCCAGATGAGGTCGAATTTGAGCCTTATACAGTAAAAGAAGCTATTGCGATGTGAAGTACTGTTTAGATCTGTATAGAAAGCCCAGTTTACGGGCACCTATTTTGCTGGTTGAGAAAATGTGGTCAATCCATGAAAGATTCGATGATACGGACATCCCTAACATATAAATAGAATTTGATAACGTGAATTCTAAGCCATTCATATTTACAGCATAAAATGATAGCTCTTTCTTGGCAGACACAAGGCAACACTGCGTTTTGTCGGCGTTAAACGTGGGTAGATTATTCCTTCCCCATTAAAGAACACGTCCTAAGTCCGTATTGATTGAGGCTACCATTTTTACCTTAACGTCCTGTCTAGACTTATTGTTGTGGGAAAACTGAGAAAAACTACAATGTAGAGTGCTGTCATCCGCAAATCAACAATTATAGACACGTTACTAACTGGCCTAGAGCAATTTGTCTGTTGCTGGTACAGTAACAAGGAATATACAGATATAAATAAGCTACGGTACGATTTGTTCACACAAAAATACTCGCCCAGTGCTATATATGGAACAATGCACTCGTGGCTAAACCCATAACACCAACTCCAGAGGAACATGGATGGAAGTTGGGGAATGGACAACTTAAGCTTGACTGGCTTAATGGGTATCCGTTGCCACACGAACTAACCGACGTTATAGAAAGATTTGGTCCAGATCACTTTAAAAATGAATAATCCAGTACTAGTTAACTTAACCGATGTCATAAACGAGCATAAAGAAGAATAATGCTGATTAAGAAGTTTTAAAACGAAGCGTTATTTGATTTTGATGATAATAATTTCGTATTAAAGCTCATATTTACAATTTAAACAAAGGAAGATAATTTGATTTTTCAGCTGTTTTTGTTATAAATGTACCTTCTTCAATTAAAACTTAAATTAAATTCAAGTAAATTGAAAGAAGTCATTTTCCCCCACCTGTGTGATTTTCCGGGATTTTTCAAACTACGCTGTAATTGACAAGTGGAAAACAACTAAACCTTAAACTAGATGGCAATACCAACAAAAAAATATGTCATAAATTCCCACGGGGGTTCATATTGGTAGCTCATGGTCTATTGTAGATGTAAGCGTATAGTAGTGTCCTCCGGTGAAACAAATCAATAGAATTTCTTGTTCAAATGTTGTACTTTTGGATTTTCTATAATATTCTACGTGCACAAAGGTGCTGATGCCATAAACTAGGCGCTGCTCTGCAACTCCTATTAAGCTAACTGGAAGGTCAGTCATTTGGAAAATCACTTGGATGCGTGAGCGTGTGGTTGGCGTAGAAATACAAAATTGCTCTAAATAAGGCACCATTTGGTTTTTACTTGTATAGCGCTCAAGCAAAGAAAAAGACCAACACACACTAAAGACTACAGACATCTTAATACTCCGAAAGAAAAGAAATACTGGTTGTCTATCACAATTCTTTATATGATATCGAAGCCCAACCCAAATGAACAAAACACTGTTTATTCTCCTAATACAGAACTTGTCAAGTTACTTACAAATTTTACCTGTAGGTGTAAAGCAAAATACACCAGAATAACTAAACTACAATAATCATAAACACCACATAAATAATACATCAGTTAAAGTTAGAATAAGACGTTTATAACAATAAATAACCCCCAATTCGTTACAATAATAAACGACTTAACTTTTCAGTGCTTAAACAAAACAATGATTACAAAAGTTACTAAAAATAAAAGAATGCAAGGTATACCAGCACAGTCAGACGTCTAGAGGAGATGACGTAGAACGGGGTGGCTGGAAACAAACATAAACAAAAAAAACTATATTTAACCCGTGGTTCTTAAAACATGATTAAACCGGAATGACCAACTAAACGTTTACTGTGTTGCTTTTAACCCTGTAAGCCACTTTGCTTACAATAATTAAATGGTTTATTTTAATGTGCCTCTGACTAGCTCAAGTCGGGTCTTGTCTTAACAAGACGGGGGAGGTTCGTATTTTGGTGATTAACACTGTCCACTTTGAATAATTACAATAAAATGTTTTAAACGTATATTACCTATTCCTTACAGCGCTAAATACATGACTTAAGACTACGATGAAGTGAAAAAAATTAATATATGTACCCTAATATAACAGAAATAACTTTCCTTGAAGCCGCCCTCTTGGTTGGTCCCCCGTGGACCGTAGTGGTGGGATTACTGGCTCCTGAGACGTTTCTGTGGAAACATATATTATCGTGGCTCAATTGCTAGTGTGTTATGACAAAAAATCCTGATAATGACTATTCTTTGTAACTTATTACTAACCGTTTGACACAGTTGGCGGGCCCGGAAGAAGATAGTGATGCTATAAATACAATATACCTTGATTTTTGTCTACAAGCACTTCAAGAAGATTTTGAAGGAAGCTCTAACCCTTATCTAAGGTTGGAACAGAAACTATATCAACTTGAAGAAATGATCGATAAATTGGTACAATGTCCAAATTGCAACTCGTCAACGAATTGCACAAACCTACAAGAAAAGATTTTAAACGAAGGCGAACAATAATTAAAGATTTTGATGACTTTGGGCAAGCAAATTTGGCTGAATTTAACACACATGCCAAACAAAATAAGGGCTATAAGTATATATTAGTGGTTATCAACTGTTTTTCGAAATACTTGTAGACTAAGGATTAAAAACGAAAACAGGTCAAGAAGTTTCTACGCCCATGCATGCAGTCTTCCGAAAAGGACGTAAATCTTCCAATTTGCTGACAAATGCAGGAAAAGAATTCTACAATGAGAATTTTACTAAACTAATGCAGCATTATGAAGTTAATCATTACTCCACCTATGGCATAAAGAAGGCTGCAATGACAGAACGTGTTATCTGAACCATTAAGAGCGCTCTATATAAGACGTTTCGCCTACAAGGTAGATATAAATGGATTGATATAATTGATACTGTAACGATGGATTATAACAATCGTAAGCATAGAACTACCGGAATGAAGCCCAAAGGTGTCGGTAACCATACAAAGCTAGAGGCTTACACTCACATAAAAACATTCGATAGGAATCGATATTGTGTGGGTGACATAGTACGTATCAGAAAATTTAAAAGTATTTTCGCTAAAGGATACACACCCAATTACTCTAGTGAACTATTAAAGATTGTGAAAGTTCGCATTACTAACCCCAATACGTACATGTTGGAAGACATGAAAGGAATACCTGTATTGAGAGGGTTTTATGAACATCAATTACAGAAAACAAAGTATCCCGTTGTATACCTGGTAGAAAAAGTGCCTCGCTCTAGGAATAATAAATTATTCGTAAAGTGGTGGGGATTGAATGAAAGATCATGGATCAATAAAGAAGATGTTGTTTTATAAGTAGACCTTTAACTTATAATTTGTGAAATAAATTATTCATATGGTCATAGAAAAAGTTTGTATCAAGGTATGTAGCTTTTAGATGAAATAAAACACATTTAAACAAATAAGTGCATTTTATTTTAGTTCGCTAAATACGTGGGATAATCTGCTATTATTGGGAATTAAAAAATCTAGTTACCCGTGCAAACCAATTGTTGCATTATTTTATTTGTCAATTGCAGTTTGGCTTGTGCAACTCGGTTGAATAGTGTCTGAGAAATAGTCCATACAATAAGCTTCTGTTATCGAAAAAAATGAAGTATTACGAGAGAACTTTCGGATAATGATTTACTATGATTACAAGGAAGGCTTGAGCTCGTATGAGTGTGAGGAAAACTTGAAGTCGGCATTTTGGGTTCTCGTACCATCATTGGCTACTGTTTATAGATCGTATAAAAAATTTGAACGAGGTTGCAAGTGGGTGGTACACAGAAAAGGAGCTGGCCCTCCTTTAACTGCTGTTAACCCCGAAAACATTGCTTGCGGTGAAGAAGATGGTGGAGAGGACAACGGCATTACCTATGCAATCCAATCTGAAGATTGGATCCTCGTAAGTGAGATCAATATTGCACGAACATTTACATTTGAAAAAGGTTTTAACTCGGTTTGTACCCCTTCATCTGACAGATTTACAAAATGCAGAACGTGTTAGAATTTGCTAACAAACTTTAGATAAGAGAATGCTGGAGGCCATCAAATTATTTCTAAAATTTTAACTGGCGATTAAACGTACATACCGTTTTTTGATGTTCCCACTCGCCAAGAAAGCCGAATCTGCATACATGAAGATGAAGAAATTCTACGATGGTGAAAAAACAACGAGCAATGAGAAAAGTTATGTACGCAGTATTTTTTAGGAATATGGGTTTGGTGGCCGCAATTAATTTAGAAGATCAGAAGGCAGTTACCGCTAAATGTTATGTTGAAAATTGTTTGGCTACTGTGTTCAGTAAAGTGCCAACTGTTCAGTACTTAGCGAAAAACAAAATCAAAATTGTAGAACATCCTCCTTACTCACCGTACTTGGCGATGTGTGACTACTGGCTATTTTTAGAGCTCAAAAAACCTTTGACAGAGAAAAGGTTCCAGTGTGAAGAAGAGATTGACATCGCCGTTAAGTATTTTTTTGATAGTATCCCTAGAGACAGCTGGTTGAACGCTTTTAAACTATGGAAGGTGAGAATAGTTTATGATTTAAATTTTAGATTTGTAGTTTTGTTTTTGAGTTGCTTAGCAATAGTTGTCGACAAGTAAAAAAAATGTAATAATAAAAAATATAATTGATAAGAAAATTCATTGAATTGTGCCTAATTTCTTTATCATAATATAACAAGTTTGGCTACATTCACAATAGTTTTAGATAAAGTAATAAAAACCAGAAAAAATAAGGCATTTGAAGTTATTTCAGATTTATTTTGATGACGTGTGTTCCAGATACATAATCAGCCATTTCATTTGGTCCTTCGAGCCGGATTTTTTTTATTTTAGACACATTTTTTATGGCTTCTGGTCATTAAAATGGACGTTTAGGAAACACACAAGAATTCACAGATAGACTAATCATACAAATGAATAATAGAAGAAGTAATATTTCCTTACAAATCATTTGGGTGTAAATCTTATTGATGCACTTAATAGTACTTTTACAAGCAAAATAGGTAGTTCTAACGGATTTTGACTTTTACATTGCAGTCTTGAGGTGCTTTGTAATATTTTATATTACGTTTAATTGATTTTGAGCTGAAAATATCTAAAGCTAAAATACGCCGGTTGTATTTAACGACGTTCATCTCAGGATTCCTTGTGCAAATTTTGTTTTGTATTTAAGAGAGTTATCGAGTTTAAAACACTTTTTTAATTTGTGTTTAAAACAATTCACGATGGCTCCAAATAAATCAACATATTTCAAGTTCTTGGCGTTTAGAGAAACGTATGCACATAAATCACGATCTACTGAGGCAGTACTCACAATTCATGTTAGAATACGAGTCTCTGGGTCACATGACAAGACATCAGATGCCGAGGATCAGTTTCCATCTGACGTTCATTTCATAGAAACGCTTCGTGGTCCTATACATATCTCTGAGATACCTCCACAGTTTTTTCCTCATCACGCTGTTGTTAAGTAGTCTTCCGTGACGACGAAGTTACGTGTAGTTTTCGATGCTAGCACAAAAACTTTTACTAATATCTCAGTTAACGACGCTCATATCGTCGGTCCTCAAGTTCAGGACAATCTATTTGATATCTTATTGCGTTTTCGTGCTAACGAGGTTTCCCTCTGTGGTGACATCCGCCAAGATTTAATGTATAATCAATGTCG
Source organism: Vesta saturnalis (assembly GCA_036346205.1). Lineage (NCBI taxonomy): Eukaryota > Metazoa > Arthropoda > Insecta > Coleoptera > Lampyridae > Vesta > Vesta saturnalis. The sequence continues at coordinate 318,256 of JARFJB010002012.1, read as the reverse complement.
ATGCTGTATCAAGCAAGTTTCAACATGTTCTCTGGAGAGACCATCCCGAGAAACTCCTCGATATTTATCGTTTAAACACTGTCACTTACTGGACTGCTTCTGCTAGTTACATAGCTACTCGTTTGACCTATATTGCAGGCTTACATAAGGATTCCTTTCCTGAAGCTGCTGCAGCTATTTAGAAGAATTTCTATATGGATGATCTTTGATTTTCAACTGACTGTATTCAAAATGCGGAAGAAGTATCTTCTATCTTGTCTGTTGCTAGCCTGACGATCCGTAAGTTTTTATTTAATAATCAGGAAGTTTTATCTTCACTTGTCTCCGATGGCGTCGAGTTTTCCACCGTTCCCCTTATCGAACGTTCTAATTCCAAGACTCTAGGCATTCATTGGGATTCTGAGAATGATCTTTTGTTTTGTAAGGTTGACATACCTAATGTCTATTTAGTTCCTACTAGAAGGAATATTTTATCTAGCATTTAAAAAATTTTCGATCCATTGGGTTTTTATTTTCCTCTGAAAATTTTTATTCAAAGCTTTGGCAATCTGGAATTGCATGGGACGGTCCTATCCCTTCCGACCTGATGTCCTAGTGGTTCAAATTTAGGATACAGTTACAGCCTCTACATATCATCAAAATTCGTCGTTGCGTTATTCCAACATCTCCTTCACAGGTTGAGCTCCACGGGTTTTGCGACAGTAGTGTTATGGCCTACGGCTGCTGTTCCTTTTTGCATTGTTGCGCTGCAGATGGTCATGCAGGTTGCACCTTTACACACAGTTTTCATTCCTCGTTTAGAGCTTTGCGCGACAGCTTTATTGTAAGAGTGGTGTCCTAAAATCATCAAAATTTTTTGTATTCACTTTCATAATATTTTTTTATGGACAGACTCTAAAATTACTTTAAATTGGATCAATTCTGTTCCCAACAAATAACACACTTTCATTGCCAATTGCATTGCTGTCATTCAGGAATGTACTAACATTCAACATGCATCATGTTCCAACCGATAATAATCCAGCGGATTTAGTTTCATGCGGTTCGAATATTTCAGCCTTGAAGAATAACCGTGTTTGGATTCAAGATCCTGAATTTCTCTTTCCCATGACTCGAACTGGTTTTGTGATTACTTCCCAGATTCGCTTGAGAGTACTGAACTCAAAGGTACCGTTGTATTAATTTGTACCAAGTTGTTAGACGACCCCAATTTTGATAAATTTTCCTCCTACTAATTAGTATTAGAGATAGAAGCACTCGTGGTACTCGATTATTAAAAACATACATATGCGTGTTCGTTTGTATGGTTGCACGCGCTATACATTTAGAATTAACTACTGACGCCTTCCTGAATTGCTTGAAATGATTAATAGCGCGTAGATGTATGTCTAGTTGCATATCTACTGATAACCCCACTAACTTTCATGAAGCTAAAACTCCTTATACTCAGTTTTGCAGGAGAAAGAGTCTAATGGACGCATATTTAGATTATTTGCTTCAAGGTTAATTTAGTGGCAATGTATCAATCCTCATTCTCCTCATGAAGGTGGTATTTGGGAGAGTGCCGCTAATTCTGAAACAAAAACATTTAAAATGTATTCTCGGTAACGCAAATCCCACATTTGAGCATTTGTATACAACATTAACTGTGATTCAGTCAACATTAAATTCAAGACTGTTGTCAATCTTGTCGTCTGACCCTGACGGTAGTGTGCCTCTTACTCCTGGACACTTTTTGGTGGGTCGGCCATTAGTAGCGGTGCCCAACCAAAATTATAGGTCTGTGCGAGAAAATAGACTTTCAATATTTCAACGATCACAACTTATCTCAACAATTTTGGAAGCGCTGGAAAAAGGAAGTTGTTTCTGAATTTAAAAAATGACAAAAATGGAGCAGGAAACTTCCTGATCTCCTCCATATCAACTCCATTGTGCCCTTACAGGACGACAATCTTCCTCCCCTTCAGTGGCGGCTCAGTATAATAACTAATATACATCGCGGTGAACACATCATTACTCATGCTGCTTCAGTAAGACTGCCCGGTGGATCAATAGTGCGCCGTTAGGTGCATCGGTTGTGCGTTCTTCCGAATAACTAAACAACTTGTTTGTTATTTTGACTCAGACATATATAATCTTATAAATTCTAGATTTGTTATTCACATTATATTTTTCTATTATTTGGTGAAATCCTGAAGGGATTTCAAGGGGGGTTGCTATGTATCATTTAAATTTTACTTTTGTAGCTTTGTTTTTTAGTTACTTAGCAATACTTCATCCAGTAAAAAATCTAAACTGTCGCTAAAAAGCAAGGTAAAATCATGCATTTTGAATAACGTTTTGGTGCATCTATCAAATAACACTACAGAACCAGCGCCCTTTGAATAGAACATTCAAACCATCTCCATCAGAGATAGCGATGTGGAGGATGATTTTTCGAGGTATTTTGAAAAGTAAGTATAATTTTAATTAATATTATAGTTTCCTTTTATTAATTCATAGAGTATTAGTACAAATAAATTTATTCATCTTTTTATCATAAAACAGCAACAACAGTAACACAACACTACCACTACCACCGCAGCGGACCCTACAATATTGGGAAAAAGATTTAGCTCTTATAGAAGAGCACCTCAGGCAGCAGGATGATCAGCAAGACCCACCAACCCTTCAGGCCTGTAGAGAAAAAGTATTCGGTGGTTACGAAAACTTCATAGTGACTATATTAATAGTGAGGTGATGGGGGTGGGGCGAGTGAAAAAACTGAATCGAGAACTGGTGGAGGTTAATCGACATTTAGAGTGTGTGGGGCAAAATAGAAGAAACACTGAAAATATATCGCGTACGTTGGAAGGGATGAATGGGTGGTGTGTGTGCGAGTGTAAGGGTTGTTTGTTTTTATGTGGTTAGTAATTAGGTTTTCTTTTTAGTTTTCTTTTTTTTTGTAAGTAGTATGTTTAAGTAGTATTTTACTTATTGTAGATAAATATATTAGTTTTTAAATAAATAAGATGTTTGAAGTTAATCTATGGTTATGATGTTTTCCCGATATATTCACATAGAGTAAGGCAGGAAAATAAAACTCTTACTAGAGTTTTAGTCAGAAACTTGTAATTAAAATATATGATTAATCCGTAATGATAAAATTTAAATGTTTGTTTGTTTTTTTTTCTTTTTTTCTACGTCATAGAACTTGGTATCCCATATAAAAAGTGTAACTTGGTACAGCTCCCAAAAACAGAAAACGTGGTGCGTACGTATCGTAAAGTACTCTCATTATCCAAAAAAAATTACTACAGCTAAAAAATTTAAGAAAAATGCAAGTGACGGTGCTCTATAAAAGTGAAATGATCTACGTTAAAGAAAATATTGAAAACATCTGTAAGTTCGGCATACTCATGTACATCAATGTAAAGCAGTCATTTTTTGCAGATTTTAAATATATTTATGAATGTATGCAATGCAATGCAATCCCAATGTAAGCGTTAAATAATTTTTTTTACTCCAATTATAATTACTTATATCATATATGCATGAAAATGTGACACCGATCAGAAACTTTGTTTCTAATATATGATTAGTCACTAATGTTAAAAAGTGAAGTAACAACTTGAAAAATATACTATAGAAATAATACAAATAATTACAGGTTAGAAGTAATGTTAGCAATTTCAATCTTTGTATGTTGTAGTATTTATCGTAAAATATGACTATTACACACACATTAAGAGGTGTTATATACCCGACAACAGTTAAAGGTGAAAAGGCAAGAGGCGCATTCTTACGCGTATATTTGTAGCTCTGCTGGTGACGTGAGATGTAGGCGGCGTTACTAGACGTGAGAATCCTAGGTGAGACGAAAAATTCAGTGTTGTGCGAAGCACGAAACATGTAGCATCGCGCGTAGTACCGAAATACGTCAAGATACGCTCTAGCCGACAGCCTAATGCGGGGCATTGTTGTAGTTATTTAGACATCTGTAATACTCAGTTTTAAATATTTTTAGACTAGAAAATTATCTTATCGCTTTAGAAATGCCAATTCTAGATGTTTTTTTAGTCTGTCACGTTCTTGTCTCAAGTATTAACTGCGTCCCAAAGTTTTATTACCGAAATTTGAATAAATTACCCTCGTAAAAAGTAATACAAAGAGATAAAAATAACGAAAAATCAGCAACGGTCTAAAATTCTCTTTATATTAGTCGTCTCTTTGTATACCTGATTATTTAACGCTTATAATAAAAGCGTCCTTGCTTACACGATTCCGCATTTTCCTATGATAAAATATGAGTATTTCCTAAACTAAACCACGTAAACAAGAAAATTTGCATATCATTATATGTTTAATTTCAATAAATGTCCAGTCCAGTTTTTAAAATTTGGGCATTTTAATAAAAAGGAATATTTCTGAATGCAATTACCAGGTTTTATTGACTTTAAAACCAATATATAAACAAGTATATAATTAATAAGAGGGAACATATAATTATTTATTTACTTAAAAACGTTGATAAAATTAATAAGACTAATAAATCTCATAAAATTTAGGTGACGCATCTGTTTCTTGCGAAGTTACTGGCCAAATCGTGCCCCGGACGATGTAGAATTCCCTACTAACGATATCGTCTTACTACCAGACAGTTATTTGTCTACTGCCTCGACACGTAAGGACGTCAAAAGTAGAAATATAGACAGAAGCGAGAATGATATAAATAACAGAGTGTATACTTACTGTATGGATATCTAAATGTACATATATACATATAAATGCTTCACTTGCATACCCTGCAATCACATCACGTTTCAAGCAGATTGCTCTCTACGTGATTCCCGGATATCAAGCCTGTCACCGGATGCTGCTGTTTATTTGCGACCAATTATTTTTGATTTCGCTTTCCGAGTTATACTGATTTCTTTGTTATTTAAAATAATATATATTTATCAAATCTGTTTTATTATTGTCGCGAACTGTGAAAACTTAAACGTTTCCATCCTTTAAGTTTCTTTTTTTTATTCAATTAAAGGGTGACAATAAATAACGATAATGGCCCTGTTAGCTCTCCCGACATTAACTGTTTACTTTTAGGATTAATTAACTACAATTAAGATCAAACAGTAACAAACGGAAAAGTTAGCTAAATTTTGAATTTGCAGTCAAGGAAAAGTATTGTATAAGACAATATGCAACAAACTGTTATAATTAAACTTAGAATCGTGTACACATACAAAACTCAGTGTTGCCTTATGTCCGCCAAAAAAGATCGATCATTTCCTGTTGTAAGTATGAATGGCTCAGTTCTTAAGTTTTCAGACCCTATTACTCTGTTGGGTATGACTGTATCTTCAACTCTCTCATGGGTTGACCATATTCTGTCAGCTACCAAAACAGCTGCTCGTAAAATAGGCTTTTTGTACAGATCTAAGCAGTACTTTACCTCTCGACAACTCCTTCTGCTGTATAAGGCCCAAATTCGTCCTTATCTGGAATATAATTCTCACCTCTGGGTTAGTGCTCCCCAATACGCTCTAGATATCGTTGATCGTACTCAAAAGAGAGCAATTAGGCTTATAAATGACCCGTCCCTAACTTCTCACATACAGTCCCTTGAGCATAGAAAGATGGTTTCAGTTCTTTCTTTGTATTATCGTTATTACAAAGGCTATTGTGCTGCTGAATTATATTCTTTGATACCATCTCGGGCTATCTTTGCGAGGAACACTCGGTTCGCTCATTCACATCATCAGTATGCAGTACAAATCTCCACTTGTCGTACCAAACGGGCACAATCCACATTTTTCTACACGGCTTCTAAACTCTGGAATGATCTCCCTAGTTCCTGCTTTCCTCGCACTTATGATATGAGAAAATTTAAGGTAGCTGTTCATAGGCATCTATTGGCAATTCATTATCCATCCTCCTAAGTGTTCCTGAGTGCTTTAGCACGATAGGCCTAATTTAGCCTGTTCAGGTCCACAATCATAAAAAAAAATAGTACCAACAATAAAAGTTGGATCAACTTTCAAATTTGAAAACAAAGAGAAAAAAAATGTTCAAAAACTTAACACTAAATACGGATCTGTCATGTATAGTCACATTCTTTGTATTTTTATTTGACAAAATTCTACTGTTTAGATTATTATTATTTTTGTTTATTAGTAATATTCAAACCGATAAAATCTATTCAGTACCTTTCTACTTGTATTTTGATTATATTTTTCCTAGCGCGACTTGGTATTATTTATTTGAGAAAAGAAATTATTTAATTACTTATAGCTAATAATACAGTTCCCATGAAAATGCTTACGTTTGGATTTGTTATAGAAAGGGGTACATTACAAGGATGAATCACATCTGGTATTTTTTTTACACATACGTATTTATGATTGTTTTCTTTGTCCCGTGCTACTTTGGCATAAACTAAGTTATTTTTTATTAGTTCTCCATATTTCATTGTTGTTGCAAAAATTGTTAGCTGTTTGAGATCAATCCTTATACAAAAGGGCGGTACAATTTTACTGGTTTTAACAATCACACCTGGTAGGGGTTTAAAGGAGCCATATTTTCTCGTAGAAATTCAATACTATATCAATCCTAAATGTTATTTTCGCGACTATTTCAACTATAGAGCAATTTACACGTTACAAAACTGGTTAGATTCTAATATTTGTTTATTATTAATATTCAAACCGCCGGGTATAAGAATTTGTTCAGAAGCTTACCCTTATTTTATTGATTTAGAAGTTGTCATTTTAACACGTTTTTGTTTCACTTTCGAAATCTAGAAGCGGAACAATCTTAAACACGTCTTATCTTAAACACATCCTATCTGCTACTTGCATTAGAACGACTTTACTTGCTCGCAATTGTACTACGACTAAACACTGTTTAAGAAATGATTCATGTGTAATTTACATATGGTACGGTTGTAGTATGACCTTGTTCTAGTTTTATCATAGACAACAACCTGTAATTCTTCTTGTTTCCATAAACTGATTCTATTTTTATATTTCTAAGAAATGTAATATGACATCCCTGCGGGTCAATAATCTTTCAGATTGAGCACTGCATTTTTAGATTTATAAGAATTGTAATATACCATTTGACCTTGGTCTGCGTTTAACATAGACAACAACAGCAACAACCTGTCATTCCTCTTCTTTCCATAAGCTGATTCTACTTTTATATTTCCAACAAATGTAATATGATACACTTGCAGGTCATTACTCTTTGACCTTGAAAACTCTATATTTAGATTTCTAAAAGTTGTAATATGGTGGCCTAGCAATTTCTGTTTTTAGCTGGAAATTTTGATCTAAATGTGTCCTCTCACACCATGTTTAAGCTTGTTAAATACCCACTTTGTCCTACTTTCAGTTTAGAAAATTATTTCACCTTCACCCAGTTTAGTCAACCTAAGTACCATTTGACCTTGATATACTTTTTAGCATACATATTTCCACGAATTGATTCTATTTTTATATTTCTAAGAAATGTAATATGATACCCCTGAAGGTCATTTTCCCTTTGAGCTTGAAAACTCTATTTTTAGGTTTCTAAGAATTTTAATCTGATCATGACGATGACCTTGCGATTTATATCTTTAGCTTTAAACATTGATTCTGACATTTTGGCCTGGACGTGCTGCACAAATTTAAATTGAGGTTTGATCTTGAAAGAGCTCCAAAAGCTTTCATTTCTCACCACCAGAGGGCGAGTGACCTTGAACTGGTCCAGAACCGGACCCTAATCACTACTAATTACGCACTGTTAAAGAACTTTCTGCATACAATAGGTTTTCAGATGAAGTGGTAATGAACATAAACAGGAGACAAACACATATGATGCGGGTTAAGAGTGTAACTACATTAGGTAATGCTATAGAACAAATAGAAACAATGTATGTTAAATTACCGAACTATCCTGTTAATACAAAAGGTCTATCTAAAATCCTTTCCAAGATTAATTTGAAAGCAATCGCTACTTTGCATAATAGTTTGTTAACTCCTTTAGGCAATCCAAAAGATCAAGTGGATAAGCAAGATAGGTGGGGAATTTATAAAATTAATTGTAAAAATTGTTAACAAATATATGTACGGCAGACTAAACTACATATCAAAATTCGCTTTAAAGAGGACTTGGCTCATATAAAATACAAACGTTGGGTCAATTCCGCCGTAGCCCTACATATGTTTGATAAAATCGTGTATATGTATATATATATATATATATATATATATATATATATATATATATATATATATATATATATATATATATATATATATATATATATATATATATATATATATATATATATATTTAAAAACCCAAATTTTAAGAACTGGACTGGACATTTATTGAAATTAAATATATAATGATATGCAAATTTTCTTGTTTACGTGATTTAGTTTAGGAAATACTCATATTTTATCATAGGAAAATGCGGAATCGTGTAAGCAAGGACGTTTTTATTATAAGCGTTAAATAATCAGGTATACGACTAATATAAAGAGAATTTTAGACAGTTGCTGATTTTTCGTTATTTTTATATCTCTTTGTATTATTTTTTACAAGGGTAATTTATTCAAATTTCGGTAATAAAACTTTGGGACGCAGTTAATACTTGAGACAAGAACGTGACAGATTAAAAAAAAACATCTAGAATTGGCATTTCTAAAGCGATAAGATAATTTTCTAGTCTAAAAATATTTAAAACTGAGTGTTACAGCTGTCTGAATAACTACAACGATGCCCCGCATTAGGCTGTCGGATAGAGCGTCTCTTGAACGTATTTCGGTACTACGCGCGATGCAACCTGTTTCGTGCTTCGCACAACACTGAATTTTCGTGTCACCTAGGATTCTCACGTCTAGTAACGCCGCCTACATCTCACGTCACCAGCAGAGCTACAATTATACGCGTAAGAATGCGCCTCTTGCCTTTTCACATTTAACTGTTATCGGGTATATAACACCTCTTAATGTGTGTGTGATAGTCATATTTTACGATAAATACTACAGCATACAAAGATTGAAATTGCTAACATTACTTCTAACCTGTAATTCTTTGTTTTATTTCAATAGTATATTTTTCAAGTTGTTACTTCACTTTTTAACATTAGTGACTAATCATATATTAGAAACAAAGTTTCTGATCGGTGTCACATTTTCATGCATATATGATATAAGTAATTGTAACTGGAGTAAAAAAAATTATTTAACGCTTACATTGGGATTGCATTGCATTGCATAAATTCATAAATATATTTAAAATTTGCAAAAAATGACTGCTTTACGTTGATGTACATGAGTATGTCGAACTTCCAGATGTTTTCAATATTTTCCTTAACGTAGATCATTTCACTTTTCTAGAGCACCGTCACTTGCATTTTTCTTTAATTTTTTTAACTGTAGTAAATTTTTTTGGATAATGAGAGTATTTTACGATACGTACGCACCACGCTTTCTGTTTTTGGGAGCTGTACCAAGTTACACTTTTTATATGGGATACCAAGTTCTATGACGTAGAAAAAAAGAAAAAAAAAACAAACAAACATTTAAATTTTATCATTAGGGATTAGTCATATATTTTAATTAAAAGTTTCTGACTAAAACTCTAGTAAGAGTTTTATTTTTCTGCCTTACTCTATATGAATATATCGGGAAAACATCATAACCATAGATTAACTTCAAACGTCTTATTTATTTAAAAACTAATATATTTATCTACAATAAGTAAGATACTACTTAAACATACTACTTACAAAAAAAAGAAAACTAAAAAGAAAACCTAATTACTAACCACATAAAAACAAACAACCCTTACACTCGCACACACACCACCCATTCATCCCCTCCAACGTACGCGATATATTTTCAGTGTTTCTTCTATTTTGCCCCACACACTCTAAATGTCGATTAGCCTCCACCAGTTCTTGATTCAGTTTTTTCACTCGCCCACCCCTATCACCTCAGTATTAATATAGTCACTATGAAGTTTTCGTAACCACCGAATACTCTTTTCTCTAAAGGCCTGAAGGGTTGGTAGGTCTTGCTGATCATCCTGCTGCCTGAGGTGCTCTTCTATAAGAGCTAAATCTTTTCCCCAATATTGTAGGGTCCGCTGCGGTGGTAGTGGTGGTGTTGCGTTACTGTTGTTGCTGTGTTATGATAAAAAGATGAATAAATTTATTTGTACTAACACTATGAATTAATAAAAGAAAATTATAATATTAATTAAAATTATACTTACTTTTCAAAATACCTCGAAAAATCATTCTCCACATCGCTATCTCTGATGGAGATGGTTTGAATGTCTCTTCAAAGGGCGTTGGTTTTGTAGTGTTATTTGATAGATATGATATATATATATATATATATATATATATATATATATATATATATATTATAAATTCTTTAGGACGTCCAGTCGACCGCGGATAATGATAGCTTAGCTATTCATTTTATTTTTGTGTGGTACGTGGGTGAATATTGTTTGTTACAGGTCCTGCCATAGTTCCAGTGTTCTAGACTTTTCAAGACAAGAAGCAAAACGCCGTTACCAGCGTTGTATGTGCCCAACGCACCCCGTGTGCACGGTGGGGTTACGATCTCGGCATGCCTGGAGTAGGGTTAATTTTATCCATTGCCATAATTGTTTGTCCGTACAATTTGTTTTACAGATGTTAAAAGCTTTGTTGACATTTTTCTTTAGTCTTGTGAATATCCAACTTGTGTATTTTGGTATATATCTAAATTCTCTTCTTGTATGTCATCTTCTTGTTCTCTTTTCTAATATGAGACTCGGATACTGTTATGAATTATACAAATTCTTAGTTTATTTATTATATTATAAAATCTAGCTTCTATTCGTTGTAAACCTTCACCATCTAACTTTGTTCCCACATATAATTTTTAAACGTCTTGTCTGGCGTAAAGTAAACCATGCTTAGTAATTTTTAATTTTACGCTTTATATTTTAAATTAATTTTAATGCCTAATCAACTATTTCAAAACAAGTATACGTTTCCGCACGCTTCTACACTTCCGTACGCCGTGCGACAAAGTACTTTACCGCACGCAAAACAATTACTCTAGAATACATTTATTTGCATTTTGATGCAAGGAATTATATCATTCTATAGTTGTTTTTTCCATTTTATTCAAATTTTGTTAAATGTGGGTATTGAGAAATAAGTTTGTTAAGTGCGAAATCTCCGATGATGCAAAAAAATTAAAAAAATATTCAAACTAAATAATCTGACATTACTGCTGATATTATCAATTAAAAATAGTAAATAATTTGCCAAAAAGATGTAGCAAAAGGTTTTAAAATAGAAGTGTTTTAGTCTACTTCTTTGTGTCTAGTTATGTTGTATCTAATTTTCATTCTCATCACTCTCGTAGAAAAATGTTGTTCCTAACTCGTGCGAAAAATGCCTTTTCTGACTTTCCGCACTAGTTAGGAAAAAAACTATCTACAATTTAAATAGGTACGTAATATATTCCTTCATCTAGTTCAACATTCAGTTTTACTTCATGCCTACGTTTTAAGGTGAATAGTTCTTATCGTTCTCCCAGGGATCTGTATATTTCTCTTGCTTCTAACTCCCGTTAAGTCACAATAATCATGAAACCGGTCGGGAGGTGGTTGGTTATGATACTCTCGTTAAAAGCCATACTTTGCTTTTTACAATTTCTTTGTTAATACTATTTATTTGCTATTCATTGTACTAGAAATAATTTTAGAAAACATGTATGTGCCCATTCTCTATACTACCCCATATTAATGTTTCTTGGTTTTTTAAGTTTTCACAGGTTATTAATAAACGTGGGTTGTAAAGGTATTTTCCGGTTGCAAATGAGCTTTCACTCGCATACAAATTAAGACACTTGAACTTAATTATATTTACATTGTGTGTATGTTATTATAAGTTTTTATTATAAACGACTAAGTTCAAAGGTAAATATTTAATAAAAATTATTATAAATTTTATTAAATACATGAATAAAAAGTTTACCTCGAGTAGCATTTGAACCTACGACCTGTACTTTGCTAGAGTACCGCGCTAACCAACTGCGCCATCGAGATTCAAACACCAAACAAACTTTGTCTTTATTTATCTAGTACTGAATTTTTACTACTGGGTGGGAAGGGGTTGGCGGTCTTACGGTTTGGGGGGTGATACGGGTGCAAATAATCTTTAATAAATACACGCGCTTTTAAGTTTAATTAAAGTCAATTGCTCAGTACCGATCAATCTTCACTAGAAGAATTAGTATAAATTGCTTTCAAGTTTAATCTTCGAGCAAGTATCTACTAAAATAAACAATTTGACCTTACAATTTACAATAAGTTGCTGTACACATCAAGTGAGCATAAACTCAATACGGAGATGGCGCAATACTTGGGTGACCTACTTATATAACCTCGGCCACAATGGTGGCGGGACATCTTGGTAATTCCAAGTCACCCTGTGATCATCCAGTAGCGTCAGAATGTCTTCTAATTAAAATTAAATTGATTATTTATTTTCTGGTTATATCATTACGCTAAAACTTTAAGAATTAATTATTTGAATTCTTGATCCAATTCCTTATCAATATATAACAGTTAATTTGTTAATTGGTGTAGGGATAGATCTTCGATGAATAATTTCTAAGTGTATAATTTTATTTCCATATTTTGGTTTTAATACTTAGTAGATAACGTTTGCAAATTTACGATACGGTGCATTTAACAAAACACCATTAATACACAACGTTGAGAGGTTTTCACACTTAATGCTAGTAACTCTATGATAATTACTGGTTACACTGGCAGCTAAAAAACTAGTCTTCACAAGGAACCTGTAACTTTTTGGGTGGAACTTTACCCTATTCGATAGCTTCAAGCGCAAATAAATAACCATCAATATTTTCAGAATTTGGAAGTTTTTGCAACAAAGATTCGCCTATATGAGAAGAATAATCATTATTTTTAAATTAATTTCCATATTAAGTACAGATACGAATGATTGAGCATTACAAAAATTTAATGGTAAACACATATTTGGATTAACTTGCTTCTCCAACGCTATTAGACGCTCTTTACTGATAATAAAGTTAGATAACAAAAATAAGGTAGTATAAGAATAACTATTTATTACATCAATTAAGATGTGCACAAGCGGGTAACAATATTAAGCAACACTAGTGCTTTCGCCAGAGTTGTGGGCCTCTTGCTATTCTAGGAATAGCCTGGAATAAAATTACAACGTATAACTCCAAGTTGTTAGAAATGATTCACTTATCATAGTCAAGCTAAGAACCCCAAAAACGAAGAGAACAACTGTAACAAGTTTCATTGTCAATGAACTTATAACAAAATATCCCTTTTAAAGGAACACTTTAGGATATTTGCGGTTTTAGGTAATTAATAATTATGGTAGTTGCTAAAATATGGCCGTATTTTCTATACTATTAATTGAGGAAGTCGCCAAAAGGTTAATCTTTTAAAATTTATTTTTAAATGTTTTGGTAAAAATTTCACAAAAACACTGTTCCGGTTTTGTTAATAATTTAAGCTATAATCTGTCCAGAAACTAAGCGAAAAGTATGTTGGCAGATTCTAGAGGCGTTGTCTGGTTTTATGATAAAAAATGTAAAACGGAAATAATGAAATGAATTAATAATAATTAAAAGTTGGGAAGAAACAAGGATACTACATATTTGGAATATAATTTTTCTGTATTCAGATTAAAAGAATTTCGTGGTTGATTAGGTAAGTATTAATTATTAATTATTAGGTAGTTGTTAATTATTAATTATTAATTTCAATATAGCCAAATGATAGTTCTTCCGAAGAAACGTGAATTTTCAGAATAACTGTATTTTAAAATTATATACTTTTATAATCTGTCTTATAAATTTTGTTTGTTATCGTATAATATAGGTAATAAGGAGTTCAGATACGTATGAGTACATTATACAATAATTGTTGTCTTACATTAAATTTAAAAACTCTATAAAGTGATTTATAACAAACGAAGTGTTTCATAATTAAATCGCCATTTGTTTATTTGAAAAACCCATGTACACGCATATCATTTTTACTTTAGTACTCAACAACAGATAGGCCCCATTGTTACAGGATTAGCAGATATTGAAAAATAACTTACGTTGTAACCTATAGTATGGAAGCGGCATATCTTAAAACTAGTTTAAGAAATCAAATAAGTACTTAACACAAAATGGTGTATCACTTATATGTAAAATAAATGAACTATATTAATTTATTCCTTCGTTTCGTTTCTGGACAGACTTTACGTACAATACACGTGAGCGTCTCGATAGGCTTCGAATAATAATACTGCAAAAATTAAGATCTTTCTATTTTCTGGTTACTTTTTTCATTATTCACTTATTATACACATTTTTGTTTATTTCCAAGTATTATATCAATTTAGTGTCATAATAATATGGTAGAAACCGCAGTGTAGTGACACTTACAGGAAAATACCTTTCAGCTACCATAATTTTATGTCGACTAAATCATTTATTACACTATTCACTATGTAAAAATGAAGCACGTGACATGGGCGCATCATCCTAATCTGGGCTGTACCAAGTACTCCTCAGTAAGGGGAAGGAGAATGCGAAATTTCTTTTAAATTGGATACAGAATTATGAATTTTTATGCTCTCTAGTTTAAGTGACAGATGTAGTGGTTGCTTATGTTAACTTTTTTGGTGTCTCATGTGCTAATGCAATAAACAAATTGATAATAAATTGTTAATAAAGTGGCAAGTGAAACTTTACACATTTGTATGTTTTTCAACTGAATACACTATTCGTAAAGTACCTGGACGATCTTGGAGATACTTAAGAAATTCAAGGCAATTCAGTTCAACGTTATGTTTTTCCTTTAAAGATCCTTTTAAATTTTTTACAATAAGGCTAGCTTTCTTTCTCTAGTCAAAATTCTCTTCACATCGGAAAAAATTCTTTCCGCGGCGGCGTAGGATGCCGGTAAACCATGCATATTGTAATCATTTTTTATGTACTATTGTGTGGTATACCTTCAGTCTTGAAGTGGTTAAAAAGCTGGATTCATAGTTTATCTATAAAAACAGAAACTTCTTTGGATTATTTTATTTTTTGACTGGGTTTATACTTTTTACCACCCATGTGAATATTAGGGTGTTGTTCTTATAAAAACAGTTAATGAGTTTCCAACAGCTGACCACAGTGGTTCTTCGTTTAGTAGTGCCCAACGAAACACTTGCGTCCACCTGTCCAAATAGGCTATACAAGTATTATAAACATGGTCACTGATGTTGCAAATTGAGTTGCAGCTAGGTTTTCTTCATTTATCAAAGCTACTAGCATATTGTTAACTTGATTTGGCAAATGGACTTAATTTTTCCTATTTGTCAAATGTTTCAACAATATATTCGGATATAGTGTCGGAAGTTTCAGTTGGACATTTGAACCACCAAAAGTTTTACTTGAATGACCTTGTCTTCATAAAATACTTCACGAGTATACGAAAATTTTTTAAACTGCCGTGATTTGAACAATCGGTATAGATTGCTATTAAATTGACCATTCATTTTGTATGGAGTTTGACGATTCTTTTTGTAAAACGTTACAATCAATACTTTCAGGTTTCGTTTTAGCACATTTCGTTGGAAGCAATATTGTATTAGCTTACTAGTGCAATCCACGGAACGAAAGCACTGATGGTGGGTTACGTTGTAGTATGACCAATTACGTCCAATAGGAGCTAGCTTCTGTTCTTCATTTCCAAATGTGCCCTTACCAAAAAAACACGACTCTACTACTACTAGTAGCCTTTTTTACCATGTGCAAGTGAGATCTATGCACAATATTTTATGTACTTTACATTGACATTTTTCACCGTTCTAGACACACACGCTACAAATAACATTTATTTATTTAAAATGAGATATTCTTTTAACATTTAACTTTCAATAACTAACTATTTACACTATATTTATTTATGCCCACAAAAGTGCTAAATTGGTGTCGCAAATTGTAGAACTTTTGGCGTCATCCTATGTATCTTATCTGAACTGTCGCGCTATCTCTTTCGTACATTCTAGACCTTGAATATTCCTTCTAAATAATGAAAGGTCGGAAGACGGACAAAAGGGACTTCTTTATGTATACAACACATTTAGATAATTTATCAAAATAATTATACATACGAAATAATACAATTAAAAAGGGGCTGCATCGCATAATAGGGGACGAATGGTCGCCTTAGTGAGAGGAAATAATTGAGCAATATTTTTAATACGTGAAGTAATCATAATTGATTTGAATGAGATGAATATTGTTGCCAGACGTCCGTTTTTAAAACGGACAGCACGTTTTTCATGTGGAGTCTACCTGTCCAGCCGATTACTAACAAGTTTCTGTTTTATAAGAATGTCTTTAAATGAATAACATTTAAAGTTAAAAACGAAAGATAGACTCGAATTTAACCTTATAAGCCCTTCAGTAGTAGTTTAGAGGGGAACAATGTTAAGATTCTGGTCTTTTGAGGAAGTTAGGTTAGTGAGTACCATAAAACAAAGTATAGTGATAAGATTGTTCATTTTGATTTATAATTATAATTGTTGTAGGTTAACTAAATTGTTTAGAATTTATAACCAAAGACCAATATAAGCGGCAAGACAATCGATTTTATTATCTACGGCGCGATGGAAGATACCAGACACAGCCGCGCTTATGAAACATGACGTTAGTAACCATTTGCCGCAACATGCTTGACAGTACGTCCACACTAAATATAACCTCAAAATTTGAGGTTTAATGTTTGGGAGTGCCCAAATTATTCGAAATTACGCAAAGAACAAAAAGCAAATTTAATCTTATTTAATTTATTTTACAACTTGATACTAACATTTAACAATTACTTTTTAATTTTAAATTCCAACAATGTTGCATGTACATAGATTAAATTTCATGTTTTTCATAATTATTATAGGAGAATTAATTCTCATGCATTTCCAACAATCTCTACTTAGGGAATATTCCGTCAGCTACACCGTGAAATCGCCTTTCTGTAGGTAAAACTATGCTGCTATTAGGTAACATACCTTGACAACATTTCGTCAAAATTTTAGCAGTAAAAAACCTGCCCCTTGGTATATTATAACTGAAAATTTCTACCCAATCCCTACCGAGCTAGAATTAGGAATCCAGGAATCTTCTATTAATTTCTGACGCCTTGGGAAACTTTCACAACGTCCGGTAAAAGTTCAAATTCCAGAGAGATAAGTGATAGTAAGTCTGTCTAATAGTATCGTTCAAAGCTTCATAGGAGAGAAGAAAGCTGAATGAGCTTTATACCTGGAAAAAGCCATTCAATTAGTTATTGGCGGCGTGGATCGAAATCCTCTCTCTAGTTTATTTAAAATTAAATCCCAACTAAACTATATTCTGGAAATAGTTATTGACCTAGACACTTTTCAGGCAAAGTTTCGAAAAAACCATTTTGCCATATTTTAACCAGCAACAATCATAGGTCATGGAATAAAACTACTGAATTACCGACACATGCCGTTAAACTAATTAAGAGGTCGCAATTTTCAAAAATGTGATAATTAGGTGACTTAAATAAATTATATACGGTGTCTACGTTACAAACGCCGTCTAGTTAATTAACGTCATCCGTGGTATCCATGTCATCTGCGTCACACACGTTATATACGTGATCAAAGTCAAGCCCGTCGCCTTCGTCATTTTCCTCATAACTGAGCTAGTGGCGTAATGGTGACACGACCTACTTAGCGTTCGGGAGGTAATATGTTCGATTCCCGTTACCGTCTACCTTGCATTAGGTTTATTCAGGGCGACTACTTAGGTAAATGCTGAGGTACTATATTTCCCATCAAAAACATAGCTCAGTTCATTCCGATCCTATCCTGACCACACCCATCCATAACCCCAACATGCATATATACGTAATGTATGTATGTATGATGAGAATCCATGATTGTGGCAGTAGGAGCTTGGAAAGCTCGAGCACTGACCTCTTCCT
Source organism: Vesta saturnalis (assembly GCA_036346205.1). Classification (NCBI taxonomy): domain Eukaryota; kingdom Metazoa; phylum Arthropoda; class Insecta; order Coleoptera; family Lampyridae; genus Vesta; species Vesta saturnalis. Next base: position 300,205 of record JARFJB010002012.1, on the reverse strand, counting down.
TGGGGATGGAATCTTTTCCTTTTCTTCCTCATCTGCATCATATACGCCTGCATGATCTGCTTTACCTACGTCAGATAGGTAATTTGGTTGTCTGCCTCATACCTGTTGTTTGTCTTTTGTGTCATCCATAACAACTAGACCAAATGGCATGACTATCGTTTATGCATCCATTATTTACTGCACTTATGTCACGCACATTGTCCGTCATACATTTATGTTTACAGATCATATGTTGTTGGTGCCGTTTTTGGTTACACTTTGTTCTCAGTTATGCCACGTGTTGTAATCATGTCTGAGTCGTACATGGTCTGCATCTTTGTGTTCCAAATTTCCACGTGATACAGGTACCGCTAGTACTAGCACCTTGCCCATTAGCTAAGTTGCTCTAACAGAACGTATCCTTTAACGCCTTCATTAACTTTCAAACACTGAAATGTAGTGCCATGAATACTAGAAAGCTTAGATTACAGTTTATTACAATCAATTAATTGCTGAAAGATATTCTAAAATTGCAAAATCACGGATGGAGACGTATTGATTTTTTTTAAAGAATTCAAGTCTTTGATACTTCTCTTTCATGTTTCATTAAACCTATAACACATTCAGCCGTTGCTATTTACTTACCATTAAACTAGTTTGTTGTGATATAACCCGAAAGAAAAATCTTAGGGTGAACAGTCCGATATCTTGTAGTAGGATCATCAATAAGAAGTATGATTGGATACATAATCCCATAAAATCTTTTACAGCTCACATTTTTTGCAAAACTATAGTATCAGTAATATTATTTCCAATCCTCACTATAGTGTCCTACGCTACCCTATTCTTAAAAACGTAATTCGAAGTAAATCTCAATAATTGAAAGATTTAGGAGCATAATATTGAACTTATTCTCATTGGTATAAATTCCGTTGAAAATTGTCTGATAGCATCTTGACTTTACTCACATTAATTTGAGGTTCAGGATTATTTCAAAGCCTAACTCTAAACTTATTTGCAATAACCCAAATCTGATAAATAATTGAGTCTATTGGTATTTTACGCTGTGTTATGTTAATTATGTAAGATAGGGGGGATCAAGTTAAGTGTTAAAACATAGTAAAGCAGTCAAGCAATAAAATTACTCAACTTAAAATTAACAAGCTTTGCGTATTGGTGATTCAACCTCCTAATTATACACGGGAAATAATCGTTAAAAAACCCAAATGATGGTTAATCAATCAGTAATTTTACAAGTAACATCTATAAATACAAAAAGCCAACAAAGAAAGAGTTCAATATGTAAACACCGCAAAGTACTATTAATTTATTGTTTTTTATTTTCTTGGTAATTATTCTACTTAGTTTCAATGGTCTGTTACGTAATCGCTTTGTTCTGATAACACCCATTCCTATCTACCTTTTTGTCTTCATTACACCTGCTACAGCTAAAGAGGATGTTCGTTCACCTAACTCTGCCTCGAGTGCCTTAACACGATCCCAAGGTTTCCTTTCCAAAATATAAGACGCTCGATATTTACTAGCCAAGTCTTTACTATCCCTATAACTGATATCGTGAACTTTGCAATGAGCGTCTAGCAGGTTGATACCGAGATCATCACATTAAAGCCTTTTATCTAATTTAGTTCCCGGATCACAATACTGATACTCGGGAATATGGAGCTCAATGTGTAGCTTATTAACGAGATGATTAACTAGACCACGTCCATGTGCACTTCTCGCTTCCCAACCAACACTGTTGGAGGTAGGAATTGCTATATTTATAGGTAACGATCAGTGCTACAATAAAGAATGGACCAATGTTTTACCAATATTTGTAATAGTACTTGTAATTGAACACATTCTCAAAGTCGCGACAAATGTTATTGTTTTTGGTTGCAGCATCGCCATACTTCATCATACGAAAGTGGCGGTAGATCTTGAAAGAAGCATCGAATACTGTATGATTCCAGTAATTGCAACCGATAGTTAATTATATACTTTAGTTTGGTTCTTATTCAACGTACAGCAACGGTCGTGGTTTTGCCGAATTGTTATGCTTTTTAATAGTCTTTCTGATGATGATGATGTGTCTTTCATTACTTCCCGGTTATAACAAATGGTAAAATTGCTACCAAGTAATTCTGAACGTTTCTCGTATTCAATGTCCGTCTCCTCGTTAATATTTGAACAATAAATGTGGTTTTCAGTCTCTTAGGAACAAAGAAACTTCATTTACAAATACGCTTGCCACTTGAGTAGCATCTACCAATCTTCTATTTTCATAACGGGAAGCCCGACTGTTCATAGAATTCGTATAACTGGCGCAATATGTAGGTGTGTACAGTATAAAATTTCAACGTATTCTTTTGAAGAACTGACCTCGACTAAATCATATGAGCTACAATCAATTAAACGTTCATCGGTAGCGCTGTTATGCATATTTTCAGTTGGTAAAGAGCACACGGTAGACATAGTTGCTGTGGTAGAACGATCCCCATCATTACAACACCAACACCAACATATGAAGAAGTGATTACAGCTACTCTTGCTATCCATGTAGAATAGTTTCAAACCAATTCGAGTGGACTTGCGTTGACGGCAACAACTAATGAATTAGTAACCGAAAATATACATTTTATTATTATGTGTCGTTTTTCCCCACCCCGTAACATCGGGAACGTAATCTATCCAGTGCCAAACTTTCGCACAGCCCTCTTCTTGCATTTCGATAAACAAAGGCCCACACTATCATATTATACGCTACATTTCTAGTCTCATCAATAACATTTCTCCATTATCATGTATCTACTAATCATTTAATCAAGAAATAAAAGACATTTTTGCAATAAAAAATTTATGGTTTATTTCCAAACAGTTATACATGCATATACAATATTATTATTCTATCGTTTTAGAGAAATGTTAAATTAGTAGTCTTTCCAACGGTTCCGACGCTGGTGATGTACACATCTTTCTCAGTCGGACATTGTTTAAACATTTCAGTGCGATTTCCTTTTTTGAAGTGTTCATAGAATCGTAAAAGAATTATGCACTTAAAGTTCTCAGTTTTGAACGTAATGTGTTTCCTATACTTTGTATAGATAGTGTTGATAACAATTACTCTATATTTTGCACCCACCTGCAAGTCTACGTTTGTGAAGGATTTACAAAAAGTACTGCTATTTAACGCAGATAGATTCATCTTTAATGAGAACGCTCTTGAATTATAGTTGACATCGGAACTGTTCTATGTATTACTGCATCTAGATTTTGATGGTAAAGGGGAGCATGTGCTATGAAATTGCATCAGTACGCTAATCTGCATCTAATAATAAAGAACCCGCTACCATCAGGAGATGCTGTACATTTTTTGCAATTGCGCAGCTTTTAGTTCTTTCACAAAATATTTTTCACATATTTTCTTTAAATTTAAAAACGTTTCACATATCGTTACTCCTGTTTCATACTATTTCGTTAAGACGTTATACTCATCTACGCTATAATCAGCTCGCCCTTAAACCGCCTTATGTTGGGCATCAAACACTAATGCCGAAAATTCTTGCTTCAAGCGTTCCACCGCTGTTCTCAGGTCTGTTACTTTGGTCCATTATTCTTGAGAGTATGCTATCCACACATTTAGCATTCACTAAATATTACACTATTTTCTTATATTATTACTCTAAACTCCTCATTATGTTACATTAGTGCAGATATGAACAATCTATTTGATTACCACACATATTTGGTTACGCGCATCAGCTATTTTTAGTGATGATTCTGTAACTATAATTTTTAACCTAAGAAGCGAACCGACTATTTTTAGCTCTGACACCATCTCCACTTAGTGAGGACATGAACCGGCTATTTTTAGCGAGGCCGCGAAACAGATGTGTGTCTAGCACAGATACGAAAAACACATACCTGGTTATTTCCTTTGTTACATATTTGCATAGCAGAGATTCAAACCACACATGTTTGATCACCTACTATTTTTTAATTATTTTTAGCTAAGACACAAACTGACGGTTTTTAGCTGTGGTGCGACCAGCTTTTAGTGAGGACACGAACCGGCTATTTTTAGTTATGACACAACCACGTCTTAGTGAGGACGCGAACCAGCTATGATCTGACCACCATGGTGACATTGCAAATCTAGTTACTTTTAAAGTAAATTAAAAAAAGTATTGAAACTAAATAACCTGACATTACTACTGATATTCTCAATTAAAAATATTAAATCATGTAACCTTGGGCGTCATATTTTGATAGTTCTCATATTAAACTGATATTAAGTTGATAAATGTCAAGTGTTGAGGTAATGAGTCGGTAATGAGGACGATTTAATAAAATGTATTCAGAAAGTTCTGATGAAGACATCCAAGCAGGAATTATGAAAGGAAGAGGCAAATATAGTTAATATGCCAACCAAATCAAAATAAAGACACGAAAAGTAGTATGATTTGTTTATGAAGTAGGGGCCAAAAAATGGAATAAAAAGTTTTAAAGAAGTGTTTTAGCCTGCTTTTTGTATCTAGTTGGTTTGTATCTAATTAAGTGTTGCTTTTTCACACTCCTCACGCACGTAGAAAATATGTTCCTAACACGTGCAGAAAATTTCTTTTGCGCATGAGACCGCATGTCCGAACCCTTTTTCACGTCGTTTGGATCTCAATCTCGTGCGGAAAAGTTTTACTTGCCACACTAGTTAGGAAAATAACTATTTACAATTTAAACGGGTGCGTAAATTTTTTTTTAATCTAGTTCAACGTTTATTTTTACTTTGTTCCTATATTTTAAGGAGAATAATTCTTCTTCTTTTCCCAGGGTATATGTTTCAGTTGGTTTTAAGGCCTGTTAAGCACAATAATGATGAAACCGGTCGGACGGTGGTTGGTCATGATACTCTTGTTTTCTGAACCCTAAAAGGGAAAAGCGATTCTTTGCTTTTTACAATTTCTTCGTTAATAATATTTATTTGCTATTCATTGTACTAGAAATAACTGGTTTAAAAAATATATGTGTCCCTTTTCTACATAACCTCGTATTAAAATTTTCCGGTTTTTCAAGTTTTCACACTTTATCAAAAAATGTAGGTTGTAAAGCTGTTTTTCGGTTGCAAGCGAGGCTTGCAGTTAGCTTCTACCCGTATACAAATTAAGATCAGCGAGGAAAACTTTGATTGAAGTTAACCATATTTATATTATTTGTATGTATTTGTGGTCCGGTATTTAAACTACTGGGCGGAAAACGGCAATGACAGTATTATAGTTCCAGGGATGGTATGAGTTAAAAATACCTAGGATGATACCTAAAGATATAGTGCATTCTAGAACGTTTTTGGGCCTATAGTGAACTCTTAGACGGTTTCCAAACGAAATGCTCCAGGTCCCTCAGAAGAGAATAACTGCAGGGTTTGGGCGACGGTTGAAGATGTTGCTAACACAAAATTATTTCGGGTGTAAGAGCGGATACAGAGTAAGGCAAAGGTCACTGTTTCCCTCTTTACGAACGTGGGCCTTTCATCAATGATTAATAATGACTAAGTAAATAATTTTTAGTAAATACAAGCGAGTTTTAGTTTAATTAAAGTCAAATCCGAAACGGGCGATTCTTCAGTAGCGACCAATCTTCACTAGAAGAATTACTAAAAATTACTTTCATATTTAATCTTTCAGCAAGTATCTACTAAAATAAACTATTTTAGCTAACGATTTACAATACGTTGCTATACGATTCACGGAAGCACACACTCAATGTGCAGATGGCCCCATACCTGGGTGACCTACTTATATAACCTCGGCTACGATGGTGGTGGGGCGCTTTGGTAATTCCAAGCCACCATGTGATCAGCCAGTTGTGTTGGAACTTGTGTTAATAAAAATTAAATTGTTTATTTATTTTCTGGTTATATCAATGCGCTATAATTATTTCTTATCTCGCAACAGAGGAATTAGTATCAAATATTTCCACTTCGTACGTGAAAAAATTATTATTTACATAACGACTTAATTGCTAACTACAGATATATTTGACAACTCACAATTCTAAATCACAGAAGTCATTTGCCTCCTTTTGCATGTGTTATCGTTTGAATGTAATTTTTAAAGCACATTGTGTTTTACATACTAGCGAGAAGATTGGCAGATAAATTTTAGTTGTACTATCTTAGAGTTATTTTGATAAACTTTATAAAGGTTACCAGCATTTAGTTATATTATTAATATCGAAAGTCACTGAATAAAATTTAGTTTGTTTTTACTGACAATATATATTCACTACAATGATTATGAAAATTATTACACTAGTAGCAGACGGTTAAAATATGTTCGCATTTTTGAAATTGACATGACTTCTCCGTAAAATAAAATCTATTCAAAAAGGCATTTTTCACGGTCAAATTTCTATTATATAGAGTATAACATTTACGATATAAGTTAGTCAATCAGTGTAGACGGTTTTAGTTTTAATCACTTTGATAACTGTGTTGGCGAATTATATTATTCCAGACCAACTTTTTATTTATTTGAACGACGGCGTTTACCTATTCCTAAATTGAATTAACATAAAAGACTTGTTTGTAACGTTCTATTCAAGGTGTGCATTATAATAAAATTACGTTATCATTCATTATATTTTTAATTAAGGGATACTAAAAGTAAATCTATATTTACCTTTAGCGGTGTAGTCTTTTAAACTGTTTGTGTTTGTTTGAGTGTGAAAACAACTTTATCTCAAATACACAAAAGATATTTTCAGCTACTTTCCTTTTCCAATTCATTACGCAACATTTTAAGGGTTAATTATTTGTATTCTTGACCCAATGTCTCATCAATATTTAACGGTTCTTGTGTTAATTAATGTAAGGATTGATTTCGGATTAATTATTTTTCGGTGGATAACTTTACATTTATGTTTCGGTTTTAATACTAAATAGAGAGTTTGTAAATCTACCCTACGGTTCGTTTAACCAAATAGCATTTCTACAAAACGTTGAGAGGTTTTCATATATAATACCATTATGGCGTCCAAAATTATCGATAATCCGGGAGAAAGCGGCGTTACTTGGAAATTGTATTAGTTGGTTTTCTGTGAAGGTTGTAAGTTAAAAGAAGCCGACTCTGAAGGAGGAGGGCTCTCCTTTTTACCAACACATAAAACCAACGAACGCTGTTCCCTTAAGAAGACTACGCTTTCTCCAGGATTACCTGATTAGTTTTGATGCACGAGTGGTATTCGGTAGGATATCTCCAAAATAGAAATGAACAAAACCTTTATTCATTTAATTTAGAAAATATAAAAAGCTTTTTAATTACTGAACATGTAACAAGATTTAGAAAACGAACAATACTTGCGTCCAAATAAATGCCTCATTTTTCACTGTACTTTTCGGAACACTCTTTTCAATGTTGCTATCAATGGTTTCTCACGAAATTTTACGAAATCTTTTAATTTTTGCAATAAACAACATAAATTTTTTAAAATAGTTGTCAGTGTTTACAAATGCTTTTCGTTCATGACAAGAATAGCTCTGTTACTATAGTAGTTAAGGATGACGTCATTGCAGTTGAATTACCGCTGTAGTTCATAACGTTCAATGGGATTATCGCTGTAATCCTAACGAAGTTGCATTGCATAATTATATATTAGGGAAATACATGAGAAGAAACGTATGGTTATTTATAAATTACTTCCCATATTAAATACAGACACGAATGATTAAGCATTATAAAGATTTAACGGTAAACACCTATTTGGATTAACTTTCTTCTCTAATACTATTATACGCTCTTCACTGATAATAAAGTTGGATTACAAAGATAAGGTAGTATAAGATAAAATATTTATTGCATCAATTAAGATGTATACAAGCGATTAGCAACACTATTGTTTTCGCCAGTGTGGACCTCTTGCTATTCTAGGAATAGCCTGGAATAAAATTATAGTTTATAACTAAAAGTTGTTAGAAATGATGTACTTACCATAGTCAAGCTAAGAACCCCAAAAACGAAGAGAACGACTGTAACAAGTTTCATTGTCAATGAGTTATAAATCACTTATGGCAAAATATCCCTTTTAAAGGAACACTTTAGGATATTTGCGGTTTTCAGTAATTAACAATTATGGTAGTTGCTAAAATATGGCCGTCTTTTCTATACTATTAATTGAGGAAGTCGCCAAAAGGTTAATCTTTTAAAATTTATTTTTAAATATTTTGGTAAAACATTCACAAAAACACTGTTCCTGTTTTGATAATAACTTCAACTATAATCTGTCCAGAAACTAAGCGAAAAGTATGTTGTTAGATTCTAGAGGCGTTGTGTGGTTTTATGATAAAAAATGTAAAACTGAAATAATGAAATGAATTAATAATAATTAAAAGTTGGGAAGAAACAACGATATTATTTATTTGGAATATAATTTTTCCGTCTTCAGATTAAAAGAATTTCGTGGTTGGTTAGATAATTATTAATTATTATTTACTAGGTAGTTATTAATTATTAATTAATAATTTCAATATAACCAAGTGATAGTTCTTCCGAAGAATCGTGAATTATCAGAATAACTGTATTTTAAAATTATATACTTTTGTTATTGTTCTTATAAATTTTGTTTGTTCTCGTGTAATATAGGTAATAAGGAGTTCAGATACGTATGAGTATATTATATAATAATTGTTGTCTTACCTTAAATTTAAAAACTCTATAAAATGATTTCCAACAAACGAAGTGTTTCATAATTAAATCGCCATTTGTTTGTTTGAAAAACCCATGTACACGCATATCATTTTAACTTTAGTACTCAACAACAGATAGGCCCCATTGTTAAAGTATTAGCAGCTTTTGAAAAATAACTTACGTTGTAACCTATAGTATGCAAGCGGCATATCTTAAAACTAGTTTAAGAAATCAATTAAGTACTTAACACACAATCGTGTACCACGTATATGTAAAATAAATGAACTATATTAATGTATCCCTTCGTTTCGTTTCTGGATAGATTTTACGTACAATACACGTGAACGTCTCGATAAGCTTCGAAGAATAATACTGCAAAAATTAAGATTTTTCTATTTTCTGGTTACTTTTTTCATTATCCACTTATTATACACATTCTTGTTTATTTCCAAGTTTTATATCAATTTAGTGTCATAATAAGATGGTAGAAACCGCAGTGTAGTGACAGTTACAGGAAAATACCTTTTAGCTACCATAATTTTATGTCAACTAAATCATTTATTGCACTATTCACTATGTAAAAATGAAGCACGTGACTTGGGCGCATCCTCTCAATCTGGGCTGTTCCAAGTACTCCTCAGTAAGGGGAAGGAGAATGCGAAATTTATTTTAAATTGGATACAGAATTATGAATTTTTATGCTCTCGAGTCTAAGTGACAGATAATAAATAGTTAATAAAGTTGCGAGTGAAACTTTACCCATTTATATGTTTTTCAACTGAATACACTATTCGTAAAGTACCTGGACGAGCTTGGAGATACTTAAGAAATTCAAGGCAATTCAATTCAACGTTATGTTTTTCCTTTAAAGATTCTTTTAAATTTTTTAAAATAAGGCTAGCTTTCTTTCTCTAGTCAAAGTTCTCTTCATATCGGAAAAATTCTTTCCGCGGCGGCGTAGGATCCCGGTAACCCATGCATATTGTAATAATTTTTAATATGCTATTGTGTGGTATACCTGCAGTCTTCAAGTGGTTAAAAAGCTGGATTCATAGTTTGTCTATAAAAACAGAAACTTCTTTGGATTCTTTTATTTTTTGACTGGGTTTATACTTTTTACCATCCATGTGAATATTAGGGTGTTGTTCTTATAAAAACAGTGTTGCGTCCACCTATTCAAGTAGGCTATACAAGTATTATAAAACATGGTCACTGGTGTTGCAAATTGAGTTGCAGCTAGGTCTTCTTCACTTATCCAAGCTACTAGCATATTGTTAACTTGATTTGGCAAAAGGTCTTAATTTTTCCTATTTGTCAAATGTTTTAACAATATACTCGGGTATAGTGTCGGAAGTTTCACTTGGAATATTTGAACCCACAAAAGTTATAATTGAATGACCTTGTCTTCATAAAATACTTTACGTGTATACGAAAAATGTTTTAAACTACCGTGATTAGAACAATCGGTATAGATTGCTGCATAATTGACCGTTAATTTTTTATGGAGTTTGACGATTATTTCTGTGAAACATTACAATCAATACTTTCAGGTTTGGTTCTAGCACATTTAGTTGGAAGCAATATTGTATTAGGTTACTAGTGCAATCCATGTAACGAAAGCACTGAAGGTGGATTACGTTGTGGTGTGACCAATTACGTACACTCGCAGCTAGCTTCTGTTCTTCATTTCCAAATGTGTCCTTACCAAAACACGACACTACTACTAGTAGCCTTTTTTACCATGTGCAAGTGAAATCTATGCACAATATTTTAAGCACATTACATCACTGTCTAAGGTTATTAACATATGGATATCCACCTTCCAAATCTATTACATGTATACTTTCTTTTTGACATTTTCCACCGTTCTAGTCACACACGCTACGCATAACGATTGTTATGTAATTATTAATTATGTAAAATCGGATGTTTATTAACATTTATATTTTAATAACTAACTATTTACACTATATTTATTTATGCGCACCGGTATACTTGTTTTCCTCACGTATGACACCGTCGTAAGAAAATTCTTTTCGCGCTAGACTAGATACCTAACACCATGTAATGAGCGGCATAGCGCGATATTTATTTAAGTCGATAAAAGTGCTATATTGGTCTCGCAAATTGTAGAACTTGTGATATCATTCGATTGTATCTTATCTGAAGGTCGCGCTATCTCTTTCGTACATTCTAGACCTTGGTTATTCCTTCTAAACAATGAAACGTCGGAAGCGGGACAACAGGGACTTCTTTATATATATATATATATATATATATATATATATATATATATATATATATATATATATATATATATATCAACACATTTACGTAATTTATCAAAATAATTAGACATACGATATAATACATTTGAAAAAGTGGCTGCATCGCATAGTAGGGGACGAATGGTCGCCTTAGTAAAAGGAAATAATTGAACAGTATTTTTAATAAGTGAAGCAGCCACAATTGATTTGAATGAGATGAATATGTTTCCAGACGTCCGTTTTTAGAACGGACAGCACGTTTTTTATGTGGAGTCTACCTGTTCAGCCGATTACTTACTAGTTTCTGTTTTATAAAAATGTCTATAAATGAATAACCTTTATAGTTAAAAACGAAAGATGGATTCGCATTTATCCCTACAAGTCCAACAGTAGTAGTTTAGAGGGGAACAATGTTATGATTCTGGTCTTTCGATGAAGTTAGGTTAGTGAGTACCATGTAACAAGGTAAAGTGATAAGATTGTTCATTTTGATTTATAATTATAATTGTTGTACATTTTTAACTACGGCGCGATCAAAGATACCAGACACAGCCACGCTTAATAACGTCAGTAACCATTTGCCGCAACATACTTAGTGCGTCCATACTAAATATAGCCTCAAAATTGGCATTTGAGGTTTAATGTGTAGGAGTGCTCAAATTATTCGATATTAGGCAAAGAACAAAAAGCAAATTGAATCTTATTTAATTTATTTTACAACTTGTTACTAACATTTAACAATTACTTTTTATTTTTAAATTCCTATAATGATGCATGTACATAGATTAAATTTCATGTTAGCATACATCTTTACACCTTGTACATCATTATCATAGGAGAATTAATTCTCATGCATTTTCAACAAACTCTACCTAGGTAATATTCCATCAACTACACCGAGAAACCGCCTTTATGTAGGTAAAACCTTGTCCCGACTTTGCTGCTATTAGGTAACATACCTTAACAACCTTTCGTCAAAATTTTAGCAGCAAAAAAACCTGCCCCTTGGAATATTATAATTGAAAATTTCTTACCCAATCCCTACCGAGCTTGAATTAGGAATCCAGGAATTCTCTGTTAATTTCGGACCCTCTTAAAAATGTCCTTCGTCTGACGCCTTGGAAAACATTCACAACATCCGGTAAAAATTAAAATTCCAGAGAGATAAGTGACAGCAAGTTTGTCTAATACAATCGCTCAACCTTATACCATGTGATAGCTTTATAGTTGAGAAGAAAGCTGAAAGAGCTTTATATCTGGATAAACCCATTCAATTAGTTATTGGCGGCGTGGATCAAAAGCCCCTCTCTAGTTTATTTAAAATTAAAATCCAACTAAATTACATTGTGGAAATAGTTATTGACCTAGACACTTTTCAGGAAAAATTACGAAAAAATCATTTTGCCATATTTTAATCATAGGTCATGGAGTAAAACTACTGAATTACTAACACATGCCATTAAACTAATCAAGAGGTCGCAATTTTCGAAAATGGGATAATGAGGCGGCTGTTAAATAAATTATTTACGGTGTCTACGTTACCTACGCCGTCTAGTTAATTAACGTCATGCGCGGTATCCACGTTATCTGCGTCACACACGTTATATACGTGATCAAAGTCATGCACGACGCCTTCGTTATTTTCCTCACAACTGAGCTAGTAGCGTAATGGCGACACGACCTGCGTAGCACTGGAAAGGTAATAGGTTCTATTCCCGTTACCGTTTACCTTGTATGAGGTTTTTCAGGGGCGACTAGTTAGTCAAATGCTGAGGTACTGTATTCCCCCTCAGAAACATAACTCCATTCCTTCCGATTTCATCCTGACCACACCCATGCATAACCTCACCATGCATATATACGTAATGCATGTATGTATGCTGCAAATCCATGATTGTAGCTGAAGGAACTTGGTAAACTCGAGCAGCCCGTCCTCCCCCTTGGGGAGGGAATATTTTCCTTTTTCTTCCTCATCTGCATCACGGACGCCGACATGATCTGATTTACCTACGTCACCTACGTAGTTTTGTTGTCTGCCTCATACTTGTCGTCTGTCTTCTGTGTCATCCATAACAACTAGGTTACCCAGGCCAAATGGCATGACTATCGTTTATGCATCCATTATTTACTTCATCACGTCACGCACATTGTCCGTCTTACATTTTTGTTTACAGATCACATGTTGTTGGTGCCGTTTTTGGTTACATTTTGTTCTCAGTTATGCCACGTGTTGTAAAGATGCCTGGGTCGTACGTGGTGTGCATCTCTGCGTTCTACATTTCCGCGTGATAAAGGTACAGTTAGTATTAACACCTTGTCCATTAGCTACGTTGCTCTGACAAAAAGTATCCTTCATCACCTTCTTTAACCTTCAAACACTGAGATGTAATACCATGAATACTAGAGAACTTAGATTACAGTTTATTACAATGGATTCTTTGCTAAAAGATATTCTAAGATTGCAAAATCACGGATGGAGACGTTTTAATTTTTTTTAATGAATAAACGGGTCTTTGATACTTCTCTTTTCATGTTTCATTAAACCTATAACACATTCAGCCATTGCTATTTAGTTGCCATTAAATTTGTTGTGATATAACCCGAAAGAAAAAAATGAACGGTCCGGTGTTCGAGTTGGCTCCTAGTTTGCACCTCTTTGACTAACACTCTACACAGAGATTTAGTTTCTAAATAACACATAACACATTATGCAGGATACAAAGATGGAGCTCATGTGGATGTCTTGTTGTAGCATCATCAATAAGAAGTATGATTGGATACATAATCCCTTAAAAATCTCCTACAGCTCACATTTTTTTCAAAACTATGGGATCAGTAATATTATTGCTAATCCTCACTATAATGTCCTACTCTACCCTATTCTTAAAAGCGTAGTTCGAAGTAAATCTCAATAATTGAAAGGTTTAGGAGCATAATATTGAACTTATTCGCATTGGTATATATTTCGTTAAAAAATGTCTGATAGAATCTTGACTTTACTCACATTAATTTGAGGTTCAGGATTATTTCAAAGCCTAACTCTAAACTTATTTGCAATAACTCAAATCTGATGAATAATTGAGTCTATTGGTATTTTACGCGGTGTTATGTTAATTTTGTAAAATAGCAGTCAAGCAATAAAATTACTCAAATTAAAATTAACAAGCTTTGCGTATTGATGATTCAACCTCCTAATTATACACGGGAAATAATCGTCAAAAAACCCAAATGATTGTACTATTAATTCATTTTCTTTCATTTTCTTGGTAATTATTCTACATAATTTCAATAGACCGTTACGTGATCGCTTTGTTCTGATAACGCCCATTCCAATCTTTCTTTTTGACTTCATTACACATGCTACAGCTAAAGCGGCTGTTCGTTCACTTAACTCTGCGTCGAGTGCCTTAACACGATCCCAAGCTTGTCTTTCCAAAGTATAAGCTGCTTGATATTTACTAGCCAAGCCTTTACTATGCCTATAACTGATATCGTGAACTTTGCTATGAGCGTCTAGCAGGTTGATACCGAGATCTTCATATTGAAGCCTTTTATCTAATTTAGTTCCCGGATCACAATACTGATACTCGGAAATATGGAGCTTAATGTGTAGCTTATTAACGAGATGATTGTCTAGATCACGTCCACGTGCTTCCCAACTAACACTGTTGGAGGTAGGAATTGCTATATTTATAGGTAACGATCAATGCTACAGTAAAGAACAGACAGATGTTTTACCAATATTTGTAATAGTACTTGTAAATCAACACATTCTCAAAGTCGCGACAAATGTTATCGTTGTTGGTTGCATCATCGCCATACTCGATCATACCAAAGTGGCGGTAGATTTTGAAAGACGCATCGAATGCTGTATGATTCCAGTAATTGCAACCGATAGTTAATTATAACCTTTACCTCGAATAAATCATATGAGCTACAATCAATTAAACGTTCATCGGTAGCACTGTTGCATATTTTCAGTTGGGAAAGAGCAATCGGTAGACGTAGTTGCTGTGGTAGAACGATCCCCATCATTACAACACCAACACCAACATACGAAGGAGTGATTACAGCTACTCTTGCTATCCATGTAGAATATGTTCAAACCCATTCGAACGGACTTGCGTTGACGGCAACAACTGATGAATTTCTAACCGCAAATATACATTTTATCATTATATGTCATTTTTCCCCACCCCGTAACATTATTATGATGGTAGATGGGAGAACAGTTCTTAGAATCTATCATGATATACCTCAGCACGATATTGTTATTGTAGTATGGGTGATAAGAAAGCATTCCAATTGTTTTTTTTTACAACGGAAACGTAATCTATCCAGTGCCAAACTTTCCCACAGCCCTCTTCTTGCATTGTGATAAGCAAAGGCCCACACTACTATTTTATACACTACATTCTTAGTCTCATCAATAGCAATTCTCTCCATTATGATGTACCTACTATTCATTTAATCAAGAACTATGACATTTTTGCAATAAAAAATATATGGTTTATTTCGAAACAGTTATACACGCATACACATTATTATCATTCTGTTTATTTAGAGAAATGTTAAATTAGTTGTCTTTCCAACGGTTCCGACGCTGGTGATGTACACATCTTTCTCATCCAGAGATTGTTTAAACATTTCAGTTCGATCTCCTTTTTTGAAGTATTCATAGAATCGTAAGGAAAGTATGCACTTTAATTTCTCAGTTTTGAGCGTAATATGTTTCCCATACTTCGTATAGATAGTGTTGATATCAATTACTTTATATTCTGCACCCACCTCCAAATCTACGTTGGTGAAGGATTTACAAAAAGTACTGTTGTTTAATGCAGATATATTCATCTTTACTGATTCGAGAACGCTTTTAAATTATAGTTGACATCGGAACTATACTAGATATTACTGCATCACGATTTTGATGGTGGAGGGGAGAATGTGCTTTTAGAATTCCATCAGTAGTCTAATCTGCATCTGACGATGAAGAACCCGCTACCACCTGGAGATGATGTCCATTTTTTTTTACATCGTTGTATAACTGATGCAATTGCGCAGTTTTTAGTTCTTTTACAAAAAATTTTCACATATTTTCTTTAAATTCAAAAACTTTTCACATATCATTACTCCTGTTTTATACTATTTCGTTAGAACGTTAGACTTATCTTCACTATAATCACCTCGCCCTTAAACCGCCTTATGTTGGGCATCAAACGCTAATGTCGAGAATTCTTGCTTCAAGCGTTCCACCGCTGTTCACAGGTCTGTTGCTTTGGTACATTGCTCTTGAGAATATACCATCCACACATTTAATATTCACTATATATCACACTATTTTCTTATATTGTTACTCTAAACTCCCCACTATGTTACATTAGTGCAGATATGAACAATCTATTTGGTTACCACACATATCTGGTTACGCGCATCAGATATTTTTGGTGATGATTCTGTCACTACAATTTTTAGCTAAGACGAGAACCGACTGTTTTTAGCTATGACGCCACCTCCATTTAGTGAGGACATGGACCGGCTACTTTTAGCGAGGCCCCGAAACAGATGTGTGTCTAGCACAGATACGAACCACACATACCTGGTTAGTTCCTTTGTTACATATTTGCATAGCATATATTCAAACCACACATGTTTGATCACCTTCTATTTTTTAGTTATTTTTAGCTAATACCAGAACTGACTGTTTTTAGCTATGGTGCGACCAGCTTTTAGTGACGACACGAACCGACTGTTTTTAGTTATGGCACAACCACCTCTTAGAGAGGACGCGAATCAGTTATGATCTGACCCCCATGGTGACATTGCAAATCTAGTGATCTTAAAGTAAACTTAAAGAAGTATTGAAACTAAATATCTGACATTGCTACTGATATTTTCAATTAAAAATATTAAATCATGTAGCCTTGGGCGTCATATTTTAATAGTTCTCATACTAAACTGATATTAAGTTAATAAATGCCAAGTGTTGAGCTAATGAGTCAGTAATGAGAACGATTTAATAAAATGTATTCAGAAAGTTCTGATGAAGACCTCCCGGAAGCAATTTTGAGAGAGGCAAACATAGTTAATATGGCTTTATTTCCAGCCAAAACAAAGAAATATACGAAAAGGAGTATGAGTTGTTTTTGAACTGGTGCCAAGAAAATGGAGCAAAAAGTTTTAAAGAAGTGTTTTAGTCTACTATTTTGTGTATAGTTATTTTGTATCTAATTTTCATTCTCGTCACGCCCATAGAAAAAATGTTATTCCTAACATGTGCGAAAAATACTTTTTCCGCACGCGACCGCATGTCTGAGATCTGCTCCACGTCGTTCGGAGAAAAGCGGTCGTTTTCCCAACGATCTATATGTTTCTGTTGGTTCTAACTCCTGTTATGTCACAATAACAAACAGTTAATGTGGATTTATTGCCTGCCAAATCAGAATCAAGACACTGAAAGTTGTATGGTTTGTTTATGAAGTAGGAGCCAAACAATGGAATAAAAAGTTTTAAAGAAGTGTTTCAGCCTGCTTTTTGTATCTAGTTAGTTTGTATCTAATTAAGTGTTATTTTTTCATACTCCTCACGATCGAAGAAAATATATTCCTAACACATGCCGAAAATGAAGTTTCCGCACGCGAACGCATATCCGAACTTTGATTCACGTCGTCCTGATCGCGATCGCGTGCGGAAAGGTCTCACTTTCCACATTAGTTAGGAAAATACCTATTTGCAATTTAAATGGGTGCGTAAAATTTTTTTTAATCTAGTTCAACATTCATTTTTACTTTGCTCCTATATTTATGGGGAATAATTCTTCTTCTTTTCCCAGAGTATGTGTTTCAGTTTATTTTAACGCCTGTTAAGTCACAATAATGATGAAACCGGTCGGGCGGTGGTTGGTCATGATATTCTCGTTTTCTGAACCTTAAAAAGGAAAAGCTATACTTTGCTTTTTACAATTTCTTTGTTAATAACATTCATTTGCTATTCATTGTACTAGAAATAACTGGATTAAAAAATATATGTGTCCGTTTTCTACACAACCCCGTATTAATATTTTCCGCTTTTTCAAGCTTCCGCACTTTATCAAAAAATGTAGGTTGTAAAGGTATTTTTCGGTTGCAAGTGAGGTTCGTAGTTAGCTTCTACCCGTACACAAAAGTTTGATTGAATTGAACCATATTTATATTATTTGTATGTATTTACGGTCCGGTATATAAACTACTGGGCGGAAAACGGATAACGGTCTTATAGTTCTGGGGATAATATGTGTTAAAAGTACCTAGGATGATAACCAAAGATATAGTGCATTCTAGAACGCTTTTGGGCCAATAGTGAACTCTTAGAAATGCTCCAGGTCCTTCAGTGGAGGATAACTGCAGGGTTTAGGCGACGGTTGAAGATGTTGCTGACACAAAATTATTTCGGGTGTAAGAGCGGATATGGAGTAAGACAAAGGTCACAGTTTCCCTCTTTACGAACGTGGGCCCTTCATCAATGATTAATAATGACTAAGTAAATAATTTTTAGTAAATACAAGCGAGTTTTAGTTTAATTAAAGTCAAATCCTAAACGGGCGATTCTTCAGTAGCGATCAATCTTCACTAGAAGAATTACTAAAAATTACTTTCATATTTAATCTTTCACCAAGTATCTACTAAAATAAACTATTTTAGCTAACGATTTACAATACGTTGCTATACGATTCACGGAAGCATAAACTCAATATGCCCAATACCTGGGTGACCTACTTATATAACCTCGGCTACGATGGGGGTGGGGCGCTTTGGTAATTCCAAGCCACCATGTGATCAGCCAGTTGTGTTGGAACTTGTGTTAATAAAAATTAAATTGTTTATTTATTTTCTGGTTATATCAATACGCTAGAATTATTTCTTATCTCGCAACAGAGGAATTAGTATCAAATATTTCCACTTCGTACGTGAAAAAATTATTATTTACATAACGACTTAATTGCTAACTACAGTCATTTGCCTCCTTTTGCGTGTGTTATCGTTTGAATGTAATTTTTAAAGTACATTGTGTTTTACATATTAGCGAGTAGATTGGCAGATAAATTTTAGTTGTACTATCTTATAGTTATTTTGCTACAGTTTATAAAGCTTAACATTTAGTTATATTGTTAATATCGAAAGTCATTGAATAAAATTTAGTTTGTTTGTACTGACAATATATGTCGACTGCAATGATAATGAAAATTATCACACTCATACGCAATCGTAATAGTAGACGGTTAAGATATGTTCGCATTTTTGAAATTCACATGAGTTCTCCATTAAATGAAATCTATTCAAAAAGGCATCTTTCACGGTCAAATTTCTGTTATATAGAGTATAACATTTACGATATGTCAGTTAATCAGTATAGATGGTTTTAGTTTTAAAGATTTTGATAATTATGTCGACGAATTATATTATTCCAGACCAACTTTTTATTTATTTGAACGACGGTGTTTACCTATTCCTAAATTGAATTAACAAAAAAGACTTGTTTGTAACGTTTTATTCAAGGTGTGTATTATAATAAAATTACGTTATCATTCAGCATATTTTTATTAACGAACACTAAAAGTAAATCTGTATTTACCTTTAGTGGTGTTGTCTTTTAAACCTTTTGTGTTTGTTTTAGTGTGAAAACAACTTTATCTTAAATACACAAAAGATATTTTCAGCTACTTTTCTTTTGAAATTCATTACGCAACATTTTAAGAGTTAATTATTTGTATTCTTGACCCAATGTCTCATCAATATTTAACGGTTCTTGTGTTAATTAATTTAAGGATCGATTTCGGATTAATTATTTTTAGGTGGATAACTTTACATTTATGTTTCGGTTTTAATACTAAATAGAGAACGTTTGCAAATCTACCATACGGTGCATTTAACCAAATAGCATTCCTACAAAATGTTGAGAGGTTTTCATATATAATACCACTAGAGCGTCCAAAATTATCGATAATCCGGGAGAAAGCGGTGTTACTTCGATACTGTATTAGTTGGTTTACTGTGAAGGTTGTAAGTTAAAAGAAGCCGACTCCGAAGTAGGAGGGCTCTTCTTCTTACCAACAGATAAAACCAAAGAACGCTGTTCCCTTAAGAAAACTACGCTTTTTCCAGGATTGCCTGATTAGCTTTGATGCACGCATTGTAGGATATCTCCAAAATAGAAATGAACAGAATCTTTATTTACTTAATTTAGAAACTTTAAAAAGCTTTTTAATCACTGAACATGTAACAACATTTAGAAAACGAACAATACTTGCGTCCAAATAAATGCCTCATTTTTCACTGTACCCTTCGGAACACTCTTTTCATTGTTGCTATCAATGGTTTCTCACCAAATTTTACATCGTTTCATTTTTACAATAAACTTAACATAAATTCTTTAACGTAGTTGTCAGTGTTTATAAATGCTTCTTGTTGATGACAAGAATAGCTCTGTTACTATAGTAGTTAAGTATGGAATATAATTACAATTTATAAGTTAAAGTAATCAGTTTCATTGTCAATGAATTATAAATCACTTATAACAATATATCACATTTATAGGAAATTTGCGGTTGTAGGTAATTAATAATTATGGTAGTTACTAAAATATGGCCCTATTATCTAAATTAGTAATTCAGGAAATCGTCAAGGTTAATGCTTTAAAATGTATTTTTAGATGTTTTTGAAAAAATTTCACAAAAACACAGTTCCCGTTTTGATAACAATTTAAACTACGTACCAGACACTTGCGCGTCTTGATAAGCTTTGAAGAATAACACTGCAAGAGCCAAGAACTTTTTATTTGCTGTTTTTCTTTCTTTATTCACTAGTTATACACATTCTTGTTTATTTCCACGTATTATATCAATTTGGTGTTATAATAAGGTGGTAGAGACCACAGTCTAGCAACAGTTGTAAGAAAATGTCTTCCAGTTACGATAGTATAAATCTTATGGCGACTAATTCATTTATTAAACTATTCTGTGATAGGTAAGTAAAATGGAAGTAGGAGACATGGACTCATCACGCGAATCTGGGTTGTACCAAATACTCCTCTGTAAGGGGAAGGATAGGGAGAAATTTATTTTAAATTAGACACAGAATTATAAGTTTCATGCTCTCTAGTTTAAGTGACAGACGTAGTGGTTGCTTACGGTAAATTTTTTGTCGTTCCATGTGATAATGCAATGAATAAATTGATAATAAGTAGTTAATAATTATTAAAGATTCATGAACTGTAGAAACTTTGTCTTGTTGTAATTTTTCAACCTTCCTGAATAGGAATTTGAAGAGTGGTGACTTTGAAATAATACAATTTTAAATAGTTAATAATGTTGCGAGCGAAACTTTACCCATTTGTAAAATATCTGGGCGAGCTTGGAGCTATTTAAGAAATTCAAGGCAATTCAAACCAAAGTTATGTTTTTCCTTTAGAAGTCAATTCTTTCATATCAGAAAAAATTCTTTCCGTGGCGGCGTTGGATCCCGATAAACACATTCGCATTGTAACAATTTTTTATTAAAGCACATTTGCTGTTGTGTGGTATAACTTAACTCTTGGAGTGGTTAAAAAGCTCTATTCATTGTTTGACTGTAAAAACAGAAACTTTTTTCATTTTTGTATTTTTTGACTGGTTGTATATTTTTTACCATCAATATGAGGGGGTTATTTTTGTAAAAACTGTTAATAACTTTCCAACAACTGACCGCAGTAGTTCTTCGTTTAGCAATACCCAACGACCCACATGCGAATCTTTAAAGTGTTGCGTCCGCCTATCCAAATGGACTATACAAGTATTATAAAACATAGTCACTGATGTTGCAAATTGAGTTGCGGCTAGGTCTTCTTCATTTATCAAAGCTACTAGCATAGTGTTAACTTGATTTGGCAAAAGGACTTCATTTTTTCATTATGCTAATTGTTGCTTTAAATAACGCAGAACCATGTACACTTTAGCCCGTGAAGGTATTTCAGATTCCATTTACAGAATGAATTCATGAAATGCGGAAGCCTATGGTGAAGAAAACATAGCCAAACTCCAAAAAAATTGTTTTTAAAGCTATTAAGGATCAAAGTAAATGTGTTTAGGGCGGAGAAGTCGGTCCGGGGGTATATTATATTATAATTAGTATGATGGAACTAGTTTTCACGGCCGAAGCCAACGGTTACTTTATAGAGGGATAATTGGGTATTTTTGGGTCGTTGATTCGCAGAGAAGTAGCTACCTGTTCAGGGCAGGACTTCTGATGCAATAGCTACGTCGAGGGTAACAATGCAGAAGCTCATTTCGGTGCCAGAGAGCCAAAATACTGGTCTAAATTGTAACCTGACTTAAAATACGCTTCTCTTTTGTGTAGGAGATTTGTAATTATTTCCAGAGAATTTCAAAGGACACACTAATTAATAAACCAGGGAAAAGCCTCCGGCAAATTATTAAGTACAACGTACTTTAGACACATTTATGTACCGAACTTGGTGCTAGAAGCTGCCCAGAACGTTCTGTACAAAGGTGCCTGCGATAAGAGTGGTTGTAGGTACTGGAGATGAACCAAGGTAGAGGGTGTATCTTCTTGGGTACTGGTAGATGTTTATTTGTTAAGGACGTGTTTGTATATGGTTTAATGGTATGTATAGGTATACATGTAATAATTGTGCAGGTAAATAAGTAAATGTTTGTCTGGTCTGGTAAATAAGTAACAGTAAGTACGAATAAGTGAAAATAAGTCTGTATCTGGTCTGTTATATATAATGAAGTGTGTATCTGGACTGGTAAATAAGGGAGAATATCTAATAAGTGGATGGGGATGGTCGGTCGTCTGGTATATACACGGGAGATCTGGAGAATGGGAAACTGAATGGCAACTGGTAAGATTCTTAAACAATGATAATGAATTAACGCACTGATTGGACACAAAAGAAAATTTGATAAAATCTTAAATTCTGAGCTTGTTTCTGAATATAATGAAATACTTTTGGAAAGCCCACATTATTCTTAATAAATATAAGAAATAGTATACTGGGTGTTCATTAAAAAAAAACGTATTTGCTTCATAACTAAAAAACGGAAGGTGTTAAAAAAACTGATTACGCCAATGGTTTGCACAGAAAGAATGCTATAGCTAAACTGTTTTGCTTCTTTAACAATTCAGGTTAAACATAGATACGAGGGGTGCATCAAAAGTGATACTTTTCAATTTCACCCTGTATTTCAGAAACCAAAAGGACTATGAAATTTTACAGAAAAAGTAGCACACTGCAACCGCCTACCTTTAAAAATAACCCATACTAAGCCTAAACTAAAACAAATTTTGTAAACCCGTTTGACTGGTTGTTACAGGTAAAAACGGAATTATTAACGTGAATATTATTATATGTATTTACAAATGTTCTATAATATACAATGAGTTCTTTGCCTACTAATCTGGCTGATTGAATGCGCGATGGATTAGCGTGCTCCTTCATTAACCAACGTTCGGTAAACTAATGGTGCGTTAAATACTTCACTAACAGGGTGCACTTATTTAAATCCAGCCTCGGCACTTACATCATCTCTTATTCGCTTTCGTCATAATTTCTTTTTAACATCAATCTTTCACATAGGAACTGTATTATCAGTGCTTATGCAAGCCAACGAGCTTATCCCACGAATGATATCGTGCACTTATTCTTACTTCAGGACGTATTGTAGCTGAAATGAATTTTCCTCCTTCCTCAATGACAAACCTTAACTAAACCGAGCCGGTGAAATTTATAACTGTACCTCAAACCTACGTTAACAGGAACATGGTACAAAAGCAATTTAGTATTCGCATCTCACATTTTTTTCCAAACCCTATTTTAATTTTACTGAACAAAAAAATACGCTTTCAATTTTGAAACTCTATTCTAACTAATTAAACCGTTGAAAATTTTTATAACATTTGCAATTCCTACTAAGCTAACACTAACAAAATCAATTTGGATTCAATACGAAATTTAATTCAAACTACAATACTAAGCTGTAAGGTGTTAAACTAGCATTGAATTTTAGAGAGAGTTTGAGCATTGTTATGTCTGTTGTGTAGGCAACACACATTGGTTTCCATTATAAGAAATTGGCATCATGGTGCGTGACAAATTGAATTTGAAATAAATATAAAAATGTGATAGCTTCGAAAGTTTCGGATTGGTTAAAATTAGGTGACTTCTATTTGGTTCTTCTTCTTCCAAGAGTTAAAAACTAGGTATGTTGGAGAATTTCTCTGTGTAATTGTGATTAAAATTTATTTAATAAAAGTTAAATACAGCGTAGTGCTGGTTTTTTAAAATCTCCACAATTAGTTTTCTTAAAACCATTGTTGACATTTTTCTTTAGTCTTGTGAATATCCAACTTGTGTATTTTGGCTTATACCTAAATTCACTTCTTCTATTCCATCTTGTAGTTTTTTTTCTAGTATGGAGCTCGATACTGTTATGAATTATATAAATTTTAGTTTGTTTATTATATTGTAAAATCTTGCTTCTGTTCGTTGTAAACCTCCACCATCTAACTTTGTTGTCACGTATAATTTTTAAGCGTCTTGACTGGAGTAAAGTAAACCATGGTTAGTAATTTTCTAATTTTACACTTTAAATTTTAAATTAATTTTAAGTCCTAATCAACTATTTCAAAACCATCGAATCACGCTAAAGCACCAACAGCTTGAAATTTGTTTTTTTTACGAGCGTGCGGAAAAGTATATGTTTCCGCACGCTTCTACACTTCCGCACGCCGTGCGACAAAGTACTTTATCGCACGCTAAATAATTACTGTAGAATACATTTTAGTTGAATTTTGATGCAAGCAATTATAGCATTTTATAAATATTTTGTCCATTTTATTCAAGTTTTGTTAAATTTGTATATCGAGAAGTAAGCTTGTTAAGTGCGAAATTCGTGTATGCTAATAAATTAAAAAAATGGAAATAAATAATCTGACATTACTACTGATATCATCAATTAAAAATATTAAATAATGTAGGTTTGGGCGTCATATTTTAACAGTTCTGATATTAAACTGATAATAAATTTATAACTGTCAAGTGTTGAGCTAGTTAGTCGATAATGTGGAGCGATTCAATAAAATGTATTCAGAGATTCTGATGAAGACCTCCCAGAAGCAATTTTGAAAGAGGCAAACATAGTTAATATGGCTTTATTTTCAGCCATATCAAGGAAATATACGAAAAGGAGTCTGAGTTGTTTATAAACTGGCGCCAAGAAAATGGAGCAAAAAGTTTTAAAGAAGTGTTTTAGTCTACTATTTTGTGTCTAGTTATTTTGTATCTAATTTTCATTCTCATCACGCCAGTAGAAAAAATGTTATTCCTAACACGTGCGAAAAATGCTTCTTCCGCATGCGACCGCATGTTTGAGATCTGCTCCACGTCGTTCGGAGAAACGCAGTCGCATTTCGGAAAAGTCTCACTTTCCGCACTAGTTAGGAAAACAACTATCTACAATTTAAATGGGTGCATAAAATATTCTTTAATCTAGTTGAACATTTAATTTTACTTCGTTCCTACATTTTAAGGTGAATAGTTCTTCTTGTTCTCCCAACGATCTATATGTTTCTGTTGGTTCTAACTCCTGTTACGTCACAATAATGGTGAAACCAGTCGGGAGGTGGTTGGTTGTAATACTCTCGTTAAAATCCATACTTTGCTTTTTTACAATTTCTTTGTTAATAATATTTATTTGCTATTCATTGTACTAGAAATAACTGGACAAAAAAATATATTTGCCCGTTTTCACAGGTTTTTAAGAAATGTGGGTTGTAAAGATTTTTTTCGGTTGCAAGTGAGTCTTGCAATCAGCTTTCACCCGCACACAAATTAAGATACATGCGGAAAACTTTTATTGAACTTAATTGTATACAGATATGGAAAAAAATTATTGCGGGTCTGACTTATAATAAGCTAGAAAGAAACCCAATAAGCATTATATGAGTGTGAAAGAGACATAACCTTTCAGATGTTGCCACTTGTACGGGGTGACCAACTAAGAATGCGAGGTACTATGTCTGAGAAACTATACATCGTAGATGCTTGCAGAAAAAAAGCTGTTACTAAAACGGCCAATACAAAAACCTGGAAAATATTTTCATGTTTCTGAAATGGCCGCTAGGGGCTTAAATCACCCCCTGTATCTTCCAAACTTGGGCGCGTTGAAATGAGCTATTCTTGGGCTACAAATGCTATAATATTTTAAGTTTTGTTAGTTTCACATGTCATCGCTACAGGGTTTTGTTCGATATTCCGACAGAAGCAGTGAATTTTCGCAAAAAAATTAAATGCATTGTATGACTTTTTTTCATGAACAAGTAGCTAAATGATGCCGAAACAAGCTCGCAAAAACCGCATTTCGATATCTTGCTCCTAACCTAAAGTATCCGCCAAAGAAAACTTTATACGAAAATCCCTTAAATTTTTACTTTTCTTGAGCTACATTTTTCTGGAATTGTTTCTATTGCGTAAGTTGTGGCCCTCAAAAGAGCCGATTTAAAGGAGGTTTCTAATGTCCCCGTAAATGCTCGAAATGCTGACCATCACTCTGTGCATTGCTGAGGCCTCTTATGGGTAAAAACTGCAGCTTCAATTTCGGCTCTGAGGAGGTTACCTAGAAATTGAGATTTTAAATGTTTATAAAGTTATACACCAGAATAAAATCACCTTTTTGAAATTACTACGGGCAAGTAAGCAATGCTAAAAGTTATACGAAAGGCTTATTTTTTGTTTGTGTAAATGCACTATGGATATATACGAAAAATACAATTAATGGAAGCAGGAAATGGCAACAGATACCTAAACAAAACATACATAATCCTCAAATTGTCAATAGTTGTCAGTACTTTCGCGTTACTTTGAGCAATTTTTGTGGTTTCAAAATGCGTTTTACGAATAATGAAGCTGTTGATATGCTTGCGGTTTATTTTGAATGTCTTCAGAATGCCGCAGTATCTAAGAAGGGTTTACGCGGCTCGATATCCAAATCGGCGTCCTCGCGATGTAAGAGTTTTCCCCGATTTGTGGCGAGCTTACTAGCCAATGATAGTTTTCGGCTTACGTTTCAACGGAAAAGAATTGAGAGAACGCAAGAAAATATTAACCGCGTACTGGGCCATATTGACGGAAATCCTCATGTTGGCAGAAGAGCATTACCCACTGAGTTGGGCATATCACGGACAACGGTTCAAAATATTTTGAAAGACCATAGGTAAGTTCTAATGGTCATCAAAATATATAGGTATTCGTTTAAACTTTTTTTAATTACTTTAAGAACGCACCCATATCATGTCGTTTTGCATCAGGCCTCGAAAGAAGAAGATTTTGATCGAAGGTTAGACCATTGCCACTGGATGTTAGGCACGATACGCGAAAATAGAGAATTTTTATTTCAAATTCTTTGGACCGATGAAGCGACCTTCAGTAGTGACGGGAAAGTCAATCTGCACAGTATGCTTTATTGGTCTGCAGAAAGTCCCCATTGGTTGCGTGAAGTTCAGGGCCAAGGACGTTGGAGTTTAAATGTATGGTGTGGCATACTGGTAGGAAGAATTATTGGGCCATATTTTTTCGAGCAACCCCTAAATGGCAATGTATTTCTTGACTTATTGGCCTATCAACTACCGTTGTTGTTGGAAGGTGTGCCTCTGGAAACAAGGCAAAAATTGTTTCGTAATGATCCTGAAATTCATTACCTATTAATTATCCAATCCTAGTACAGAAATTCCTATCAAAACTTCTTTCCTATTTATTTCCTCAAACTGAATGTAGTATTGTTTATAAATCCTATCAGTTTCCACTTATTTTCCCTCTTCTAGTAAATCTCCTATAAATATCCTCGCTCACCTTCACTCATCCTATTCTATTTCAATTTGAATCTGATTCTACTTGATCTAGAAATCCTAACCAGAAAATCTCAAATTACCTGCCTGCTTAACATAACCTGCCTGTCATTAAACCCATTCTAACCTGCCTGACATATTTGCTGATTTCTCGATGTCCTAGTGCCAATTCAAAATAATTCTCCAGAACAGTAAGGAGCTATTTGCACTTTCTCGGTGTTTGTGCCACGAGGAATAGTAAGTAGTTACCTAGTAACGTGGTTCTACAACTGGTGGCTGCGGCCCCAAGAAGTAAGACTACTTTACGAAGCCCTTTCCTGTCTAATTCCTAATATCCGAGAAACAATCTCAGATCTGCCCTATCGGTGTACGTATCTCGAAGGATAGATAAAGATTGTTAATAGAATTGCTTTATTAATGGTGGTTTCGATCCCAATTATAAGGTAATCCTATACTGTGATATCCCTATAATTTTCCCTATTATTCTCTTATAAACCTGATCCATATCTAACATCTGTTCGAGTTACTACCACGAAAGGTGTATAGAAATTATTAAATATCCATTTAATCCAGACTCTCAATATTATACCCATACCGTTACCAGCTTAGTATAAGTCACATCCCTACAATTTTCCCTATTACCCTCGTATAAACCTGATCCCTATCTAACATCTGTTCGGGTTAATACCACGAAAGGTGTATAGACATTAAATATCCGTTTAATCCGGATTCTCAACATAAAACGTATACTGTCACCACACCCTTATCCGAATACCACTTACCCCTATATCCTCTTTCTGTTACACACCCTATTGAATCTTGGTCCGAACTCCTACAACCTGACAACGATACCAAACTATTCCACTCACATGGTCCTGTAAGGGTGGAGTATTATATTTTTGTTTAATTCATAAATTATATTCTTAAAACATTGTTATTCGATTCTAAATCCAGGCAACCCAACATACACTAGAGTGTTGAAAATTTGCAAACTGAACCTCACCTGAGATAGGGGAGTTAGCAAACCAGAGTAATTAAAACAATTATTCTAAACCGTTTAGGAGGTTACAAAGTGACGACCAACGTGCGAGGCCTTGAAAACTACAAAGGTAAAAACAACCAGTAATTAATTTTCAATTTCAGAGATCTAGACCAGCCAGACCAGAAGAAAAACAGCACCAGAACCAATTTATATTTCAGTCAATAAAATAACAATACCCAGGAGTATTCCAGCCCTAATTACCCTAATTACAGGAAGTTTATTTCTAGAACCAGCCAGGACTAAGTGTAACAAAGTATTTTCTTACAGTAATAATTTAAACTTTTAGTTCCAGAATTAAACTTGTACATAATAATTTTTGTTTCAGAACTAATTAAAACAATTATTTACAGCATCAAATTTGTAAACATAGTAACAGTTTCTTTTCAGGACTAATTTAAAATAGAGTTACAGATTTACAAGTGTTTGACAATTAATAATTTTCTTACAGAAATCAATATCAATTATTTCCAGAAATAAGTACATAATACTTTATTCCCAGAAATTAACAATAAACAATTATTTTCAGCATAAAAATTACAGTGCTAAAC
The DNA here is from genome assembly GCA_036346205.1 of Vesta saturnalis. Lineage (NCBI taxonomy): Eukaryota > Metazoa > Arthropoda > Insecta > Coleoptera > Lampyridae > Vesta > Vesta saturnalis. The sequence goes on along the minus strand of JARFJB010002012.1, from coordinate 270,817 downwards.
AAAGTATTGAAACCAAATATTTACAGCAAGTTAATTTTAATCCAGTTATACCATCTTCACCAGACAAGTTCATCTGTAGTAATTACACACATCCACCACATAACCGAAATCTCTGGACTAGAAAGTCAGTATAGTAAAATGGCACCAGTCTGGTTTACTAAGACCACCCGAGTCACCGACATCATATCCGGCTTTGGCAACCGCAGTCCTACAGACAGCCTGGCACGGAGCATCTCCCTCCTGCATTCCTATCCTATAAGACAAAGATTCTTAGTCCATACCGCCAACCTGCCATACACCCACCATCTCCAGTTGCTCCTGGATTATCCGCACCTCTTTCCATCAGTCCTAAGGAGAATTCCCATGTAACGTCCGATCAATTACCAGCCTGGGAACTTTCCTCCGTCCCGCTACACACCTCCGGTCTCCCCATTGCGCTTTGTACCCCCACTCCTCTCAGACGAATGCTAGAACACCTGGAAGTACGAGAAATAAAACCCACTTTCCCAAAAACACTACACTTACCAGAAGAAGTAGGTATGCAACGCCTACCGTGGTTTTCCTTATTTAGGAAAAGATGATATGCATCCTAACAACCAACCCCTTCCAGAATATGTTGTTTTAAAATTAATGGAACCTTTCCTAAATATGGGTAGAAGTATTACTGCCGACTACTTTTTTACCAGCCACAAGTGCAGGCAAAAAAAGAACACAACAGCAGTAGGAACAATGAACCGAATAAGAAAGGAATTACCAATTTGTATCAAGAATAAAAGGGCAGAGTAATGTTCCACCATAGTAATGAAAAATGATAAAAGCATCTTGTCAGTTTATCAGGGTAAAGTTAAGAAAAATGTCATATAACTAAGTACGCTACATCTAACTGTGGCTATAGAAGATGGCAAAAAGAAGAAACCTGAGACAGTGTTGTATTACAATGGAACAAAATTTTGGGTAAATGTGTTGGACCAAATGGCTAGAAAATATTCTACGAAAGCTGGTTCACCTAGATGGCCAGTTCTTGTGTTTTACAATGTTTTAGATCTTGCCACAATCGACGGCTGGATAGTTTATACCGAGGTCATAGGCTGTAAAATAAAAAGAAGAGATTTTACTTTCACTCTAACTGAGGAACCAAGAATAGAGTATTTCGATTCGAAACAAGATTCTGGCGCAAGTACTAGCACTTCTGGTACAACGAAACCTAAAAGCGTCATCAGTGCCAAATTAAAAAATGTGACAAAAATAATACTTCTGACGTTTGTTAAATGTGTAACAAATATGTCTGTGGAAAATGTGGAAGTTTAACAAAGACCGTTATTTGTTTGAACTGTAGAGCGTAATACAGCATGTAAAACTGTACCGAATTCTAAATGTATTAGAATCAATTTGATTTTTATTTAATTAAAATGAATATTTACCTCAAATGCATTTTTTTGTTTCTTTCTCAATTAAGTGTAAAATATATAAAGAATACATCTCAAAATTACCTTTCTTGTCCAGAGGTCAAAATGACCGGTCAGAGCAATTTTAAGTATTTACAATAGCCGGGGGTGCAAATGTTAATTGATAACTACAGATATATTTTTCCACAAACAATTCAAAATTACAGAAGTCAGTTACCTACTTTTTGCATGTAATATCGTTTGAATGTAATGTTTCAAGTACATTGTGTTTTACATATTATTAGGGAATAGATTAACAGATAAACCTCACTTGTACTATCTTAGAACTATTTTGTTATACTTTATAAAGGTTATCAGCATTTTAATTATATTGTTAGTACTGAAAGTTATTAAATGAAATTTGATTTGTCGACTACAATGGTTATGAAAATTATCACACTTATACGCAACAGTAATAGTAGACAGCAAAGATATGTTCGAATTATCTTTGAAATTGGCTTTCATTTACGCTTACCACTCTTTTTATGGTTTCACCCATGTATCTGATGCATTCTTGCCCCCTTTTTACAATATGCTAAGGCCAACGATATTCTTACAACTTCAGTATCTTACACAACATACCTTGAAAACTAAATTTCCATCATGGTTCACAAATCTTCACACTCCTATATAATAATACGTGATAGGCAGAAATGGCAAAATGCAAACTTAGTCTGCCAAACACAAATAAGAACCTTATTGTTTTTGATAAAAAAATCTCTCCCCAGGACTGACTCTGTATACGAGAACCCTAATTTTTTTGTCTTTAAGGAGATGGAACAACTCGGTTGAATTTTTATCGGTCTATTGTTTTACCACAATCACTGCGCTAATTTTCGCTTTCAAGGCGCAATTCGCGTTGTAGAACTCGATCTGAAAAGGTTAAATTACAAATTTTATCTAAAAAAAGAAGAGAACATCGTTTTCACGATGTTCGAACCTCGAGGAGCGTACAGCTCGTGAGAGCTGTCACCGACGACGTACCGGGAGTTCGGGATACCGTACGTGATACCGTCACTACTCGATCAATGCACCACCGCACAGAAGAGGAGGCGACAAGAGAAGACGAGACCACCACTGCTGAAAGGCATCGCCCCGCTAGCAGAGAATCATCAAACTGAAGAATGAAGGTTCGCCTTCCTACGCCGCCGCCCACGAACAACGGATTCTAGTCCCTTGAACCCATTACAGACAGCCCTGCAGCCATGGAGCAGACAACCGCACTAGAGGACACCACGGAGAAAGTTCCGTCGGTAATCCTTCATCAGAAGAGAACTGGGTAGCGTTCTCCCGAGAACTTGACCGACAACGGATCGCCTTCACGAGAGCCATGGCCTTCAGCGAGGCCTTCAGGAGAGGTACGTCACCCGCCTTTGCGTGACTGTGGAACATTTGCGGCGGAATGCGACATAGGGCAGTGTCACGGGTGCCGGGACTTCTTTCACGCACAGCATTTCTGCAGGGCGGCAGCACGCTGTGTAATGTGAGCCGGAGATCACCACTCTATGGAATGCACGAAACCTGTACAGACCGGGATAAGTACGTTAACTGCGGTGGAGACCACCCCTAGCTACAGAGGCTGTCGAAGTTCCCTCGACTTCCACATCGGAAAAGACAGAGGACAACAGAGACCGAAGAGAAAACCGCCGATTGCGGTGCCTTCTTCAATCTGGACTGGCGTCAGTACCAATAGCGGCTCCCGACTCGATATTTTCCAGTCATCCGCAAGGTGGCAGCGATGCTCGCTCAGACGAAAACTGCGATGGACCTGTAGGGAGTGATCCTCATGCATGGTTCAGAGGTGGTTGCCCTTTTCGGGTAATCAGACAAAGGTGTGGAGAGAGACTGGTGCTCCAACAAGTACACAGTATCGATACTTTATTTAACTCAATATATAACGGTTAATGTGTTAATTAGTGTAGGGATTGATCTCCCATGAATTATTTTTAAATATATAATTTTATTCCTATATTTTGGTTGTAATACTAAATAGGGAACGATTGCAAATTTACCATACGCTGCGTTTAACCAAACACCATTTATACCGAACATTGAGCGGTTTTCACAATTAATGTTAGTAAGTCTATGCTAATTACTGGTTACCCTGGCAACGAAAAAACTAGTCTTCACAAGTAACCTGTCACTTTTGGGTGGAATTTTACCCTATTCAAGAGCTTCAAGCGCAAATAAATAACCATCAATATTTTCAGAATTTGGAAGTTTCTGCAAGAAAGTTTCGCTTATATGAGAAGAAAGAATTGGTTATTTTTAAATTATTTTCCATATTAAAGACAGATACAATTGATTAAGCATTACAAACAATTAATGGTAAACGCCTATTTGGACTAACTTATTCTTTAATACTATTATACGCTCTTTATTGATATTAAAGTTGGATAACAAAAATAAAGTGTATACGAAAACGTCTTTATTACATTAATTAAGATGTGCACACACAGATAACAATATCAAGCACCACTATCGTCTTGGCCAAGGAATAGCCTGGAATAATTACGATTGATAACTAAAAACTGTTAGAAATGATGCACTTACCATAGTCAAGCTGAGAACACCAAAAACGAAGAGAACGCCTGCAACAAGTTTCATTGCAAATGGATTATAAATCGCTTATAACAAAATATCCCTTTTAAAGGAACACTTTAGGATGTTTGCGGTTTTATGTAATTAATAATTATGGTAATTGTTAAAATATGGCCGAATTTTCTATATTATTAATTGAGGAAGTCGTCAAACGGTTAATCTTTTAAAATTTATTTCTAGATGTTTTTGTAAAAATTTCACAAAAACACTGTTCGTGTTTTGATAGTAATTTAAACTATAATCCGTCCAGAAACTAATCTAAGGAATAAATCAACATGTTTGGCAGATTCCAGTGGCGTTGTTTTATGATAAAAAATGTAAAACTGAAATAATGAAATGAATTAATATTAATTAAATGTTGGGAAGGAACGAGGATATTATTTATTTGTAATATAATTTTTCTGTCTTCAAACTAAAAGAATATCGTGTTTGATTAGGTAATAAGTAGAAGCTATTGTAATTTCAATATGGCCAAATGATAGTTCTTCCGAAGAAGCAGATGAATTTTCAGAATAACTGTATTTTAAAATTATATATTTCTTATTTTTCTTATAAATTTTGTTTGTTCTTGTTTAATGTAGGTAATAAGGAGTTCAGATACGTACGAGTATATTATACAGGGTGTATTTTAAAATCACCGACAAACGAAAACTGGAGATTTTATGATTCAAAGTAAGACAAAAATGATCATAAACGCTTTTCCGAAAATGCTTCCTAACCGAGATACAGGTTGATCAAAAAATAATTTTTTTAAGATTCCTCAAAAACTACAAAAGGTTTGGTACACCTAAATGTCTAATTAAGTACAATTAATCAGGTGAGTTTGAGTGAACTGGCTCCATGCAGTGGCGTAGAATATGTTAAGTTAATCAGTTTAAGTAAAAAAAAAAACGCACGTCCCTGCTTTTTTTGAAGTTACGTATCTTTTGGTAAAATGGTTGCATTTACGCGTGTTTTGTAATTCATTGTTTGTGTCTAATTACTGTGAAACAATGAATTATTCTGAACTGGTCGATATGCATTTATGTTATGGTAATACTAATTGCAATGCTCGTTCAGCTGCTCGACTTTATGAACAAAGATTTCCAAATAGAAGACATCCACATCATACTACGTTTAGAACCGTTCATCGTAGCTTGTTAGAGAATGGAAGTTTAAAAGGAAAGAAAAATTCCAGACGAAATGCTCGTGTACCAGTTGAAATTGAGGAACAAATTTTAGATAGAGTTCATGAAAATTCATTAATAAGTACGCGTGAGTTAGGTTTAGAATTTGGTGTGTCGCATAGCAAGTCTTGTAAAGTTTTACGGGAACAAAATTTCCATCCCTTTCACCTACAAAAAATGCATGCATTATTGCCTCCTCGTCGAATGAATTTTTCCGAATGGTTTTAAATAAAAATGCTGAAGATGTACAGGTTGTCCCATTTTGGTTGTCCTCGCAGGGTATCTCAGTTATTAGCAAAGATACAGAGATGCGGTTTTGCGAACGTTGGCTACTTTTTGTGAAACGAAAGATGACACAAACAGAATTACTCTAGCTCTTCCATTTTTGAGATACAGGTTTTGAAAAGTTGCATGAGACAGCGTATCTCAGCTATACGATAACTTATAGAAAAAGTGAAAAGTGTTCTTTATATAATTTTTCCGTAGAATGCAGTGCTGTTTTCAGAATGAGTATACGTCAGGTCAAAAGTTATCGGGATCAACTTCATTTTTTAAATGGACACCTGTCTATTTTCTCATAATTAAATTTCTTGTTCTAAGCATTTCAAATATGTATAGCATTCATCATTTTTTTATACAAATAGCGCAGTATTTCAAATTATTAACTGGATTGGTTAGTGGCCTTTGGTACTGCAATTGTTTTACCATGGCATTTTTTTGACATTTGTCAATATTTGCAAATTTGTTGATTGTTGAGATCCTTATTGTTAGTAAAGTTTTCACGTACCCTTAGATGTTACAATGAACATGTATTTCATGTATGATGGTGCACCACCACATTCTACACGAAACGTCAAAAATTTTTAAATGCATGATTCCCTGGACGCTGCTCGGGTCTATTCTATTCAAATTAATAATCGAGAGCAACTTTGGAATCGCATATAGATGGCATGCGATGAGATTAGGGCTATGCAACAAATTTTTCAGCGTGTTAGGTTTCATTTGCTAAGAAGAATACAAGCTTGCATTCAAAAAGAAGTAGGACATTTTCAACAATATGTATAAAAATAATTATTATTTTGTGTTTGGTTCCTTCAATATATCTTTAATAATGTACTAACTGCGTTATTTTTTTGCAAAATAACAAATTTTTATTTTTATTGAACAATGTTGTCGTTTATGTTAATGCAAAATATTTCAAAAACGTGGGGTGCCGAATCGAAAAAATACTATGTATGATTTTATTTGTAGAATTAAATGTTGAATCTATCAAAAAAATATTTCTTCAAAAAACCAGGAGCATGCGTTTTTTTTTAGTTAAACTTGACTAACTTAAAATATTCTACGCCACTGGATGGAGTCAGTTGACTCAAACTCACCTGATTAATTGTATTTAATTAGTGTAATATATTTTGTAGTTTTTGAGGAATTTTAAAAAAACCTTAAAAAAAGTATCTCTTAATCAACCTGTATCTCGGCTAGGAAACATTTTTGTCTTATTTTGAATCATAGAATCTCCAGTTTTTGTTTGTCGGTGATTTTAAAATACACCCTGTATAATAATTATTGTCGGTAAAAATTCAAGTTCCAGGGAGATACGTGACAGTAGGTCTGTCTAATAGCATCGCTCAATTTTATATCATGTTGCTTTAAAGGTGAGAAGAAAGCTGAATGAAGTTTGTATCCTGGATAAAGCCATCCAATGAGTTATTGGCAGCGTGGATCGAAAGTCTTTCTCTAGTTTATTTAAAATTAAAACCCAACTAAATTTAATTCTGGAAATATTTATTGACCCAGACACTTTTCAGGAAAAATTTCACAAAGATCATTTTGACATATTTTAACCAGCAACAATCATAGGTCTTGGAATAAACCTATTGAATTAATGATGGGATTATGAGGTGGCGGTTAAATAAATTATTTACGGCGTCTACGTTACCTGCGTCGTCTAGTTAATCAACGTCATAAATGTCATGGTCATACGCGGTATCCATGTCATCTGCATCAAACACGTTACATACGTGATCAAAGTCATGCATGTCGCTTTCGTTATTTTCCTCATAACCGAGCTAGTAGCGTAGTGGTGACAAGACCTGAATAGCATTCGTGAGGTAATGGGTTTGATTCCCGTTGCCATCTTCCTTGTATAAGTTTTTTCGGGGAGTTTTCCTCATACACATGTAGTGGCATGGTCACTGCGTATATGCACACCATGGTCGGCTACTTAGGCGAATTCTGCTGTAGTATTTTCCCCCCCAGAAACATAACTCCGTTCCTTCCGATTCTATCTGACCACACCCATATTTAGCCCCACTAATCCGTAATTGTGGCTGAAGGGGATTGGAAAGCTCGAACAGTCCGACCTCCTCCTTGGGGAGGAAATGAAATGCGTGGTCTTTTCTTTTCTGTTCCTCATGTTCATCATCGACGCCGACTACAGCTAAAATTACTCAAAATAAAATTAACAAGTTTGCATATTGATGATTCAACCTCCTAGTTATACACTGGGAAATAATAAGTAGTTCAAAATGTAAATACCGCAAAGTACTATTAACTCATTCTGTTTTTCATTTTCTTTGTAACAATTCTACATAATTTTAATAGACTGTTACGTGATCGTTTTGTTTTGCTAACGCCCATTCCTATATTTTTTTTGCCTTCATTATACCTGCTACAGTTAAAGCGGCTGTTCGTTCATCTAACGCAGCGTCAGGTGCCTTAACACGATCCTAAGCTTTTCCTTCAAAAATATAAGCTGCTCGAGTTTTACCAGCCAAGTCTTTACTATCCCAATAACTGATATCGTGAACTTTGCAATGATCGTCTAGGAGGTTGATATCGAGATCACCACATTAAAGTCTTTTATCTAATTTAGTTCCGGGATCACAATACTGATACTCGGGAATATGAAGCTCAATGTGTAGCTTATTAACGAGATGATTAGCTAAATCACGTCCTCGAGCACTTCTCCACTTCCTAACTAACACAGTTTGCATGGAGGTAGGACTTGCTATATTTATAAGTAACTATTAATGCTACAATCAAGAGCAGGCAGATTTTTTAGCAATGTTTGTAATAATTCTTGTAATTCAACACATTCTCAAGGTCGGATAAATGTTATCGTTGTTGGTTGCGTCATCGCTATACTCATTCTTACGAGAGTGACAGTAGTTGTTGACCTGTACGATGAGATTTTGAAAGAAACTGAGAAGACCGTATGATTCCAGTAATTCTAACCGATAGTTTTTAAGCTGAAAATCTCTTCAGTTTCGTTCTTGCTCAACGTACAGTAACGGCCGTGGTTTTGCCGAATTGTTACGCTTTTTAATAGTATTTCTGATGATGATGGTGATGCACCTTTCACTGCTTCCCAATTGTAACAAATGGAAAAATTGCTGCTAAGCAATTTTGAACATTTCTCGTATTCATTGTCTCTCTCCTCGTTGGTATTTGACCAATCAACGTGGTTTTCAGTCTCTTGGGAACAAAATAAACTTCATTTCCAGATACGCTTGCCAGATGAGTAGTATCTCCCAATCTTCTCTTTGATAATGAGGAGACCGTCTGTACATACGATTCATATAACTGGCGCAATATGTAGGTGCGTACTGTATCCAATTTCAACGTATTCTATTAAAAAACTGACCTTGAATAAATCATATGAGCTACAATCAATTAAACGTTCATCGGTAGCGCTGATATGAATATTTTCAGTCGAGGAAGAGAATTCGGTAGATGTAGCTGATGTGGTAGAACGATCCCATCATTACAACACCAACACGAACATGTGAAGAAGTGATTACAGCCATTCTTGCTATCCATGTAGAATCTTTTCAAACCCACTCAAATGGAATTGCGTTGACGATGAATTTGTAACCGCAAATATATATTATTATTATTATTATTATTATTATTATTATTATTATTACTATTACTATTATTATTATTATTATTATATGTCGTTTTTCCCCACCTCATAACATTATTATGATGGCAGAGGGGAGAATAGTTCTTGGAATTTATCATGATATACCTCAACACGGTATTGCTCTTGCAGTAAAGGTGATGAAAAAGCATTCCAATTGTTTTTTTTTACAACGGAAACATAATCTATCCTGCATCAGTAGTCTGATCTGCATCTGATGAAGAACCCACTACCATCAGGAGATGCTGTCCATTTTTTTATATCGTTTCAAAACTGATGCAATTGCGCAGCTTTTAGTTCTTTTACAAAACATTTTTTACATGTTTTCTTTGAATTTAAAAACTTTTCACATATCGTTACTGCTGTTTTATACATTTTAGCTAGGACGTTACACTCCTCTTCGCTACAGTTACTTCGCCCATAACCCTCTTAATGTTGGGCATCAAATACTAATGGCGGAAATTCTTGCTTCAAGCGTTTCACCGCTGTTTGCAGGTCGGATGCTTTGGTCCATTGCTCTTGAGCGTACGCCATCCACACATTTTACACTCACTATGTATTACATTATTTTCTTATATTGTTACTCTAAACTCCCCACTACGTTACATTAGTGCAGATATGAACAATCTATTTGGTTACCACACATAATCTGGTTACCCGCTTCAGCTCTTTTTAGTGATGATGCCGTCACTATAATTTTTAGCTAAGACGCGAACCGACTATTTTAGCTATGACACGACCACCATTTAGTGAGGACATGAACCGGCTATTTTTACCGAGGCCGGGAAGCACATGTGTATCTAGCACAGATACGAACCACAAATATCTGGTTATTTCGTCGCTTTAAGTGTTTGTAAATGCTTCCTGTTCAAGACAAGAATAGCTCGGGTCGGTTAAGTTGCCCCCCCAATAAAGATTACGATATGATATTACTATGTAATAATGAGCTCGATATGCGCCACTGAAAATAACTTTTGCGCCGTTATAGCTTTTTAGATATTTTAAAAAACATTTGGGGGGGTGCAAGTTCACTCATCCCCCTCCCCATTAAGCATTTCACTATGTATTTTGATGCCAACTTATCCCTGTAGTTATGCGCTAAAATGCGCCACTTGATTAAAATTTTGCGCCACTCCCGTATGGCCATAACGAAATATAGAAGGTGAGTGGGGCTAAATTGATGTTTTTAAAAAATTGCATTTTCTTAAAAATTCTTAATGCTATACGTGCTCTTTAATTATGCGCTCAAGTGCGCCACATGAAGTAAGTTTTGCGCCGTTCCAGTTTTTGAGATATTTTGAAAAACATTTGGGGGGGTGCAAGTTAACTCATCCCCCCCATTAAGCATTGCACTATGTATTTTGATGCCAACTTATCCCTGTAGTTATGCGCTAAAATGCGCCACTTGATTATAATTTTGCGCCACTCCCGTATGGCCATAACGAAATATAGAAGGTGGGTGGGGCTAAATTGATGTTTTTAAAAATTGGACTTTCTTAAAAATTCTTAATGCTGTACGTGCTCTTTAATTATGCGCTCAAATGCGCCACATGAGGTAAGTTTTGCGCCGTTACAGTTTTTGAGATATTTTGAAAAGTTCAAGTTCACTCAGCCCCCCCATTAAGCATTTCACTATGTATTTTGATGCCAACTTATCCCTGTAGTTATGCGCTAAAATGCGCCACTTGATTAAAATTTTGCACCACTCCCGTATGGCCATAACGAAACATAGAAGGTGGGTGGGGCTAAATTGATATTTTTAAAAAATTGCACTTTCTTAAAAATGCTTAATGCTATACGTGCTCTTTAATTATAGCTCAAATGCGCCACATGAAGTAAGTTTTGCGCCGTTAAAGTTTTTGAGATATTTTGAAAAGTTCAAGTTCACTCAGCCCTCAACTCCCCCATTAAGCATTTCACTATGTATGACATATGACGATAATTCTTTGAGGTATTGAAGGTCGTGCTGGAGATCCGGGTTCAGGAATTTCTTCTCGATCTTTGTCTTTCTTTCCCCCGCTTGGAGGAGTTTCGATATTTTCATTGAGTGTACGTCCTTCTTGAATTTGTTAGAAATTTCGTCGCAGTGTGTCGCATTCCCCATGTGGGGTTCGTTTAAATTTAAAATGTATAATAACGTTAGTATCATAATTTCACCTCTTTTCCTCTCAGCCATCATTTACTTCATGTATTCTTAATTATCATTGCTTGAAAATGAAACTAGTGTTAGTTTCTAAACGTGTCGCTTAAAGCTTAAAATATTATTGCTTAAACATTGCTCAAATTTTACCTCTGCTACTATTGCTGGTTGTAGTTTAAATACTTATAAAAACATAATCGTCACTTTTCGCTACCACAATGATACGGGGGTGGACTTTTATTGGGTAGTTACTACCCCATTACACGCCTCACCACGAAGTTACAGCGTATCTAGTATTTTTTCCTATCTTTGCCAAAATCTCGGATCATTTGACTCGGCTATATAGTTAGTATGTACTTTAACCTGATAGAGTATCTGAAAGTGGAGTTGATGAAGATGTTGATACATTGAAATTCGCAAAAATAATCGATATCCCAAAAATTTTTGAAGTAAAATGAAATCCAGTAGTGGTATCGGAAATTTTTAAGATATCAGTGACAGGTTCACTTACTTTAGGAAAAAAATGTTTTATTAACATTTATTTTATCAAAATACAACTCGAGACGTATAAAGGAACATTACAATTCTTACTTCCTTTGTCGGTAAAATATTTTCTTTTTTGTTTCTTAAGTCATTGTATTCTTCCCACATATTATTATGTCGTTTGCAATATGCAACAAAATGACCTAAACCCAAACCTTCCATATGTCCAGTGTATCCAATTACTGCTCTTAATAAGTATGTGGCAGTACCAAATGTAAAGTGGTGTGGAACGTCATTTAATTTATATAACCTTTCCATTTGCATGGTATCAAGGGACACAGGCTGTATAAATAAATGAGGGCCGCATATGATTAAAGCTTTTTGTAATTTGTTGCCACACAATCTACCATCGTTACATGCACTGCAGTTCCTATTTGTGGATGTATCTGCTATTTGGTTTAGTATATCATTTTGAAAGTTGTATGCGTTAACACTATTTACTGCTAAAAATGCGCATTTTTGTGATGTAACAAATTTGCATTGTGGATTTGAACACTCTAATTTTTGTTCAATACATGGTAATGAAATCTTATCTAACATACTATCAATTTCGCACTCAGCATTCACAACATACATATTTTGAGGGTACGGAGAACTATTGCACAATTTAAATAATATTTCAGCCCTCGCCTTATAGGATTGAGCATTAATTCCTTTAGATATTATGCCACGCACTAAATTACAAACAGTTAAAATTTAAACTATCACAATACGCACTGCACACGGTTTGCACAATCGTATCGAACCCACACGTGTTACAGAGTGATACATACTTTTTGCCAATTCTTATCGGTTTAAGCTCTGGCCTGTGTCAATTTTTTAATACTCCGATGGGTATAACTTTCCTGGTGTCACTCCAATCCATGCATAAATATTCAGTATTGCTCTCCAAATAGGAGCTTCGTTTAGAAGGTACTCCAAGACCTTTCCAATTCTCCAACGAACGGCTTTCCAGGCGATTTGCTTTGTCATGGTCCTCTAGCATCGAACATGAGATACAAACTAATATATCATTCCACACAGTGGAGCAGTCTGTTTTGTGTATATAAATCTCGCACAATTCGCATTTTGAACAATCCGTTGTGTAAGTAAATGGTTGATTGCAAGATGCACATGCAGGATGGATGTCTCCTGGAAAATGAGAAATGATTTTCAAGATATGAAGGGAGTAGGTAGGTATCTGTTTTTTTTTTGGTAGGTATGTAAATTTTTAAATTTGATCTTGAATGAGTATAATACAAAAATAATAATTAATAATTAAACAAATTATTTCATGTACAACTTGAAATTTGACTTACACCTATGGCTTTTTCGTTATCACTCGAGACATAACAGCGTTGATATACACACACAAATAGACAACAGGTCCATGGCAAAAATTACCCTATGCCGTCACTTTTGAGCGGTACAGGTGAGTACATGTGGAAATTGAATTTTCCAGGTGAAATGAGGAATTACGACTAATTATTTTTGTACGGCTTTCTTCTAGTTGATAGATCATTAAAAAAATTGACGAAAAATCTAGTACCGTGCAAAAGTAGTGGTACCGGAACTCAGTACAAATTTTTAATTCGCCGATAATTGTAGACGCAATATAGGTAATTTATTACTGTACGGCAATTGTGTAAGTCCTTTTCTATACTTATACAGATACATTGCCCATTAACAGCGTACATATTTCCAGTACAGGGGTCGCAACCCGTTTCCTAGACCCACATCATATATGATCATTGCAAAATGTACGGCATCTTGTTCAAAATATTATTTAACACGTACAATAACGTTTAATAATTATGCCGTCCAAAAATTATGGTTAATATTTATATAAATAAATAATTATCTAAATTTTAGGGTCTACCGAGTTAGTGGCAACTTATTTAATTGATATAATGTTACTAAATATGTTATCGTTGCACTTTATAGCCGTTTATTATAAATCGTACCAAATAAAAATATTAGTAAAAACAAAAATATGAAATTTTCGATATTTATAAGATTTTTCAAACACTCCTGGATTAATATGTACGGCGTTAATGGGTAATGTATCTGTATAAGTATAGAAAGGAATTACACAAATGCTGTACCGTAATAAATTACCTATATTGCTTCTACAACTATCGGCGAATTAAAAATTTGTACTAACTTCCGGTACCACTACCTTTGTACGGCACTAGGTTTTTCGTCATTTTTTTTAATGATCTAAAATTCAATTTCAATTTTCCCATGTACTCACTTGTACCGCTCAAAAGTGATGGCATAGGGCTGAGAGTTATTTTCTGATATAGTAGCAGCCTTCTAAACATAATTCATGGTGGGTCATTTCACAGGGTAATTTTTGCCATGGGCCTGTAGTCTAAACCGTTTCATATGAAATTATTAGGACACAAAATATCCGATATTCCTATTGCCAACTTTTGACGGTTTAAAATGATTTCTGACATTTGAAAACACTTTTGATGCCGTCATTAAAGCTGGTTTTAAGTGGTATAATAGTTACTGGCATTAGTCGAACATCTGTGAAATTTACACTTATTTCTCTAGAAGAGTTGAAGTTCAATATTAAGGTCTGAATGAACTATCTTTTCTCTCGAAAGGAAAAACATACTTTTCACCTGTGTTCTGCATCATAGTAGGTACTAATAAGCACAACACAACAGAATACTTACTCGACTGCGCACATAGAAGAATCTCCCTGTTAGATGAATCTGATAAGTCCTCATGCTCATGGGTCTCTTCATTGCTTTCTTGCACTAGTAATACAATAAAGTAGATACATTAATTAAAAGTTATGCTCTGGTACTCACCCATGTCTTCTTCTTCACAGTTTTTAGAAGCACCAATTTCGCATTTTTCAGCAGCGTCTATGGATGCCGAAATTGTATCATTTTTTTAATTTTTCCTGCTCTTGCCCATTACTAGCGACCGATGCAAGCTTCATTGCGCCGTCTATTACATTAATGTGACTCAACACAAATTCATCTAACCGAATAGGTAATTTCCTATTAGAAAATATTCTATGCTTGATATGATTGAAATTACTTTCAACACAAGCACTACTGGCGATTATTCCTGCACCTGGATAATATTTAGTCATTATGGCGGTCCAAAGTGGAATAGTCTTTGACACTTTTTTAAAATCTCCTATTAATGTTGGCAGAACTTGTTGGTTTCCACGATTAACAATCTCATTCGGTAACGATACAATGTTCATACATTTGGTGACAATGCCGTTAACCCAATGACTGAACGGTTGATCCTGATCAATATAATGTAATCCCTCTTGATCCTCTGGACTGCACTAAAGTGTTAATTTCTTATTAAGTTTAGTTCTTCTAGTTAAAATTATGCTACACAGTTCTCGTCTCTCATCAATATCTACTAACCAAAAAAAGCGCAATGGGCTTGTACACTTCGGACAAAAGAAAATTTTGTGCTGCATTTTACTAGATGCATAAATGTAAAACAACTTTAATCGGAGGATCCTAATCTATGCTATGGACATGCGGCAATATTCCTTACGTAAAACGGCGGTTATTGGTTAATATATACTATAATTTTTAAAATGGGATTTTTACTTTACGTGGAATACCACTTGTACCTTACACAGGAATCGGAATGCTCCGATGTGCCACCATTCGGCGAAAAAAACAACACGAATAAATAAAAAACTTCAATCAATGATTTGTTTGTCATACCAATTATTTAATAGCGAAATCGATACATATGTATAATGCAGGTTATTATGCCTATAGCATAGATTATATTACTCCTGTTTATGGTTGAATAAATCAGCGATACAAATCACCGGCACAACTAGTCATTTCAATTTTTGTCTGTTAGGAGCCGAAAAAATAAGATTATTGCTTTCTCAAAGAGAAAATTTGTTTACAGTTCTCAACAATTTATAGCCTAATTAATACGAAAAACACATTTTTCTCTTATTTATAAACCGATATGACTCAAATTCAGGTGAGGGGAGGGGGCTTTGGAGTTGCTTATTACAAAGTCATGATACTCACCTGTTCTGCCAAACAACCAGTATTTTGTAATCTTAAGCTATAAGAGAAGTACAGTGAAATTGGAACCATTGCATTTGTTTCGATAACCAAAAATAAACGTAAGCACATTATTTTATTTTTATTAATGTTATCTTTAGCTGACTCAAAATGTAGGGCTGTGTGTTTATGATACGCCGTCTGTGGAAATTCGGTTGAATGAATGAATGCTATTGTAAGTATAAGAACAACAATTTTTGTGCTGATAGGCATTTACACAAAAATAGTTATCAACATCACCTAATCCATTTTATCGCAGTGCACGTTAAATATCCACTTCCAGTGTTCCAACGTCTCATAAATTATAACCAAAACAAAGAAACTATGTGGTTATATTTATTTACATTATATACTAAACGCCCATGTGACAATCGCCTTAGTCGCATTCTCGATTATTGAAAATTGTTGAACATCCATTGAGTTGTATTATAGCTTGTAATTGTAATTGTATTTTTGGTTATACGACAAAAAGTCATTCTTTATGAACAGTCCTGCTGGTTGAAAAAATGAATTTGGCATATTAAAATTTGGTAACAAAATTTTAGATCTGATACACAGGGTGTTTATAACTTTAGAAAACATGAAATTGCAGCAAGAGAGAGGTACTATTGTGAACTTTTTAAAAAACAGCAATTTCGACCCACCCACCCACCTTCTATGTTTCGTTATGGCTATACGGGAGTGGTGCAAAATTTTAATCAAGTGGCGCATTTTAGTGCATAACTACAGGAATAAGTTGGCATCAAAATACATAGTGAAATGCTTAATGGGGGGGATGAGTGAACTTGAACCCCCCCCCCAAATGTTTTTCAAAATATCTCAAAAACTGTAATGACGCAAAACTTACCGCGCATTTGAGCGCATAATTAAAGAGCACGTATAGCATTAAGCATTTTTAAGAAAGTGCAATTTTTTAAAAACATCAATTTAGCCCCACCCACCTTCTGTGTTTCGTTATGGCCATACGGGAGTGGCGCAAAATTTTAATCAAGTGGCGCATTTTAGCGCATAACTACAGGGATAAGTTGGCATCAAAATACATAGTGAAATGCTTCATGGGGGGGATTAGTGAACTTGCACCCCCCCAAATGTTTTTCAAAATATCTAAAAAACTGTAACGGCGCAAAAGTTATTTTCAGTGGCGCATTTGAGCGCATTATTACATAGTAATATCATATCGTAATCTTTATTGGGGGGGGGGGGCAACTTAACCGACCCGAATAGCTCTGTTACTGTGGTAGTTCAGTATGACGTCATTGCAGTTGAATTGTCGCTGTAATTCATAACGTACAATGGGGTATCGCTGTAATCCTAAAGAAGTTGCATTGTATATGAGTAAATTACACATGAGGGAAATATTCACAGATAATGCTAGTAATTCGATATTAATTACTAGTTACTCTGGCAACAAAAATACTAGTTTTCACAAGGCACCTATAACTTTGCCTATAATATTAAATACAAATACGAATGATTAATCATTATAAAAATTTAACAGTAAACACCTATTTGTATTAACCTCCGTCTCTAATAGTATTATACGCTGTCTACTAATAATGGCGTTGGATAAGAAAATTGAGTTTGTATTAGAAAGTATTTATTACATTAACTAAGATGTGCACAAGCGGGTAACAATATCAAGCAACACTATTGCTTCCATTAGATATTCGGCCAGTATTTCCCTCTTGCTATTCTAGGAATAGCCTGGAATATAATTACATTTTGTAACTAAAAATTGTTAGAAATGATGTACTTACCATAGTCAAGCCCAGAATCCCAAAAACGAAGAAAGTTAAAGCAACCAGTTTCATTGTCAATGAATTATAAATCAATTATAACAAAATATCCCTCTTATAGGATATTTGCGGCTATAGGTAATTAATAATTATGGTAGTAACTAAAATATGGTGGTATTTTCTATATTATTAATTGAGGAAGTCGTCAAAATATTAATCTTGTAAAATTTATTTTTGGATATTTTGGTAAGAATTTTACGACACAATTCCTGTTTTGATAACAATTTAAACTACGCACCAGACATGTGTGCGTCTTGATAAGTTTTGAAGAATAACACTGCAAAAATTAAGATCTTTTTATTTTCTGCTTTATTTTCATTGTTCACTAATTATACACATTTTTGTTTATTCCCACACATTATATCAATTTGGTGACATAACAAGATGGCAGAAACCACAGTATAGTAACAGTTGAAAAAAAATGTCTTCCAGCTACGATAGTACAAATTTTATGTCGGCTAAATCATTTATTACACTATTCTGTAACGGGTAATGTGGCCATCTATGTAAAAGGGAAGGACGGGACTTGTACGCATCACCCGACTCCGGGGTGTATCAGATACTCCTCTGTAAGGGGAAGGATAGACAGACATTTATTTTAAGTTGGATACAGAATTATAAGTTTTATGCTCTCTAGTGTATGTGAGAGACATAGTAGTTGCTTATGATTAGAGTCGGGTAAATATGCTCTAAAGATGTGGCATGTATGCTGTCAAATATGCAGCTAAACTAGTTCAATATATGCTCTAAATATGCTGTATTGCGCACAAATGTGCACTTATATGCAAAATAAACCATGCTGTGTTATACTTTATACGGGAAAAGAACAAAGACTCACATACATTCGGTGCATTTTATTGGTATAATATATATATTATACAAGTCTGATAACATTTATTCAAAAAATATGTAGTAACTTATACATACAGTTTAAGAAATTATATTATTTCGTCGTACAGCCTAGGAACATACTCCGAAATAATCGTTCTTCGTGACGATACTTTCTCATTGGAAAAGCTTTCCATGAAATGTGTAAAATCATCATTTTCCAAATTATTTAAAGGAATATTGCACTTGATCATCATGTTAACAACTTTTTCGTTAAAATTTCTCTGATGGTCGTTTTTATTTAGACAGTCAATTAGTAACTGTTGTTGGCCCCTTCCTTCATTCGCATTTTCTTTCTGTTTGTGTGATCCAGTTTGGACATGTTAGTCAAGTTGAAATTTCTTTTCAACTGTGATCTAAAATAACACACAAGCATTTTAAAAATACATTCTTTTATCAATCTGAATATTAATAAAATACTATATTATTAATACGAGCCATTTTAAGATTTACACCGAGGTTTTTATTTGTATGACCGGTTTCGACGTACGTCGTCTTTGTCTAGTACAAATTTGTAAACAACCACAAAATTTGCATTTGACAAAGACGTCGTACGTCGAAACCGATCATAAAAATAAAAAACCCAGTGTAAATCTCAAAATGACTTTTATTAATAGATAACAGTGTTTTAGATTTACAAGTAACGGCTGAATCAATAGACTTAATATCACAATAAAATTAATTGTGAGAAAAAGATACAATAAATAATATTTAAAAAATACATATTTACCTGTTTCTCGCAAACACGACAAAACACAACACTTCCATCGAATTTAAGACATGAATATTGTCGTATCCATTTTTTAACTAATTCACTTCTGGAACTTCCTACTTTCGGCATTTTGGTATCGTCGCTCTGCTACTTCAACAACTTTTGATTTTATTTACTGCGATCAGTCAATTTATGCAAATCCCTGGTATAATCCACACTTTGTGGCCATGTAATTAATAATTATAAAATATCCAAAATGCAATCCCATTAGGTAAATTGCTTTAATAGGATTATGCACAAACATTTATAATGGGCTTTTAATGCAAGGGTTTTTTGAGAAAGTAAGAATTGTATAAATTACTTTCCTGTGTATTTATTTTTCTTTTGAAAAATTTATATAAAAAAAAATTAAAATTGAAACAAATAAAATTTTATAATTTTAAAATTATGCCGATACCATGCTGTATATGCTTGAACATATGCAATATGCCGTAACCCCCCAATATATGCATTATATGCAAAATAAAATGCAACGTATACGTATGGCTTACTATTATGTTTATGCCCAATAATAAAAAACATGCAAATATGCATTTTCCCGTCTCTACTTATGATAAATCTTTAGTTGTCCCATATCATAATGCAATAAATAAATTGATAATAACTAGTTAATAATTATTAAAGATTCATGAACTTGTAGCAATTTAATGTTTAAAATTGTGATTATTTCAGGGTCAGCCAGTTCAAATTGCAATTCAGGAAGGTTAAAAAACCATTGTTGTAATTTTTCAACCTTCCTGAATTGGAGTTTGAACTGTGGTGACCATGAAATAAGTACAATTTTAAATAGTTAAGAATGTTGCGAGCGAAACTTTACTCATTTGCATATTTATGCATTGAATACACTATTTGTAAAATATCTGGGCGAGCTTCGAGCTATTTAAAAACCCTTTTTTTCATATCAGAAAAAATTCTTTCCGTGGAGGCGTTGGATCCCGATAAACACATGCACATAAAGCCTGTCCGGTAGAACTGAACGGGTATCGGATTAACAAGGAGGATTGTCAATATATGGTTCTATTGTGCTTGAAACCGCCTTAATGCTTTGCTGTCTCGTACTTATTGTACGTGACAAAGAAAGATGGATATATTATGAATAATGCCTCTATTTCTGCCGAACAAAAGCGTTTGCAACTTTCACACATAATGACAAGGCAATAAGAATCAGATGCAGGTAGAATAGAAATTCAATAGGTATAATAAAATGCCAGTGGTTCTCAACACTGCTTTAACATTATATAATTTGTGAAGAAATGCAACTTTTGTATAATAAAATAATAATCGATTACTAATTACCTATAAGTAATTTCAATTGACACCTTTCACTTATACTTATAACAACAATAACAAATACATTTTTATTATAGTTAGTAAATATTAATTAAATTACAAAGATATACTTTTATAATTAAATGTAAAATTATAATTGTCATTCGGCTTCAGATTCATCACTTCCTGAGTCATCCAAATCTTGGAAAAGATCATC
>JARFJB010002012.1:97500-245000 GCA_036346205.1 Vesta saturnalis | reverse complement strand
GTGTCTGTGTGTCTGTGTGTCTGTGTCTGTGTCTGTGTCTGTGTCTGTGTCTGTGTCTGTGTCTGTGTCTGTGTCTGTGTCTGTGTCTGTGTCTGTGTCTGTGTCTGTGTCTGTGTCTGTGTCTGTGTCTGTGTCTGTGTCTGTGTCTGTGTCTGTGTCTGTGTCTGTGTCTGTGTCTGTGTCTGTGTCTGTGTCTGTGTCTGTGTCTGTGTCTGTGTCTGTGTCTGTGTCTGTGTCTGTGTCTGTGTCTGTGTCTGTGTCTGTGTCTGTGTCTGTGTCTGTGTCTGTGTCTGTGTCTGTGTCTGTGTCTGTGTCTGTGTCTGTGTCTGTGTCTGTGTCTGTGTCTGTGTCTGTGTCTGTGTCTGTGTCTGTGTCTGTGTCTGTGTCTGTGTCTGTGCCTGTGTCTGTGTCTGTCTTTGTCATTGTCATTGTCTGTGTCTGTGTCTGCGTCTGCGTCTGCGTCTGCGTCTGCGTCTGCGTCTGCGTCTGCGTCTGCGTCTGCGTCTGCGTCTGCGTCTGCGTCTGCGTCTGCGTCTGCGTCTGCGTCTGCGTCTGCGTCTGCGTCTGCGTCTGCGTCTGCGTCTGCGTCTGCGTCTGCGTCTTTGTCTGTGTCTGTGTCTGTGTCTGTGTCTGTGTCTGTGTCTGTGTCTGTGTCTGTGTCTGTGTCTGTGTCTGTGTCTGTGTCTGTGTCTGTGTCTGTGTCTGTGTCTGTGTCTGTGTCTGTGTCTGTGTCTGTGTCTGTGTCTGTGTCTGTGTCTGTGTCTGTGTCTGTGTCTGTGTCTGTGTCTGTGTCTGTGTCTGTGTCTGTGTCTGTGTCTGTGTCTGTGTCTGTGTCTGTGTCTGTGTCTGTCTGTGTCTGTTGTCTGTGTCTGTGTCTGTGTCTGTGTCTGTGTCTGTGTCTGTGTCTGTGTCTGTGTCTGGTCTGTGTCTGTGTCTGCGTCTGCGTTCTGCGTCTGCGTCTGCGTCTGCGTCTGCGTCTGCGTCTGCGTCTGCGTCTGCGTCTGCGTCTGCGTCTGCGTCTGCGTCTGCGTCTTGCGTCTGCGTCTGCGTCTGCGTCTGCGTCTGCGTCTGCGTCTGCGTCTGCGTCTGCGTCTGCGTCTGCGTCTGCGTCTGCGTCTGCGTTCTGGTCTGCGTCTGCGTCTGCGTCTGCGTCTGCTGCGTCTGCGTCTGCGTCTGCGTCTGCGTCTGCGTCTGCGTCTGCGTCTGCGTCTGCGTCTGCGTCTGCGTCTGCGTCTGCGTCTGCGTCTGCGTCTGCGTCTGCGTCTGCGTCTGCGTCTGCGTCTGCGTCTGCGTCTGCGTCTGCGTCTGCGTCTGCGTCTGCGTCTGCGTCTGCGTTGCGTCTGCGTCTGGTGTGCGTGTGCGTGTGCGTGTGCGTGTGTGTGTGGTGTGTGTGTGTGTGTGTGTGTGTGTGTGTGTGTGTGTGCGTGTGTGTGTGCGTGTGCGTGTGCGTGTGCGTGTGCGTGTGCGTGTGCTGCGCGTGGCGCGTGCGCGCGTGCGCGCGTGCGTGTGTGTGTGTGAGCGTAAACGAGTATACAAGAGTTTTTATGTAACCTGAAGGTTTAGTTATTTAAAAGTAATTTCCCCGTTAGCAAAATTTTTTAGAATATTTGTATTTTGAATGTAAATTTTTTTTGTAAGTACAACATGATTGTTAAATACGAATTCAGGTTTTTCTGTATTACTTTCAAAAATAGTTTAATGTTCTGTATGTAATCGACTGTTTATATCCAGTCATTCACAAGTCGTATTGTAGTGAGACACGTTGTATAAAAATTTCAGTTTAACATATGGTACAGTTGAAAGGAAGAAACTTCTATAGGTGAGCGTATTATTTTTAATATATGTTTTTTACCTGATATTGCTAAAAAAAATGTCGATAAAAGATTTTTAAAAATGTATTATTATGCTTATAGGATAACGTCATAAGATCAGCTCTACAAAATAGTGGGTACGCACGGATTTTAAACTTATAGTTATTGTTAATTCACGTATATAATAATAAACCATTAAAACCTTTTGCCTTTTATTTCTGTTATATCAGCTTGATATTCTCAAAAAAACATGTTATTTTAATTTAACTCTGTGTTATATAAGTAATTATTACTTTCCATTCATTTAAATGGGTTTTTACAACTATTAATGGACACATTACAATGAAACAATTTTTTGTGTGTATCTAAATAAACCAGATATGATGTTCCGAATGTATCGGTGATGACTGTTTAGAGAATCAGCCTATACATAAAGCATCATTGCATTAGGGTAGAAATTATTTATTATTTCACGTCATATTTAATTAGGCTTTAATGCATTCAGTTTGAACTGTAATCTGGTTTCCGTAAACTGTAGGACATAATTTCGGTTGATTGATTGAGTTTGATCGGATGATCTAGCGTGATTTGTTTGAGATTGACTAATTGATTTGTTTGTGTGTGTGTGTGTGTGTGTGTGTTTGTGTGTGTGTGTATGCGTGTGTGCGTGTGTGTGTGTGTGAGAGAGAAAGAGAGAGGAGGAGGAAGAAACAAGGTAGAGCAATAGAGAGGTGTGCATTATCAGCTTCTATTATAGAAAATGTTCATTAGTCTATACGCCACTAGATGGCGCTAAAATCAATTTTTACTCAAACGGGCCAGGGTGCAGACCCTGATACAAGTCCTGCCTTACAAGAACCTCCTTATTAGTATACAATTTTGTATGACGGGGCGAAGGCCTACAGTTATAAGATTAAGTTAGAACAACATACAATTGCATCAAGGGGGCCACGATAGGGGCTAAGCTCTACACTTATCTTATAAGGTTAGGTTCCCACACCATCTCTGGCCATGGGGCGAAGGCCTGAGAACAAGTTGCAAAGCCCTACACGTGTCGTAAAAAAACCTTCTTATTAGAAATGCAACGTTTTCTCGTATAGATAAAAGATCATCCAATAGCATATGACCATTTTAAAACAATAGGATCGATAATAATATTAATTATGCAATTTCCAACATTGTATGCGTGTGCATTTGCCTAACTTCCAGGAGCACTTCATAATATAGCCAGGACCTTAACACCTCAAAAATAACCCCAAGACCAACCCCAAGTCCAATACCTACTTCCAGGTTCAGCCCACAGCACCAAGACCAGCCCCTCACGTGAGCATGTGCAAAAAGGCTCTAATTAGGGTTGACCCTCGAAAAGAAACCATAGGGCAGAAAATACGCTCTAACACGTGAGTGAGTAAAATAGGGGTGAAAAAAGACGTCCTACACGTGGGTGTGTAAAAAATAATTAGGGTAAAAATTTCAGCAGGGGTTGAAGATACTCTCACACGTGGGTGTGTAAATAATAAGGGTGAAAAAAGGCCTCCGAAAAGAAACCATAAGGGTGGAAAATGTGGTCTCCCACGTGGGCAAATAAAAATCAAAAAGGCTTTAATTAGGGTTGAAAAGGGCCTTCGAGAAGAAAGGGTTGAAAATACGGTCTCACACGTGGATGTGTAAAAAATAGGGGTGAAAGATACGTCCTACACGTAAGCGAGTAAAAATAGGGGTGGAAAATGCGATCTCCTACGTGGCCGGTCTTGTGACGTCAAAATCCAAGATGGCGGCGACAAGTGCCCCCCTTCTACTAATGAGTTTCATCGTCTGACCACAGTGGTTATTCGTTTAGCAATGCCCAACGAAACACTTGCGAATCTTCAAAGTGTTGTGATAACCTATCCAAGTAGGCCATACAAGTATTATGAAACATGGTCACCGATGTTGCAAATTGAGTTTCGGCTAGGTCTGCTTCATTTATCAAAGATACTAGCATAGTGTTAACTTGATTTGACAAAAGGACTTCATTTTTTTGTTATGCTAATTGTTGGTTTAAATATCACAGAACCATGCATACTTCAACCGTTGAAAGTTGAAGGTATTTCAGATTGCATTTGCAGAATGAATTCATGAAATGCGGAAGCTTGAGATGAACGAAACGTAGCTAAACTCCAAAAAAATTGTTTTTAAAGCTATTAGTAATCAA
This sequence comes from Vesta saturnalis, assembly GCA_036346205.1. NCBI lineage: Eukaryota > Metazoa > Arthropoda > Insecta > Coleoptera > Lampyridae > Vesta > Vesta saturnalis. The sequence goes on along the minus strand of JARFJB010002012.1, from coordinate 240,995 downwards.
AGAAGGACATTTTTTTGAGAGAAAGGTAACTCTGTAACGGTTTGAACGTCTTTAATACTCCTTCTATCAAAAGTAACATCGCTAACCATCTAGTTTTACTGTATTCCAACAGTTTTTAGTATTTAACATTAACAAACCCACAATATTCTTTTAACTGTTCAACTCGAACAGTATAAGTATAGCAATAGCCATAGATTTCCACAATAACGGATTCGATATCAATAGACAAGTAGTCTGCTGATGTTGGAATACAGTTATGAAGGATATGAGAAGTACAGTTCACTCCAACTAAATGTCTTTTAAGTAACTGCCGAACTTCCTGAAAAACGTTACTTTGGCCATGTCTTGCTGCTCCTCCAAAATTGTAATTTGTGTTGTAAACGCACATTGCCATTACTTTAGTTGTTAATTCCTATTTGACAACTGTTTTAGTAATATATTCGGATATAGTCTGAAGCTTCACTTGTAAGATCTTGACCTTCCGAAAGTTTTATTTGAATGACCTGGCCTTCACAAAACATGTTACGAGTATAGGAAATATTTTCTAAACTGACGTGATTTGGACAGTTGGTATAGATTGTTACAAAACTGACCGTTTGTTTTGTATGGAACTTGACGATTCTTTCTATAAAATGGTACACACATTACATTCAGGTTTGATTCTAGTACATTTTGTTGGAGGAAATATTGTATTAGCTTATTAGCGGAATTCATGGAACGAAATGCCTGATTGTGGATATCCGCCTTTTTCCCATGTATAAGTAAAAACTATGCACAATATTTTAAGCAATTTACACCACTTTTATAACGCTTTTACCTTCGGTGGTCGGCCAATTGTTAATAGAATTATTTAAGAGGGGCGGGGCGGTCAACTGCGGTTGGACTATAAATGGGTTACTCGAACGGCAATCTAGTCGAAGAGATCCTGGGTGCCATAGATCTTCCGCATGTGAGGAAGGCCGTTCGCATCACCTCTAAGGCGATGAACACCCCTACATCCCTCATCCGAGTCATTACCTCTTCCCAAGTCACCATAAAATACCTCCTCGCACGCGGTGTTGTCATGTTCGGACGACACTACCGTTGCGAACCCTCCCTCACCCCGCAACCCCTCCCGAAGTACTGCTCCACCTGCACGCAGGTGGGACACACTTTCAAGGAGTGTCCCTCCCGTACCATCCGCTGTCCTAACTGTGGCGAAAGTCACAGATCCTCGTCATGTAGATCCGCCGCCAACCCAAAGTGTAACAACTGCGGGGAAGCGCATCCCACCTATTCCTTCCAGTGCCGGAAGCGACGGAAACCTCCCAGTTCCCCGTCGATGATGGAATCCCTCGATCCTATCCTGTCTTCCGAAGAGTCCGACTCGGAAGACACAGCCCACCTCAAACCTGCTCCTGACACCCAATCCTTATCCATTAAGGACTTCTTGCAAGTTCTTACCCACGCCCTTACCAGCATGTTTCCTGACCGGCCAGAAAGGGTTTTTCGGACCTTAGACTCGCTATCCCAAACCTTCTTCTAACGGAGGATCAACACCTGCGTATCCGGTACGCGGATGAAGGTCGCCGTACTCCGCCCACCCACTCCTTAACTCCTTTCCAATGGCTATCATAACAGGGGCCATTAATGCCAGGGGCGTTCGTCGGAAACGCCCTTTAATAAAACACCTTCTGCACACACATAATATACATGTCCTTTCCATCACAGAAACAAAGCTCACACCCCGATGTTCACTCAATTTCAACACGTATCACTCATTCCTAAACAATAGCCAACACGGAGCCGCCCTCTTAATCAAAAACTGCTTCCCCTCCACTCCTTTTCAACTTCCTGCGAATGTGTTGCTGTGACGGTGCACTTTCCCACTCCTATAATATTTATATCATATTATAACCCGCCAGGCCACAATTCCCTATCCGATGCTCTTCTACTCTATGCCTCTAGCCTCCCCAACGCAGTAATCGTAGGTGATTTCAATGCTCGCCACACCCAATTTGGTGACACCGCAACGAATGGCAACGGTAACAGACTATCATCTGCTCTGTTGCAGTTGCCGCTCCTGCGAATCGCCAACACACAGCCAACCTACTTCGAGTACTTAGGTGCCTCAATAATAGACCACATCATAGTCTCCGAACCCATAGCCCACTATCTCGATCGTGAGTGCTTTTTAGGCACCACGATCACATCAGATCACATTCCCCTACTGGTCAAAACTTCATTTTGTCCAGCTCCTCCTACACCTCCTCAATATACAGTTATCAAAGAATTTTCTAAAGCAGACTGGAATGTGTTCTCCGAACACATCTCCAACAACCTTCCCACACCTAATCTTCAAACGACCCAAGATCTCGAGAGAGCCATTAGAGACCTAACTTCCGTTATTGCGGAAGCGGTCGATAACTCTGTCCCATTAAAAAACATCGACATTTCTCGAAAACCGCTCCCATGGCACATCGTTAACTGGATCAAAGAGAAAAGACGAATCTATCGTCAGTTCTTGCGATCCAGGGACCCGGCTCTCAAGACCGAATACAATCGCCTTAACGCCTTAATCAGGCGAGAAACCAATAAACACTCTGAAGACTCCTGAACCAAAGCTTGACTATATAAATGGTAAACTCTTCTGGCAACAGTTTGATAGACTGAACAGAAGAAAAGTAAACCCCAAATCCCACTTAACTGACCTTCAGGGCAACCTAATCTCCTCCGACCAAGGAAAGGCCGATTTCTTTGGTCGCCACCTCCAATCTATTTTCCGATCTCCAGATGATCCCCAATTTAATAGCCAATTCAAGGCACTCCTTGAGAGCCGCCTTGAAGATTTCCGTAGCCTTTACCTTCCCGAAACCCTACTAGATAACGAGAGTCCTTTTTACGCTCCTATCACGCCCGACCAGGTCAGCTCATATTTCAAAAAGGGTAAAAACTCTGCCCCAGGTCATGACGGCCTAAACCGAAAAATTCTTCGCAACCTACAAAACCCAGCCCTCCGTTTACTTTCCACTATTTACAATAAATCCCTTACCCTATAGTACTTCCCGACGGACTGGAAATCGGCCTCCACCGTCATGATACCTAAACCCCACGCTGATCTTACCTCACCCTCCTCCTACAGACCAATCTCCCTCCTGAGCTGCCTCGGAAAATGCTTTGAGCAGACTCTAGCCAGGCGGCTCTGGGACCACCTAGAATACAACGACCTCCTTCCCAAGAGCCAATTCGGCTTCCGTCCTAACCGAACGTGTCACGATCCCTTGTTGAAGCTGCTTACAGACACCACCAGAACATTCAATCACAAGCAATGCAGTCTGGCTGTGCTTCTGGACATTAAGCAAGCATTTGACAGGTTCTGGCACGCCGGTCTCCTGCAAATATCCGAAACCTCAACATACCCGATCCCTTCGCCAAACTCCGACTCTCGTACCTGACCAATCGGTCAGTTCGGGTCAAAGTAGGGAAAACTTTCTCCGATCCTTTTCAACCAACGGCAGGCGTTCCGCAAGGTTCTTCCTTAGCCCCTATCCTTTACACCATATTTGCATCCGATGTTCCCGCAGTTACCCAACCCGGAGTAGTCGTTGCGCAGTTCGCGGATGACACCATCTTTTGGGCGGTTAATCGGAATAGCAAAGCGGCCTCAAGCCTCATATCCAAAACCCTACGGAACTTCTCCAACTGGACGAACCAGTGGAGAGTCTCCGTCAATCCCACCAAAACCCTTTTCCGACATCCTCATCACACAGAGGATAGGTTTCCTAACCTTGCCTCCAGAAACGTCTCCCTCACCCTTAACCAAGAAAGGCTCACATTCCAAGATGAAATCACCTACCTAGGAATCCTCTTCACTAGAACCCTCAATTGGCTCCCCGATGTAAAAAGAACACTAAACAGGATTAGAAAACGCGCAAACCTACTGGGCGCCCTTCGGGGTAGAATCAGAGGTTGTCACCCTAAAACACTTCTACACATATATAAAACATACATCCGCCCTGTTATGGATTTCCGAGCTCCTATATACACAAACATTAACCCCAACCATCATTCCTCAATCGCCTCCTGTGAACGCCGAATTTTTAGACGAATACACAGGTTACCCTTCAGGTACCCTAATGACCTAACCCTACAACATGCCAATATACCCCCAATCACAAACCGTATCCAAAAACTCCAGGAAAACTTTACCTATAAAATAATTTTCGGCAACACTATCCCAACCAAAGAAATCCTTACGACTCCTTACAACTACCGCTTTCCCAAGTTCCCTCGAAAAAAACCCAAACTAAAATTTAAACATCCTCCCGCAATCCTCACACAACTCCTCGACGACCTCCCTGAGGAGGTAGAAGAAGCCCTCGATAGTACCCCATATGCCCTCCGCATCCCCCCGGCCATCCGATGACGACCCAGCATGACTCCGGCCAACGATTTAATTAATCACACTTCACACCACACGAACCCACACGCACACTTAAACTCAACCACACCATATTAAAAATTCAAATTCAAATTCAATAAATTTAAACATTTTTTTTTCTTTTTTTTATTACCAAAAATTACAGCACCTCATGATTGTACACAATACAATAACAAAAAACAGCGCAACACCAACAACAAGGGAATGACCAGGGCTGAAGAGGAGAAGGACTCCTGAACAGTCCACGATAAGATACATAAAAGCTAAAGTAAGTAATTACTAACCATAAGCATGAGCATACTAACAAAAAAAAAAAGGCAATCTAGGTGAACGGTGTAGGGAGGCCTAGATTCCTCTTCGCGGGGATTAAAAAGGGGTAAAAGCGGTCCATGTAGCGTCAGTGAAGACGTCGGTCTTCCGAAGATTTAAATCGGTGCTGGTTTTTGAGACCTGTGTCGCTACTGAGTCAGAAATGTGTGGTCCCGGTTGTAATTCAGTTACAAAACAATACAACTCCTGGTTGCAGTGATTGGAAAAAAAATTTTGTTATCGCGGGCTAGTGAGACAAATTAAATTAATATTTCACTTGCAAGAAAATGGGTGGTTACGGTGCGAGGACTAAGCCTCTAATTTATTAGGGAAGCTATAAAAAAAGCACTATAGTGCTTGGCGATGTCAATTAACGAAATAATTATACGCCAACGGTGGCGAAAAAAAATACCTACATTCCTGAAAAGGAAATACAATTAACACCAAAAATTTATTCCAATGCTTAGGTGTCCACTGTAACAAAAAAATTCATATACACGAAATCATATTGGCCTAAACAAGCTACCAGTCAATACAACGGCTATATCCCAAAATAAAGCAATTCATATTTTTTGATCCGTTCGGAACGGTCCGACGGTATAACTTAAATAAATGTGATAAGTTGATAACTTAAACAACAAAGCCTACGGGATCCAAAAGCATAAAGCAAAAATCAGAAAAAAATAATGGTTACTAACAATCGGCTACTTGTTAAAAAATTTCTTTTAGCCGAAATAGTATTAATTACTAGAGTGGGTGCAATATTTGGATCACTCGACATATACACGTGTATCGCTTGTGACGGAAAACTAAAACTAAATTCCTGCAAAAATAGAAACACAATGTGTTTGCTAGATACTAATAAGGCGTCTATATAAAACAAACAAAAAATTGTCGAGCAATTTATTCTTTTAAAACTAACATGAAAGAGAAATCCTAATTACGAAATTAAGTCACTTGAGCTGCAGAAAAGAAATCGCGGTTCTATAAATCCTTACACTAGATTTTAAAGTTAAAGTGCAATCGGCGACGGAAACCTTGAATCAATAAATTAATTAGTACTGATCTTATTTGTCTAAACGGACGGTAACAAAATTAATCAGGACGGCGTTTAAAATATAGGACAAATACCTATGCATAATTTTACGTCGGTAAGTAAAAGACGTCGGTAAGTAAAATCTTACCGACAAGTTGGGCCTCGCAACCAGTAAACGTATCCTACTGTCTTGGAGACAAATATGGTAAGTAAACGAAAAATTTCAATCGTGCAAAAAAAAATATATTTCTGCAAACGTTCATACTTGAACTCAAAATATATCTATAAGCAGTTACCTCGTATAAAAGAAATTCTAATTAAAAAGGGGTAACTAAACAATTAACTCGATGATAACATACTTATCGAATAATTACACACGTGGGAATATAACTTTAGTTAAATATGTTTTCCTTAAATGAACAAGATATAACATTTACTACTTGTATCTTATGTAAAAAAAAGCGGACTAGGGGACGGTAAGTTGGCACCACAACAACAGTAGTAGGTAAATCAAATTAATATACTTAATTAATACACTTACTTGAATAGATCAGGCACCAAAGATATATTCTCAAGTACACGCACTCAAAAATGCGTAATAATAATTTTCAACTGCAATAGTGCTAACCAAAGATATGGCGTTAGCGCATTTGTTAATGGAATTTGTCTTTGAACATGGAATGTTTTGTTACTAAATGGAAAATTAGTATATTAATGTTTCAAAATCTAAAAAATTATTATTAATTTTATTAAATACATAAATAAAAATTATTATAAGTTTTGTTATGAACGAAATAGTTCAAAGGTAAATATGTAATTAAAAATTATGATTAGTTTTATTAAATACATAAATAAAAAGTTTACCTCTAGTAGGATTTGAACCTACGACCTGACTTTCAAAATCTAAATTTATGCAATTACAATGACAATCATTTAAAATACAATTATTACGTCTATTTCACATATTCTCACCCATTAATAAAACTCTATATCTAGGCTATTGTGTAAGAATCCATTCAAACAATTTTTTAAATCAAAAGTACCAGGCGGTGAAATAAATATCTATTTAGCGAGTTTGCGGAAAATTTTGAGAATGGGGTCGGATAACGATAATAAAAGGCTTTTGCTTTGGTAACGAAAATTATGGTTTCGTTACACTGTTTGAGGTTATCTTTTAATATATGGATATTCACTTTCCAAATCTTTATTAAATGTACACTTTCTTTTTAATAATTTCTACCGTCCTAGACTCACACGCTACACCATAACGATTATTTATTTTAAATCAGATATTTATTAACACTTAACTTGACTAACTATTTACACTACATTTATTTACACGCACCGGTATATTTATTTTACATACGTATGACACCGTCGTAAGTAAATTCTTTTCGCGCTATTTATTGAAGTCGACAAAAGTGCTAGATTATCCCGCAAATTGTAGACCTGGATTCATTCCTTCTAAACAATGAAACGTCGGAAACGGGACAAAAATGGACTTCTTTACATATACAAAACATTTACGTGATTTATTAAAATAATTAGACATACGAAATAATGTGTTTAAAAAATGGACTGTATCGTCTAACACAGGACGAATGGTCGCCTTAATAAAGGGAGTAATTGAACAGTATTTGTTTGTAATTGAAGCAACCATAATTTATTTGAATAAGATGAATACTGTTGCCAGGCGTCCGTTTTTAAAACTGACAGTGCGTTTTTCATGTGGAGTCTGCCGCTACAGACTAATATCTTTAAATGAATAACTTTTAAAGTTAGAAATGAAAGATGAATTCGTATTTAAGCTTACAAATCCTACAGTAGTAGTTTAGACGAGAACAATGTTGTGATTCCGGTCTTTTGATGAAGTTAGGTTAGTGAGTACCATATAACAAAGTAAGGTGACAAGATTGTTTATTTTAATTTGTACTTATAATTGTTGTAGGTTAAATAAATAATTGAGGATTTATAACCAAAAACCAATATAAGCGACAAGGTAATAGATTCTTTTAATTAAATACGGCGGGATCATAAATACCCGACACAGCTGCACTTGTGAAGCATGAGGTTAGTAACCATTTGCCGCAACATGTTTGATAGTGGGCCCATACTGAATATAACCTCAAAATTGACATTTGACGTTTAATGTTTAGGAGTGGCCAAATTATTCGAAATTACGCAAAGAACAAAAAGCAAATTTAAACGTGATTTAATTCATTTTACAACTTGTTACCAACAATTAATAATTATCGGTAACACTACAATTATGTTATGTTTATTACTGATTTACTATCAAATGTGTTGTGGCAAATGGTTACTAACGACATGTTTCACAGGAGCGGGGCCCGCTCTCCGCCCATAAAAATTAAACGTCAAATATCAAATTTGAGGTTATGTTTAGTATGGACGCACTATCACATATGTTGCGGCAAACGGTGACTATCATCATATTTCATAAGAGCAGTTGTGCCAATCATTATTGACATGCCTGTATTTCCTGTATTCAAATTACACGAAACACGTCTTCCAAAATTTCAAATACCCACAAATCACAATCCATTTATAGTGTCAACATTCTATAGGTCTAATACCATAAAAAAGTGACAAAAGAAAATTTTAACAATGGTGCATGTACATAGATTACATTTGATGTTAGTACACCATATACATAATTATTATAGAAGAATTAATTCACTTGCACTTCCAACAAACTCTATTTAGGTAATATTCTATGAATTACACAGCGAGATCACTTTTCTGTAGGTAAAACTTTGTCCAGAGTTTGCTGCTATTGAGTAACATCCTTCTACAACCTTTCGTCAAAATTTTACCAGCAAAAAAATCTTGTCCCTTTGTATACTATAATTGAAAATCTCTACCGAGCTTGTATTAAAAGTTCAGCAATCCTCTGTGAATTGCGGACTTTCTTAGAAAGTTTCCTTCGGCTGACGTCTTGGGAAACTTTCCCAACGTCTGGTAAAAATTCCAGGAAGATAAGTGATAGTAAGTCTGTCTAATAACATCGCTCAATTTTATACCATGTGGCTGCTCTATAAGCGAGAAAAAATCTGAATGAGCATTATACCTGGATAAATCCATTTAATTAGTTATTGGCGGCATGGATTGAAAGCGTCTCTCTAGTTTATTTAAAATTAAAACCCAAGAAAATTTCATTCTGGAAATAGTTATTGTCCTAGACACTTTTCAGGAAAACTATGCAACAATCTTTTTGCCATATTTTAACCAGCAACAATCATAGGTCTTGGAATATAACTACTGAATTACTGATACAGACCGTTAAACTATTCAACGGGACGCAATTCTCAGAAATGAGATTATGAGTTGGCGGTTACATAAATTATTTACGGCGTTTACGTTACCTACGACGTTTAGTTAATTAGCGCCATAAATGTCATAGTCTGCGGTATCCATGTCATCTATGTCACACACGTTATCTATGTGATTAAAGTCATGCACGTCGCCTTCGTCATTTTCCTCATCTACATCATCGACGCCAACTCCACTTACATGATCTGCTTTACCTACGTCAGCTACGTAATTTTGTTGTATGTCTCATACGTGTTGTCTGTCTCTAACGTCATCCATGAGATTCTAGGTCACCCAGGCCAAATGGAATGACTATCATTTATCCACCCATTATTTACTTCATTTATGTTACCCACATTTTCCGTCATACAGTTTTGTTTACAAATCATATATTTTGTTAGTGCCGTTAGTATTAACACGTTGTCCATTAGGTACGTTGCTCTGACAATATATTTCCTTCATCGCTTTCATTATGCTTCAAACACTTAGATTTAACACCATCAATACTAGTATTAATTGTTTCCTAAAGGAACTTTAAAAATGCGAAACCACGGATGGAGACGTTTTGATCTTTTTGATGGATAAAAGGGTTTTTGATACATCTCTTTTCATGTTTCATTAAAACCATAACCCATTCAGTCGTTATTATTGAGTTACCATGTTTGTTGTGATATAACCCCAAACAAGAAAATCTTAGGGTGAGCCGTCCCGTGTTCCACTTGTCTCCTCCCTTGTATCCCTTCGACTATCACTATTTAGTTTCTAAATTATTTCTTACTCTGCTAAAGTAATGCGATAGCATAACACATCATTCAGAGGAGCTTATATGGGTGTCTTGTAATACCACCATTAGTAAGGGACATGGTTGAGTACAGAATCCCTCAAAAATAACTATAGGATCATTAGTATTATTTTCTAAATTACCAACCCTCACTGTAGTTTTCTACTTAACCCTATCCTTAAAAACGTAATTCGAAGTAATTCTCAATAATTGAAAGGTTTAAAATCTTTAAGAGCATAATATTGAACTTATTCGCATTGGTACAAATTCTGCTAAACATTATCTAACAGCATCTTGACTTTACTGATATTAATTTGAGGTTCAGGATTATTTCAAAGCCTAACACTAAAGTTACTTGCAATAAATCAAATCTGATAAGTAATGGAGCGCCTATTGGTACAATACGCGGTGTTCTGTTAATTATATAAGATAGGAAGGGACCAAGTTAAGTGTTAAATCATAGTAAAGCAGTCAAGCATAGTTAAATTAGAAATTAAGAGCTTTGAATATTAATAATTCAACCTCCTGATTATACACTGGAAATAATTGTCAAAAAACCCAGATGATTGTAAATCCATAAGTAATTTTACAGGTAACATTAATAAATAGAAAAATCAAACAAAGCAAGCGTTCAAAATGTAAATACCGCAAAGTACTATTAATTCATTTAATAGAGCGTGCAAGGATACAAAGTCATGCAATGAGGTAACTATAAAACTAAATCTGTTTAACTACACGTAAAAACAATAAAAACAGTATAATCACAAACAAAATCAAGATTAAAAATTAAATCATTACACCAACCATGTTGGCAAATATTATTAGTATAATAACTTACACATAAAATAAAACAAACAAGAAAAGTAAGTAGGTAAAGTAATTAGATAACTGCAACAATAAAATACAGTATAAACTGTATAGAAGCAGAAAACCCAAGAAAGAATTTACAAGTATAACAGAAATTAGTTCGTAAATAAAACAATTCTAAGTACGCAAGCTAAATATAGTATTGCTATCAACTACCAAAAATAATTATAAGCTGCATTTTAAAAGTAAGGTAGAAATAAAGCAGTTAAGTTTACAACTGAACAAGGGACAGTGAACCAACTAACCGGCAAGATGCAGCGCGACCACTTGATTGACTGCATTAGGGCTGACGGCTCCTCTTATAACTATTCATCTACACACCCCTTTATTTTAAAACAAAAAAAGACACAATCTTTTACTAAATGTTATGTTATGTAACAATCTCGATATATACGCTAAAACAGTCGAGATCTAAGAATGGATGTCGCTTTTTTAAAATGACCTTGTCTTGTGCAACATTTACCTTAAATGTGATCTCACTTTCCTCTTACATATGTATATATATATATATATATATATATATATATATATGATATTTATAATGCTAAATATCATAATTAGTTGGATATTTTCTCAGAGTATAAGTTACATCTAAACATAAAGTAATTGCATTGGAATTGATTAAGCATATATGTAAAGTGCAAGTTGCAGAAGTTCAAAGTAATATAAATCTAAGTACAAATGTGATTGTAGGATATGTTGTTAGCTAGTTAATTCAAGTTTCGGAGGTATTAAATTATTATCACGGCTGAAAAATATCATTTTCAGGTTAATAGTTTCCCAGCATCTTCGGAAGTGTAAAGTAGGGGGTTGATTCTATAAAATTCATCTAATCCATATGAATAAGTAGATTCTAGTCTGGTAACATAATATGCTTCTATTCTAAAACAAGTAGAAAAGAAATAGTATCAATTAACATAGTAGGAGCAAGCTATGTGCTAAAGTGTATGAAAATAGGAAAGATTTGATAAGATTCATATAACTTATAAGTGAATATTGCGAAATCAAACAAATAATGTGTTAATAACTTACATATTAGTGCGTATAGAGAGTGTTATAACTTAAATTAACATTATGGATGTAATTTAAGTGTGAAAATTGACAAACCAGGTTATGTTGAATACGAACATAGATGTTAAGATGGAAGTTTACAAAAAACCATAAGTGTGTTAGAAACTGATGCACCCCTATGTATTTTGGGTCATAGAATCCATTTCTGTTCCTGTAGGTAGTAAAATAAGTTAGCTATAAGTAACACTGTATATGAAAATTTGCATATTTGTTGAAATTTAGATAGTTTAAGAATTTTGAAAGGAAGTAGGGCAAATGGGTATCTATGGAAAGGAAATTTTTGTGTGGAATTCAAAAATAATAATTTTTTTAAGATCTGTTCCCAGATAAGAAAATTATGTGTAAAATTAGTAATTTACAAAATCCTGAAAAATGGTTAGCCAACCAGAATTAAGCTTTGTTATATTTGTATAGACAAAATACTATAATTTGGTTGATTGTTAAGCAAGAGAAGCACAAGAAATTGTTATATTTTTTTCTCATTATCTGTTAATTTCTAAAAGTGAGAACATGTCACTCGGGGTATATATGAATTCAAATTTAAAATAAATTGTATGTTTCCCATAACCTACAATAATGCAAGTATTAAACAAATGAAATTATAAAATTGGCATAAGTTAGGTTAACATCAATATTTGTCGGAGTGATGTGGTACCGTTAAATAATTGAAAGTAAATCCAGTTAATCAATTATTTCGATTAATATAAAATTATTATGACGAAATTAACTTGGTGTTATCGTTTTAGTAGAATTAAAATTAAAAAGTTTCAATTGAACAAAAATCGAATGCAGATAAAATTATTGTATTTTATGATGCAATAACCTTAAATTAAATTATTATATTTGAAAATATAATAAATAAAACCAAAGTGCTTCTGAAAAGTGTTAAAGAAAATATTTATGCACCATACCTGTATATGATTATAATGTAGATCTTTCACCGTCGGATCAATATTATTTATGGAATTCGAATTACTTCTGATTTGGATATTGGAACATCAGTATTGAAAATTGGAGCAGCTGAAAGAATTGAAATATAAATGTGAGTATATGAATCTTACATTTTTATTTGACATTACGTTAAATATCGTTATTGTTTATCACCTGTGTGCATGTGTGTAAAGGATTTAGGTAAATTATATACTAGTCTGGAAATAGCACAACCGTTCTTTAATTTTATAGTGATTCAATATTATTTTAAAAATCAAAAGATGCTTACCGAAAATGTATCTTCGTGTATTGTTTAGTCACGATGAACTATGTGCATAAATTCAGGTCATAATCGCATGTGCACAACATGTTATATAATTATTGGTGATACAAGGTGTTTAAATAAAGTTGAGAATATATAATTTCAGATTTATTTTAGAATCACAATTGATTTTATTTTTGGCAGAAGAACCTAACGCAAACGTTAATGTTTTTATTTTATACTGAACTAATACTGAACTCTATCCCCTGAGATGCTAGTCGAGGCAATTTTATTAAAGAAGTTTAACATAAACCATAATAAATTGATGATGGCACAACGTGTTGAAATTGTAATTAAATACATTATAATTTATTAATGCAATTCATCTCAAAATATTTCCTGGGACTCAAACGTGGCCATAATAATCAATAATTAATAATTATATTAATAAATATAAATGGAAGCATTGCAAGAAATTGATGAATTTCACAAATGTCAAAATTTATTAAAATTACATCGTGATATACAACGTGTCCCAGATAACATTTCCAGCATGGGGATCTCGCTTATTATAAAAGATACAGATTTGGTTAAATTAGATGAATTACTCCTAAGGGTTAGTGGAATTATAGGACACTCTCCAATTTCCAAATTTCCATGTAATGGCAAGAAAAAGAAAAATGTCAAATTTCTTTTTCTTGTAATATCTTTTTTGTTATATTAGACATATAAATTTTATTTGCACTTTCTTAAGATATTTTTTATGCAGAATTTAAATATCAATTTGGATTTTTTTTGCACCTTCTATTTTTTAGTTTCAACCCCTAAATTAAATTTTTCTTATGGAACGACAAGTCGGCTTTGAAATAATTGATCGTGTTTTTTTATCCTCTTTACAATAATATAGCACATGTACTATCTATTTTTAAAAACAACAAAGAAAATGAAAAAAAATGTATTTTATTAAAGACTCTAACAATAAGTAGGACGTGAAACATGAGAAAACGACAAATAATTAATTACAACAAGAGTTAAGCAGGTAATAGTATTGGAGATAATTATCCAATTACAAAAGATGTTCAAACAATTGACCATTCCGTTCTAAACATAATTGTGCCCAGCGAAGTGTCGACGTAATTGCTCTGCGTAGTTTTTGGCGTTTAATGCTACCAAATGCTGCAAGAACAGCTTCACGAAGATCTTCGGCATTCTCAAATGTTTGCACGTACACTCGATTTTTTACGTAGCCCCAAAGGAAAAAGTCCAAGGGCGTTAAGTCTAGAGATCTGGGTGGCCATAAAATCGGCCCTCGATTACCAATCCATGAATTTAGAAACCGATTATTAAGATATTCGCTGGTGATATTTGAATTGTGGGGTGGGGCGCCATCTTGTTGGAAGCAGATATTAATATTCTCAATCAGTGATAAATCATCAAATTTATTTTCTAAATCAGTTTGTAGTAAATTCAAATACCTTTCACTATTTAATGTTTCTTTAAAAAATATGGGCCCAATAAGTTTAGCGCCTAAAATGCCACACCAGACGTTAAACCAAATCTCACTTGATGCCGACTTTCCTTAACAACGTGAGGATTTTCACGGTCCCAAAAGTGAACATTGTGTCGATTGAAAAGGCCATTATTTGTAAATCCGCTTTCGTCAGACCACAAAATCGTAGCTGGAAAATTATCGTTATTCTCACATTGATTAACATACCATTGGCAAAATTGTAATCTTCTCCCCTGATCTCCATCTCTAAGTCCCTGCCGAATGATGTACTTATACGGATGATACCTGTGACGTTTTAAAATTCTTTGTGATGTAGTTTTCGAAATACCAGTGTTATGTTCAATTTCTCTAACAGATGTTGAAGGATTTTCAATAACTGATTGTAATACATTTAATTCTGCATCTTCATTCCGTAATTTCGGATTTCTAGTAGGTTTTGAAAATGAACCATATTCTTTTAAATTAATTACCAAATTTCTGTACGTACGAGCACTGGGCTGCCTTATTTCAGGATACAGCCTCAAGTACATCCGTTCAGCTTCTAAACTGTTTTTATGAGACAAGATGTAACAACTCAACATATCAAACTTTTCAGTGTTAGTAAATAAAGCCGCGTTTGACACAAAAATATTCTGGAACGAATAATTTTTAAGTGACATTAAATTCGATTGTGTTTTTATGTTTCACGGCCTGTTTATTGTTAGAGTCCTTAATAAAATACATTTTTTTAAAATTTCTTTGTTGTTTTTAAAAATAGATAGTACATGTGCTATATCATTGTAAAGAGGATAAAAAACACGATGAATTATTTCAAAGCCGACTTGTTGCATAAGAAAAAGAAAAATAATTTAGGGATTGAAACTAAAAAGTAGAAAGTGCAAATAAAAACCCAAATTGAAACTTAAATTCTGCATAAAACATATCTTAAGAAAGTGCAAATAAAATTTATATGTCTAATATAACAAAAAAGATTATTACAAGAAAAAGAAATTTGACATTTTCTTTTCTTGCCATAAGTCTTAAAATACATAGAAATTTGGAAATTGGAGAGTGTCCTATAATTTCACTAATCCTTAGGAGTAATTCATCTAATTTAACCAAATCTGTATCTTTTATAATAAGCGAGATCCCCATGCTGGAAATGTCATCTGGGACACATTTATATATATATATATATATATATATATATATATATATATATATATATATATATATATATATATATATATATATATATATATATTTACCAAGAACTGTATTCAGTAGCAGGTTAACAAGGATGTTAAATGCCATTCAGGTTTTTTATAGCATCAAATTTTACGTACAAACTGCAGGACTAGTTGTGGAACAACTTATCCATCGTAAATGACTTTATTATTATGTTACAAAGTGGAACTTAAACTTAAATTTGCAATTGACCAGGAAATAATTAAAGGTTAAATATTTTAACCATGAGCAAAACAATTAATTAACAACTATTAATACTATGAAAGCTACCAATAATTTGGTTAATCATCCCTTTGACAAATCTTCACGAATATACCATAAAAAAATATGAACAGAATCAAAACTATTCTTCTCAAAAATAATTTTCCTTTACAATGTATTAATGAAACTGTTTGACAGCGTATCCAGTATTCCTGTAGATATCAACATTCGTCAGATTATCTTTCAATAATTAAGATTGTGCAGAAACACCAATTACGTGACTGTACATTTCATATCTAAACCTTCACAATCGGTACAAAAGTAACCATAACATAAAAATTATAATATACTTTAACAATACTCCAACACAAAAGACAAAACATGACAAATCAAATGTGGTTATAAATTGACTGCCATAATTGTTGCAAGTGTTATGTAGGGAGTACACAAATTTTGAAGACATTTCACATAAACTAGAATGCTTTTAAGCTTTAAAAATTCACTAAACGCGGGCGTACGATAAACAGTAAATTATCGAACGTGTATGATTCCCACTGTTAACTTAAGTTAAGATATATGTTTCATTAATATTTATAGTATACTTCTTAATTAAGTAACAGAACGTCTCTCTGGAGGGATTGATCTGCGTCTTGTACTAGGATTAAATCCAGAAATTTTCTTGGTAAGATGCCTATAATTGTTTCGCTGTGATAAATTGGTAACAAATCATAATTTCAGTAATGTATTTGTATGGGTTTTTAAATTAACTTGGAAAAAAGCAGATACACTTTTCTATCATACTGCCCAACTGTCTTCATAAAAACTTATGGTTAAATCTAGAAATGCATACCACTGGTAAATTGTTTGAGGTTCAAAAACAATAAATTTTAAAAACTAAATTTTGGAACAATAAATCTTATGTGTTACTTAATTTTATTATGGGGTTAGGCAATTAAGATATGGTCTATCGTTCCCATTTTCAAGTGTTTTATACAAAATTCTTTAAAACGTACACCGAAAAGAGATTTTGGAACTGGTTGGTATACGTTTCTTTCTCACTCCATTCTTAAAAAGATTTTTTGCGTCTTTAGCTGTGCTACATTTGTAGTAACTACGGGGGTGATGCTTTCTACGCCGAGGTAAAGACGGATTTACACAAAAAATGTGATCAATTATTTTTGAATATTTAACTAATTTTAAAATCGTGAAAAACAAGTTGTAGAGATAACGGCACTTTGAGTTTGGGTTAGTCTAACTTCAGTTGAACTGCAATGTGATTAACCTCATACACAACTGAAATACCCTTTTACTCATCCGATCTAACGTTGGTGAATAAATAACTTAGAGCGTAATTCCAGAAAACATAACCTTAGCTTGAATCCCTCTAAATCTATCTTTATTATTCTTCAAAAATCATGTTTACGCTTTGTTTATGGGATACGGAAATATCAACCCTTTACTTACAAATTAAACGACGCTAATGGGCTAAACATGAATAAGAGAAGGGTACTTCATACTTCACTATATATATATATATATATATATATATATATATATATATATATATATATATATATATATATATATATGAACTGAAATTTACATACTGCTACTGTAAATATATATATTAAACTTTGAATTATTTTGTAATGCCTAGCTAGCTTAACAATCTCATATTAAGACTCTTTACGGGGGAAAGGGATCAAATTTAGAGGACAATTTAAAACTGTACGGGAAATTAAATTATTATCTTGTATATTTATATTATTAATTTTGAATTTTATAATTATGGTTAATGTGATTAATTTACATTGAGTTGTTACCATTTTATATTTTATTATTTTCAATTCGTTCGAAGATTTTGAAATATAATTTTTCAATTGTATCGCGATATATGTGCAACTCCCTATACACAAAAAAAAAATCTTCAAATGTATAATACCTGATCATGCGCTTTGAGTACACATTCATTTGACCTTTCAATGAATGTACAATGAAACCACACCATTTACACGTAAGTATAATTATGCCTGAATTTAATAAATATTATGATAACCATTTTTATTTAGATCAATTAATGTTCCCTTTGGACATGACTACAAGTTGTCGCACATCATGTTTATTACAAAATATGGACATAATTAACACAGAAGTAAAAATATCAATGTCAACAATTATGTAAATAAAATTGGTACACTCACTCAAAATGGCCTCTTTATCTTCTTTACGATACTGAAGTTGACCGTTGAAGACAGCTTCTTTGATATCCAAATCTGCTTCTGCGATAATGCTTATTCCTTTAGGTAAGTTTCACTAATATTTCTTCTTACATGATGATTCTTTATTTAACGACAAATGAATATCACTTGTTTTAAACTGCCGATACTGAAACCGCACTTAACTTTTATTGAAGTGACGTTATTTCATTTAAAATATTTATGATCAAAAATTTTAGCAACACCTTGTTTAAACAAGGTGTTGGAACAGAGAGAGAGAGCCTAATCCTACAGCACTTCTATTTATATGCAATGGTTAGAAACCAAATTCATCTTTTGTTATTAACAACTATATCAAATATTTTCTTAATTCTGATTGGCTAACGATTTCCTCAATTTTAATTTTAACTTCAAAAGATTATAACTCTTGAATCCCTTAATCTATCTTAAAACTAAAAACATTCTTGAAATCTAGACAACTTTTTGAATAAAATAAGTCCTTACACGAACTACTTGCTCCACTTATTAAACATGTTAATTTTTACATTGATTTCTTGATTATCTACTAATTTTATGCACTTTTCAGGCCTGGAATTGATTTTCACATGAATATGGGATGCTACTACATGTAAATACAGTAATTTTTAATGTTAAATTTTACATTCTTAGGCACTTTAAATGTTTGTGAAAGTGTATATCTTTAGAAGTTTATAAGTTCTTATAAGACTTGTATAGAATGGTTAAATATCACTAATTTAAGTCTGTAAATGTTAATTATTCACAATAACTCCAGAACTGCTGGCTTATTTATGTCTTATTGTTAATAACGAATATATTTATTCTGTTTTTTCTTAGTTTTAGCACTTATTTTTCATTTTCGCACTAACACGAACGTTTTCACATATCTTGTCTGCGTACACTGTAGTTGTGACATTGATATCTGTCTAATGCTAGTTTTAACATCACGTTTGTTATCTACAACCTGTAATTCATGTCTTTTGGGAAAATATACTTAAATAAACCTACTAACTAATAAGGAAATTGATTTATTGCATTACGATACCTATCATGCCCTATACTCATGTGTAATATGTTGTCGTTAATCATTATTTTTTACATTGTATTATGAATTATATAATTTAGGTTCATCTCAATGCTAATTAGCCGTTCCTACCTAATCTTTTATATCAAAATGTACCTTTTACTAATGAATGAAATTTCTTACTATGTGATTTACTTAGCATACTACCATGTAATTTCTAATCATCATAATATATATATATATATATATATATATATATATATATATATATATATATATATATATATATATATATATATATATATATATATATATATATATATATATATATATATATATATATATATATATATATATATATATATATATATATATATATGTATAAGCAACAAATGACACAAATTGGTGATATTTATTGAAAACTATAAAGTTCATATTTCTATGGTTGAAGGTAAGAGAATTTCAATCGTTGGGCATACATTAGTGAACAAATTAAATAGTAAAATATCATAAAAGATAGCTAATCCAATTTAATTTTATCTTAAAAGTTGTAAAACTGAATGTAAGGAAATTAAACTTGCCGGAAAGTAGCAAACAAAGACAGAAATTTATTCATTTCTAAGATTTATTAAAATTTACTTAGTAATTTAGTTAATTATAAGAGCTTCACCGATCTATTTCAAATTTTAGGTATACATGAATGAGTCAATTACATAGTAAACGTAATGTAAACGATAGGTATTTACATTTAACTTAGTCTTGAAGTTTCTGAAATTGTATGTAGGCAAACCACGATAAAATTGGCAGTCTTTTAGTATTTAATGAAAACCACCTAAAATTCATATTTTCTTATTTTTCCAATCATCCTGCCAAAATGAAAGCAAGTCGTTATAAAAAGTAAAGGTTTTGTTAAAACTGATAATAGTAATGAAAAAAAAAGAAAAGAAATTAATCACCTTTAATATTTACTTATTTACTTATATTCTCTAAAGGCAAGAGAATTACAAATTTTAGGTATACATTATTAAACAAATTAAAAAGTGAAATAAAGTAATAGATAATGATTCAAATTTAATTTTATCTTAAAAACTGTAAAATTGTGTGCATGCAAATTAAAAAAAGTGGTGTACAGAAAACAGGAAATCATTGGTTTCTAACATTTATTGAAGCTTAATAATTTGGTTAGTGATAAGATAGTTTTATCGCCATTAAATTACTTAATTAAGTGTTAAAAATAATATAAACTACAGATATTTAAAATTAATTTTATTACAGTCCTCAAATTGTCTGCAAGCAAATTACAATTACCGAAAATTGAAAAGAATTTAAAAACTCGGTTCTTATGTTTACTACAATTTCAATAGCCAACAAGTTATAATACAATGTAAACGTCTGGTTAAAACTGGTAACACAGGTAGAACAAAGAAACGAAATTAATAGTGTCCGACATTTATCGGAATCTTGATGATTCACTTGATTATAAATGTGTTTCGTCGATCAACATCAAATTTTAGGGTCCACAAATAAGCTAATTAAATGGCGATAGTAAAAACAGCGTTACGTATGAAAATATAATTTTTGTAATACTACGAATCGTAAGGAAAGTTGTCATATTTAATAAAGTGACATATCTATTATTATTATTATTATTTATGTCGTCTAAACTTTTGTCACAAAGGATGTTGAAACATCCATTATTTTGGATGTTACTTTATTGAAGCAGATAGTTATTAAAGTCATTTGTTTACTGCTGTTCCTATTATTTTCTTATTTAACGTTGTCCTCATTATGTTATTTCCCTAAAGTAAATCATTCAATATTCAAAATTGTTGATAGTCACTCTTACTTAACACTAATTTTTAGAATTTGGAACAGTTGGTAACATTGAATGTTGTTATTTAGTGAGTTCTTAAAAGGAACGTTTTTTCCTGTTTAAAAAGTTGTCCAAGCCACGCTTTAATACTTAGAAGAATTAAATCATTTCTGGACTTATTTCATCCATCGATGAAAGTCGGATCTGTATTTGTTCTTCAGTACAAGAAATGATAAATTGGTATTGTTTACTTCTACGCATTTTGCGGATATAAAAGGTTATTAAAAGCGTTCAGGAATGCCTCGCTTCCTTTTTTGTTTCTGTATTTAAAAATTTCTTTACTTTCAGCCATCACCACAGTTATATTGTAATTTAAAATTACATACCTTAAAGAAAATACTTTAAATATCTGGATATCTAAGCTTTGATTACAAACGTAGGTTTATCGCGGAATTTCTACTTTGTGAACCTCGCGAAGGTGATGTATTCAAAGGGGTTACGTGTGAATGATCTTAATAAATTACAGAGTTTCGACTTTCACTTCCACGTTTACTTTTACTTCTACTATTACTTTACTCTGGGGATAACGCAGACAACCATAAATGTGTTTTTACTCGTTCAATAGCTGCATACACAATTAGATAGATTGCTAACTGCTTCTCACTTTTGGTGAAATGTCACATTAACTGGAAAGCACCTTAACTAATACTACTAAGTAACATGAAGATCTGTAACTAACTCCGACAACAGGACGAATTACAAAGTTAAGTTAAAATATCATTATATGCCTTTGTGTGCGAATGTAAACACACTTTTAAATTCTGTAAATGAGCAGTTCGCCGACCTTGTCATAGGTTCAGTTAAAAGAATTATTTCATTTTGAAATTTAATATAGTTATCTGAATTATTTTTAAAACAATATTACAAAATTACACCATTTCGATTTATTCATAGATATTATTTCTGTAAACATAGGTTATCCACAGATAAATGCATTTATCGGCGAGCTGTATGTATTATTGTTGTTATTAACTACATAATGTTTAAATATTCGTCTCATTGGGAGACTAATGTATAATTGACTGCTATTGTTTAACTAATATATTATTTGGTTTTCATTATTCTACATTATACAATGCAATGTTTTGTTGGGTGGCCTGTGCATTTGAATTAGCAAAGGGAAGTTTGATGTTAATATAAATATAAATTTTCTTGTTTTGCTAAAAAGATATTCTAAATTCAAATTTCATTAGCTTGGGATCATCCTAATTTAATTTAACTAGACCTTTAATTTAAATATTACCTTAGATGTCCAGGTTCATGGTTCATTTGACCTGTACGTTTAATGCTTTCATTTTTTTTATTATATTACAGTAAATTACTGTAGATACTACCTTTTTAAGTTAAACAGAATAATTGCAACTTTTAGTTACATTTGGGGTTTACATTATTTGAATAAAAGTTTTGGCACCATTTTGTTGATTATTGCTATCTATATAAAATTTGTGTATGTATAACCTTTCTTTTTCAGTATGATTACTTCTCCGTGCTGTGAGTTACCTTCCTTGTTTCGAGTTTTGAGGAAATGGGCTCTTTTTCTGTATTTTACTGAAAAACTCGTGGCGTCAAAATTTCTGCCCTTCGTTCTACATATATACCTTTCTTTCTTTTCTCTCTCTAACCTCAACGTTCCCCACGCATCCAAGTGCCTTCTAACTGCTAGTCGAAGTGCCCTTCTCCCTCACCTTCCTATTCCGATTTCCATTTTTTTTTTGCATACGTGCTCAATAGTTGTGCACGTTACAATATAATATACAAATTTTAAACGTTTTTTTCAAACGATAGATATTTTCAGTAGTAAATTAATACAAATGGTCGTAAAAGGGGAGACCTGAAATAAACAACTGGTTTTTAAATAATCTGTCTTGTTTTTGGCTAACAAAAAGTGTCTGCTAATCAATAGTACAGGCAGAATTAACAATCTTCAGTCTAAAACAAACAATAAATCCTAATCTTGCATTTGAAAGGTACAACCATCCTAATTCCGATAATGCCAGTTCTTTTCTGGTGCAATAATAATCAAAAAACACGTTAAGTAATTCAATTTTAAATAAAAAGCGTAAGCAATTCATGTAGTAAAGTTAAAAGGAAATCAGAAAACACATTTACAAGCTTGGAAATGCAGAATACTACCCGACCAGCGCAGCTACAATCGCGCAGAGGTCACAGTTTGGATCCAGACTTCGTGCAAACTAAAACATACGGGCTCGGACGCATAGTTTGTGCTGCTATGATTAATAGTCTTTTTTATTTTTTGTAAATATGGAATATAATTTATTCATTTACAAGGAAGCTGTTTATGTTATACCCATTTTACTAATGTCTGCGTACTCACTTTTCGACCCTGAGGTGTATTTAAAACAACATTTACGACATTAGGATAACGCATAAAGGTCTTTTTACCATTCCTTTTATTTTCAGACAAACCAAATCAAAGTTCTAAAAAGATAAATAGGAGCCTCCTTGCTCAAATCTTTAATAAGTAAACCCTAAATATTCAAATTTTAGACTTTTATGTTATAACCCACGGTATATAAAAAAAACAATTACATCAGTCAAATATAATAATAATATATTGAGATGTTTAGAAAGGAGTAAGACAAGGATCGGACAGTTTAATTAGTAATTTTAAAAAAAAAGGGGTTATTTCAAGCATGATACATGTGCGAGACATTCATTTGATATAATTTGGTTCACGATGGGTTTAAAGTGGATTTGTTTTGGACAAAATAATCTGAGTAACATTTATACAATTTGATTTCATCATAAACAAAAATGTCAGGAATGTCAAAGAAACTTATTTCCGTAAATTCAATTTAGTACTTTAGTTTATTTCAATAAAATTCAATTTTTCGAAAACATTTTGGCATGTGAATATTTTACAGGTGTTTAACACAAAGTGTAAACATAGTTTTATATTAGGGATATTGTATAAGTAGTGTAGAATGCAGGAAATTGGATAAAATTTAAGAAAGGGTTTAATATGGACTTAATATGATTATTTCTCACATATTTTTGGAAGCGATTGTGTGACAAACTTAGTGATACAATTTAAATAGTAAGAGCAGTGCATAGAACATATTCAGACAAAGACATTTACATGTAGATACATTTTTATAGTGAAATTTCTTAAAAGTGTGTTAAACAATATGACTTTTTAATGCAACACTATATTATACAATGCAGGTGAAATCAACATTAAATTAAATAAAGACAAGTATTACACGTCATTAGAATAACATTTTGAGTTACATAAACGTTTTTAAGTGTAAGTTATTTGTAATTTTAGAATTAAGTTTGGTTATGTTGTAAATTCTAGGTTTTTTCACAAATTTATAGTTTTTTTGATAATATTAGGCTTAAATTATATTATTAAGGTGATTAATAGAAGGTTTACCTCAATATTTCTTAGCAATAAAAAGTATACAATGCATTTCAGCGCAAAATTTCATGAAATAAGGGTTGAATTTATAATTTTTCTAGATAAATATAAAATTCCTTTAAAATTAAGATTTCGAACTTTAAATGTGTGTTTTCTTATGATAAATTTTATCAGGATTACATATATGTAATTAAATTAAGTGTAGCTTGTAAGATTAGGTAGTTATAAGAAAATTTTAATTAGATTAGGTCATTTCGCATAATATTTAAAGGAACCATATCTTGTTGGATGTCTATCTATTCGCAATTTTGCACAGTTTTCATTTCTGTCATTAGATTTTGAATCCGTAATTGTATAAGAAAGATATCGCTAAATTTCTATTTTAGTTAAAATTGTAAAATTTTTCAACCAATCAGAAACATGGATACATAGGCAGATTTGCTGGAAAAAAATTGAAGATTTAGTAACAACCAAAAGGGTATAAAAGGAATTGCCCAGGAAGTTGATCTCTCTCTATAATTTGTTCAGTTTTTTGAAAAAGTTAAAATAGTGTTGTGTATTTGTGTTACAAGTAAGTTTTCATAACCTAAATTAATCATCGGGAAAAAGTTATAACTAACGGAGAGAAGAATATTCAGGCGCAATTGTTTTTATACCGACAATAATTTAAATATTTAAGTTCGGTTACCGATACCTGTACGTTTTCGTAAAATTCATTACGAATTAATTTGTGTGACGATTTATGTTGAACGTTTAAAGTTTTCGTTTTGTGGAAGTTGATTTGGTTACGTTATACCAAAATAAATTCGTAATCATTGTTCGTCATTTGTGTTTTATTTCTTGCTGCGAATTTCTTTTTATAATTAACATTTGAGCCGCAACCTAAAATAAAGTGATATTAATTTAAACCTTGGACTACCACTAAATATTTTATAAACGATACCATCAGAAATCATTAATATAATTAAATAAAATTTTATCGAAATTAAATTTGTGGTTGGAGTGAAGCCGTATTCAAAGAGAAATATTACCAGTTACGGAAGCGAACCTGTTCAACAACCCGAGCACCAGGTAGCAGTTAATGGGTATATGGTAGCAGTAAGAATATGGGAAAGTGCCTGCATCAAACTGGAACAACCTGTATGAAGACATCAATTGAAATTAGGAACATTTATATGTGAGTCACTTTTGTATATAACCCTATCCATTGTGTTCATTGTTGTGTTAGATTTCCTGCAATAATTATTATTATTGGTTATATGTATAGGTGTGTATTTTTAAATAGTACTTGTGTAAACACCTGCAAAAGAAACTTAATTTTAAATTATTTCCAAATTTTAAATTTCATTTATCCAATTCCAATTAAAAGTATAAACATAAAATCAACAAGTCGTTGTTTGACAGTTCTGTCATTTTATAATTTTATTCAGTAACGTTACAACGCATGCGTTAAAAGTATAAATTCTGTTCAGAAATATTTTTTTTTTGCATATATGATATTTTTCATAAAGGGTATTTCATATAATTATATTCAAATCATAATTTAATTTCCCACTAAATCCTGATCTCTATCCCCACTTTGAGATAAACATATTCAGATAAATATAAGTTTTTAAATATAATTAAATATCCCCACATTTGATACAAATAAGTATTCAAATTTAATTAATATAATTATTTAGTTATTATAACATCATTCATCATCATATTAAATTAATCATCCCAATATGTTAAACGTACATCAGGGAGATCTATTAGTTAGTACCATTTGTGGTGTTACTAATCACCAACATGCCAAATAACGACATAATCAAAACCAAATATCATCTGCAAGAAAACACCACTTTACTATGGAAACTAGATGTATAGCCAAGGAGTACCGATGAGTTCACCACTATGGCCGGTCTTACCCAATTTATTTATGAACGATTCGAAAGAACGATCAATACTAATGGAAACCATAAACCTAAGTTACGGTTCAGATATGTCGATGAGACCTTCATAATCTATGTCTAAGGACGAAGAACTGGCACAACTGTTACGGGCAAGGCACTAGAACATCATCGCCTAATGGTAAAGTGCGTGTTACCGACATATCTCAGTGGTGTTGGCGGATTTCTTACTCCTAACTCCAAGATTTATAGCGAGAAGAAGGACACGAGCTAGATCTTGAAATAATGGCCTAAACAGGAGACCACAACGTTCACTTGAAGACCAAACACTCACCTTTACCAGAGGATTCTACTTCAAACATACTTACGCAAAGCTCACTTACACCTTTTATACAAATTTTAGGCTTCATTTAAAATTCGCAAAAATTCTGAAAACATACTCAAGATACATTATACATCTTCGGTGTAAACTTCAGCGTAAAATTACTTGCTCAATTAACAAAAATAAATGATAACTGGTCCACAGGGTCATTAATTGTTCAATTTAGAATGAATATTCGTCACAACAAAAATAAAAAAGCGATCAAATATTTAAAAGCTCCTATAATTTAATAAACGTCGCATAAAAATGATTCAAAACAGATCATTAAAGCTTACTTTACATTTCTGAACGATAATAGCTTTAATTTCGGTAATTTGTCGCAATAAAATCGACATGCTGTTAATTTGGCGAAGGTAAAGCAAATGCACAACAAAATTATACATATATATATATATATATATATATATATATATATATATATATATATATATATATATATATATATATATATAGTGCGAAATTTCGATTTATCAAATTTCAATGAAATCTAACTGACTTTATTACTACAATAAAAGAAACAAAGCATTCTGAAAATCAAAACGTTAAAACTACAATGACGTCTGGATTTCCACTACAAAATTGAATAAAACTTTGAAATTACATCATACACGTCGACGTAGGCTAAGTACAGATTAGGAAGATGATTTTCTGTCTGACCAGCACGAGGCCAAATTGGAAATCGACTTCACTTATACCTATCGAACTCGGAACTCTTCGGTAAAACGGTAAACGATAAACAAATTTATTAGTAGTGTAACTGTAATTCATAACTGCATAAAATCGAACAGCTAAAACAGCACCGATATTGTACAATCCCAGTCAAACTACGAAGCGCGTCTTCACTTAACCATAACGACGACGGAGGATGTCGAAAGGCCCCACAACTGAAGGAATATATATATATATATATATATATATATATATATATATATATATATATATATATGAGAGAGAGAGAGAGAGAGAGAGAGAGAGAGAGATGGTTAGATATAGGATTAAGACAGGGGCAAGAGTAAATAAGCTTGTACGGCTTGGGTTTTAGTTGTCGAGAATTTGAAGTCTAGTTTTTCCGCGTTTACAGTTATTTCATCCACAGCGTCTTGTGTTTGAGATGGAATATCAGATCCTAACGATTCAGAGACATGCATGACCAACTATGACCCGGGAGCCTATAGTTGTCGTTAAATTGATATAACAATAAACAATAATAAAAAATAAGGTTTAGTATTTATTATTTATAACATTTTATTAAGTTATTTTATTTTTATCGCATACTATTATAAATCGTATGTAAAGAACATCTGACAAACGTAGACGTTAGGAATATACATTTATTTGTTACAGTCTTGGCAGTAGTATACATGATCTTTACATAGGTATTTTGAGCAATTACAACATACTCTCGAAGAAATAGTCACCGTTTTATAAGCTTTCCAGCATTCCAGGTTGTAGTTACTTCGCACCATAGAACATAAGCGTTGTAATTTGAAACGTACGTGGTATTGTAAAAGACAGTTATTGGCCATCTTTTAGTTTGCCGTCTGCATGAGTATGTTATTATTAACTTGTCTAACGTATCTACTTTTTATGATCTTGGTTACACTCTCCGTTATCGTGGTGCATGGTGCTCATGAGCGTAATATTTGTATTTCATTTCGGAATATGGGAAACTATCGACTTGTCCTTGGTAAGGCAAAATTTTAAAGAAAGAACTTCTTTCTTGTTGCAGACCAATGCGGCTGCCAATTCAGGTTTATCTTTGCGAATAGTGCTAAACATGACTATTTTTCTTTTTAATAGCATCTGCCGCAGATCGTACGAGGTGAAAAAATTATCACGCGTTACGTTGTGACCTTTTAGACCGTAAGAAAGATCTAGCACAACTCTTTCACCTTGACCTCCCTCTGGAGGTTCACCTTCGTTTTTCCCGAAGTAAACTTGCATATTTTATGCATAAATAGTTACATAATCGCATAAAGTCCAAATATTGACTCCGTATTTAGCAGGTTTATTACCGATGTACTGACTAAAAGGACAACGGCCTCTAAAAGGTACTAGGGGCTCGACTATTGTTACATTTTCGTGAAGAGCTTAGGTAGAATTGCAACCCATTCGTCCCAAAAGTCCCGTATGGGAGCTAATTTATCAGTTTTCTGTCGACTTTTTTTTTGTCAAAGCGAATTAAGTCCTTTTGCCAAATCAAGTTAACCATATGCTAGTAGCTTTGATAAGTGAAGAAGACCTAGCTGCAACTCAATTCGCAACATCAGTGACCATGTTTTATAATACTTGTATAAGTCTACTTGGATAGGTGGATGCAACTCTTTGAAGGTTTGCAAGTGTTTCGTTGGGCATTGCTAAACGAAGAACCGCTGCGCTAAGATGTTGTAAACTTATTAACTGTTTTTACAAAAACAACACCCTAATATTCATATGGATGGTAAAAGATATACATCCAGCCAAAAAAAAAAATCGAAAGACGTTTCTGTTTTTATAGGTAAACAATGAATCGAGAATTTAACCACTTCAAGAGTGAATTTATACCACACTGCAGCATATTAAAAATTATTTCAATGTGCATGTGTTTACCCGGATATTCTGATACGAAGAGAATTTTGGCTAGAGAAAAAAAGTAGCCTTATTTTAAAAACTTTAAAAGGACTTTTAAAGGAAAAACGTAACTTTGAACTGAATTGCCTTGAATTTCTTAAATATCTCCAAGTTCGCCCAGGTATTTTACGAATGGTGTATTCAGTGGAGAAATATACAAATGGGTAACGTTTCACTCGCCACTTTATCAACTATTTATTATCAATTTATTTATTGTATTATGAGACACCTAAAAGTTTACCAAAAGCAACCACTACATCGGTCACTTAGACTTGAAAGCATAAAAACGTATAATTCTGTATCTAATTTAAAAGAAATTTCGCACTCTCCTTCCCTTACTGAGAAGTATTTGTTATAACCCAGATTCGGGTGATCCGCACATGTCACGTACTTCCTTTTTACATAGTGAATAGTGTAATAAATGATTTAGTTAACATAAAATTATGGTAGCTGTAATAAATTGAAAAGATTTTAATTTCTGCTGTATTATTATTCAATGCTTATCGAAACGCGTACGTGTATTGTACGTAAAGTCTGTCCAGAAACGAAGCGCAGGAATAAATTAATATAGTTCATTATTTTACATATAAGCGGTACACGATTTTGTGTTAAGTACTTAACAGATTTCTTAAACTAGTTTTAAGATACGCCGTTTCCATGCTATAGGTTACAACGTAAGTTATTTATCAATAGCAACTAATCCTTTAACAATGGAACCTACCTATTGTTGAATTTTAAAGTAAGAATCATAGTCGTGTACATGGGTTTTGCAGACAAATAAATTACGATTGCAATGTTTTATTGAAAACTTAACTATAAAAAAGGATTTTAAAGATATAGTTGTAATATATCGTTTAAATATGGAACACTTCGTTTATTAGAAGTCATTTTAGTTTTTAAGTTTAAGGTAAGACAACGACTATTATATCATATAACCGTACGTATCTTAACTCCTTACTACCTATATTAAACTCAACGATTAAACGAAACAAACAAAATTCATAAGAAAAATAATAAATATATAATTTTAAAATACAGTTATTCTAAAAATTCATCTGTTTCTTCGGAAGAACTATGTCACTTGGCTATATTGAAATTACAATAGGCTCTAATAATTACCTAATCAACCACGAAATTCTTTTAATCTGAAGACAGAAAAATTATATTACAAATAAATCATATCCTCCTTACTTCCCAACTTCTAATTAGTATTAATTAATTTCAGTTTTACATTTTTTATCATAAAACAACCCAACACTACTGGAATCTGCCAAACATGTTGATTTATTCCTACGCTTAGTTTCTGGACAGATTATCTTTTAAATTATTATCAAAACAGGAACAGTGTTTTTGTGAAACTTTTACCAAAACATCTAAAAATAAATTTTATAGGATTAACCGTTTGACGACTTCCTCAAATAATATAGAAAATACGGCCAAATTTTAGCAACTACCATAATTATTAATTACCTAAAACCGCAAATATCCTAAAGCTTTCCTTTAAAAGGGACATTTTGTTATAAGTGATTTATAATTCATTGACAATGAAACTTGTTACAGTCGTTCTCTTCGTTTTTGGGGTTCTCAGCTTGACTATGGTAAGTGCATCATTTCTAACAACCTTTAGTTATAAATTGTAATTTCATTCCAGGCTATTCCTAGAATAGCAAGAGGTCCACACCAATGGCGAAAACAATAGGGTTGTTTGATATTGTAACCCGCTTGTGCATATCTTAATTGATGCAATAAATACTATTTCTTATACTACCTTATTTTTGTTATCGAACTATATTATCAGTGAAGAACGTATAATAATATTAGAGAAGGAAGTTAATCCAAATAGGTGTTTAGCGTCAAATTTTTATAATGCTTAGTCATTCGTATCTATATTTAATATGGAAAGTTGTAATGATCCCATCACACATTAATTATCCAATCCTAGTACAGAAAATCCTATCGAAACTTCTTTCCTCAAACTGAATGTAGTGTTGTTTATAAATCCTTTCAGTTTCCCACTTCTTTTCCTTCTCCTATAAATATCCGCGCTCACCTTCACTCATTCTATTCTATTTCAATTCGAATTTAATTCCACTTGATCTAGAAATCCTGACCAGTGAATCCTAACCTGCATGACATATTTCATAATCTCTCGATATCCTAGTTCTAGTTATCAAAATAATTATCCAGAAACGTTAGTACCCATTTACACTTTCTCGGTGTTTGTACCACGAGGAGTAGTAGGGAGTTACCCAGTCACGTGGTTCTATTTCTGGCGGCTTCGGCCCCAAGAAGTAAGGCTACTTTACGAAGTCCCTTTCCTCTCTAACCATAGTATCCAAGAAACAGTCTCAAATCTGCCCTATCGGTGTACGTACCTCGAAGTATAGACAAAGATTGTTAATAGTATTGCTTTATTAATGGTGGTTTCGACCTCAATTATAACGTAATCCTATACTGTGACTTCCCTATAATTTTCCCTATTACATTTGTATAAACCTGATACATATCTAACATATGTTCGGTGTTACTACCACGAAGGATGTATAGATATCATCAGTTATCTATCTAATCCAGATTTACCATATAATACTCATACCGTTACCAGCTTAGTGTAAATCGCATCCCTTTAATTTTCCCTATTACCCTGGTGTAACTGTAATTTATATCCACCATTCATTCGGAGGTAATACCCCGAAGACTGCATAGAAATCACTAATTCAATAACCGATCCCGATTCACCAATAAAAGACATACTGTCACCAGCCACTTATAAGAATACCACTTACCCCTACATCCGCTCTCTTTTACACACCCTCTTGAACTCCTGTCCGAACTCCTACCACCCGGAATCGAAACTAAATTATCCTACCACTTATTTCAATATAACACCACCAGTATAAAATTCACAAAAAAATTATTTCATCTAACCCCAGTACGAATTATTAAACATAATTTAGTGCACCATATTTCCATTTCACATGATTTAAATTTTATATTAAAATTTCTTCATTTAATTACCCGAGTAAGAAGAGTTAAAGGAATTACATTGTATTACACATACTTCATTTAGCACATTTGCGTTCAATCTATTTTAATAATATACATTAAAAATTAATTCACCTTCAAAAACATCCAAATTTTACAATACAGCACTAACAAACAGCTGACTATAGCAATTGCAAATGTTGGTGTAGGTCAAGAACTATCCTAACCTGTTTAAGTACCTCAGCTTTCCAGTCAATCTCAAACAATTATATTCAATTGATTAAACCCCCTCTAAGTCACATGGGTTTCAACCCCTATATTTGAAATTACTCATCAATTCATTATCTCAAAGAAACATAATAGAATCACTCTCTTATCTGATTGAAGTTGTTACTCCAAAAACTTTCATAAGAAAACCACTCGGTCCATTTATCTTCACCGCCACCATTAACCCGACCGAATCTCATTATTATTAATTAATTAATATTACACTTACCAAGAAAAAAAATACCACGGAGAATAACAGACACATGCTTAATGAAATTTGTTACATCTTGCGACCAGATGCGATCTAACCCGAACCCAGATTCCGACATCTCATTCAAAATACAGAACAGAGTTTAAGTTTATTTTATACGCCAGAATAATTTTTTTTTGTTTCTATATTATTTAAAACTATTATATTTTAATTTCAGTTCGCAAATTATATTTTTAATATACTTCTTATACATTGTATTACTTTATTCTAACTCCGGGCAATCCAACATACATTGGAGTGTTGAAAATTTCCAAATGAACCGCCCCTGGGGTACTCAGCTAGCAAACCAGGGCAATTAATAAAACAATTATTGTACACTCGCTTAGGGTTTACAAAGTAATTTAGAAATAACCTATGTGTCTTCTCATATATTTCCCTCATGTATAATTTACTTATACACAATACAACTTCGTTAGGATTACAGCGATAATCCCATTTAATGTTATGAATTACAGCCATAATTCAACTGCAATGACGTCATACTTAACTACCATAGTAACAGAGCTATTCCTGCCATGAACAAGAAGCATTTGGAAACACTGACAACCACGTTAAAAATATATGTTAATCTTTTGTAAAAATGAAACAATTTCGTAAAATTTGGTGAGAAACCATTGCTATCAACATTGAAAAGAGTGTTCCGAAGAATACAGTGAAAAATGAGGCATTTATTTGGACGCAAGTATTGTTCATTTCTATTTTGGAAATATCCTACCGAATAGCACGCATGCATCAAAATTAATCATATAATCCAGGGAAAAGCGTTGTTTTCTTGAGGGAACATCGTTTGCTGGTTTTCTCAGTTGGTTAGAAGAAGACTTATAATCAACACAGAAAATCACCTCATACAGTTTCCAACAAACACCGGTTTTTCCCGAATTATCGATCATTTTGGACGATCTAGTGGTTTTATATATGAAAACCTCTCAACCTTTAGTAGAGATGGTATTTGGTTAAACGCACCGTATGGTAAATTTGCAAACGTGCTCTATTTAGTATTAAAACCAAAACATAAAATTAAAGTTATCCACTTAAAAATAATTAATCCGAATTCTATCCTTAAATTAATTAACACAATAACCGTTAAACATTGGTGCGGCATTGGGTCAAGAATACAAATAATTAACTCTTAAAACGTTTTATGATGAATTTCAAAACACAAGTAGCTTAAAATATCTTTTGTGTATTTCAAATAAAGTTGTTTTCACACTAAAACAAACACAAAAGGTTTAAAAGACCACAGCGCTAAAGGTAAATACAGATTTACTTTTAGTATTCGTTAATTACAAATGTGATGAACAATAACATAATTTTATTATAATGTACACATTGAATAGAACATTACAAACAAGTCTTTTATATTAATTCAATTTAGAAATAGGTAAACGCCGTCGTTCAAATAAATAAAATGTTGGTCTGGAATAATATAATTCGTCAGCACAATAATTATCAAAATGATTAAAACTAAAACCGTCTGTACTGATTAATTAAGTTATATCGTAAACGTTATATTCTACATAATAGAAAAGTGACCGTGAAAAATGCCTTTTGAATATATTTTATTTAATAGAGAACACGTGTCAATTTCAAAGATAATGCGAATATATCTTAGCCATCTACTATTACTATTGCGTATGAGTGTCATAATTTTCATAATCATTGTAGTCGACATATATTGTCAGTACAAACAAACTAAAATTCATTCAATGACTTTGATTTTAACAATATAATTAAAATACCGATAACCTTTATAAACTGTAACAAAATAACTCTAAGATAGTACAGCTAAAGTATATCTGCTACTCGCTAATATGTAAAACATAATGTACTTTTAAAATTACATTCAAACGATAACACATGCAAGAGGTAGGCAAATGACTTCTGTGATTTTGAAATGTGAGTCGGCAAACATATTTGTAGTTAGCAATTAATGTAAATACTAATTTTTTCACGTACGAAGTGGACATATTTGATACCAATCTCTCTGTTGTGATATAAGAAATAATTCTAGCGTATTAATACATCCAGAAGATAAATAATCAATTTAATTGTAATTAACACACGTTCTGACACTATTGTCGGATCACAGGGCGGCTTAGAATTACTAAGGTGTCCCACCACCATCATGGCCGAGGTTATATAAATAGGTCACCCAGGTATTGGGCCATCTCGATATTGAGTTTATGCTTAAGTGAAGCGTACAGCAACTTATTGTAAATCGTTAAGTAAAATAATTTATAATAATTCTTCTAGTAAAGATTGATCGCTTCAGAAGAATCGCCCGTTTAGGATTTGACTTTAATTAATCTTAAACTACCTTGTATTTATTAAAAATTACTTACTTAGTCATCATTAATTATTGATGAAGGACCCACGGTGGTAAAGAGGGAAACTCTGACATTTGTCTTATTGTGTAACCGCCCTTACACCCGAAATAATTTTGAGTATGCAACATCTTCAACCGCCGCTCAAACCCTGCAGTTATCCTCCACTAAAAGACCTGGAGCGCTTCGTTTGGAAACCGACTAAGAGTTCACTATTGGCCCAAAAGCATTCTGGATTACACTATATCTTTGGATGTCATCCTAGATACTTTTAACTCATATCACCCTTGGAACTATAAGACTGTCATCCGTTTTCCGCCCAGAAGTTTTAATACCGTACCGTAAATACATACAAATAATATAAATATGGTTAAGCTCAATACAAGTTTTCCTCGCTGTTAACTTGTGTACGGGTAGAAGCTACCTACAAGCCGGAAAATACCTTTACAACCTACATTTCTTATGTAGTGTGAAAACTTGAAAAATCAAAAAATATGAATACGGGGTTGTGTAGAAAACGGGCACATATATTTTTTCTAAAGCTATTTCTAGTACAATGAATAGCAAATAAATATTATTAACAAAGAAATTGTAAAAAGCAAAGTATGGCTTTTCCTCTTTAGAGTTCAGAAAACGAGAGTATCATGACTAACCACCGCCCAACTGGTTTCATCATTATTGTGACTTAACAGGAGTTAGAACTAACTGAAACACACAGATCCCTGGGAAAAGAAGAAGAATTATTACCTTTAAAATGTAAGAACAAAGTAAAAATGAATGTTGAACTAGATTAAAGAAAATTTTACGCACCAAATTAAATTGTAAGTAATTTTCCTAACTAGTGCGAAAAGTGAGACTTTTCTGTACGCGATCGCAGTTCTCCGAACGACGTGAAGCAGAGTTAGGACACGCGGTCTCATGCGGAATAGACATTTTCCGCGTGTGTAAGGAACATATTCTCCACGAGCGCGAGGAATATGAAAAGTAACACTTAATTGGATACAAACTAACTAGATACAAAAAGCATCCTAAAACACTTCATTAAAACTTTTTATCCAATTTTTGGCCCCTACTTCACAAACAAATTATACTACTTTTCGTGTCTTCCTTTTGATTTGGCTGGCAATAAATCCATATTAACTATGCTTGCCTGTTTCATAACTGCTCCTGGGACGTCTTCATCAGAACTTTCAGAATATATTGTTTTAAATCGTTCTCATTACCGACTCATTAGTTCAACACTTGACATTTATTAAATTAATATCAGTTTAATATGAGAACTATCAAAGTATGACTCCCAAGGCTACATGATTTAATATTTTTGATTAAGGATATCAGTAGTAATGTCAGATAATTAGGTTTCAATATTTTTTAAATTTAATTTATTCACTAGATTTGCAAGGTCACCTTGGGGGTTAGATCATAGCTAGTGCACGTCCTCGCTAAGAGATGGTGGTAGCATAACTTAAAATAGCCGGTTCGTGTCCTCAATAAAAGGTGGTCACACAATAGCTAAAAATAGTCAGTTCGGGTCTTAGCTAAAAATTATTAAAAAATTCTAGGTGATCAAACATGTGTGGTTTGCAAATATGTGATAAAGGAAATAATCATATCGTGTCTGTGTCAGACACACATCTGGTTCTCTGCATCGCTAAAGTAGCCGGTTCATGTCCTCACTAAATGGTGGTCGCGTCATAACTAAAGATAGTCGGTTCGCGTCTCAGCTAATAATTGTAGCGACAGTATCATCACTCAAAATAACTGATGCGCGTAACCAGATATCTGTGGTAACCGAATAGATTCATTATATCTGCACTAATGTAACATAGTGGGAAGTTTAGAGTAACAATATAAGAAAATAGTGTAACACATGGTGAGTGTAAAATATGTGGCTAGCATACGCTCAAGAGCAATAGACCAAAGCAACCGACCTGAGGACAGCGGTGGAACGCTTGAAGCAAGAATTTTCGGCATTAGTGTTCGATTCCCAATATGAGGCGATTTACGGGCGAGGTGACTATAGCGAAGAGGAGTGTAACGTCCTAGCGAAAAAGTAAGAAACAGGAGTAACGATATGTAAAAAAGCTTTTAAATTAGAGAAAATACGTGAAAAACGTTTTGTAAAAGAACTAAAAGTTGCGCAATAGCATCAGTTTTGCCACGATATAAAAAAAAATGGATAGTATCTCCTGACGGTAACGGGTTCTTCATCATCAGATGCAGATTAGCCTACTGATGCAAATCTCAAAGCACACTCTCCCCTCTACCATCAAAATCGCGATGCAGTAATATATAGGACAGTTCCGGTATCAGCTATAATTCAAAGTCGTTCTCGAATCAGCAAAGATGAATCTATCCGCATTGAACAGCAGTACTTACTGTAAATCCTTCACAAACGTAGACTTGGAGGTGGGTGCAAAATATAAAGTGATTGATATCAATACTATCGATACGAAGTATGGGAAATACATTGTGCTCGAAACTGAGAACTTTAAGTGCATACTTCCCTTACGATATTATGAATACTTCAAAAAAGAAGATTGCACTGAGATGTTTAAGTAATCTCTGGCTGAGAAAGATGTGTACGTCACCAGCGCCGGAACTGCTGGAAAGACAATTAATTTAACATTTCTGTAAAAAAATAGTAATAATAATAATGTATATTCATGTATAACTGTTTGGAAATAAACCATATATTTTTATGGCAAAAATGTGTTTTATTTCTTGGTTAAATGAAGAGTAGATACATGATAATGGAGAGAACTTCTATTGATGAGATGTAACGTATAATATGGTAGTGTGGGCCTTTGCTTATCGTAATGCAAGAAGAGGGCTGTGGGAAAGTTTAGCACTGGATAGATTACGTTTCCGTTGTAAAAAAACAATTGTAATGCTTTTTATCATCCTACTACAAGAGCAATATCGTGCTGAGGTATGTCTTGATAGATTCCAAAAACTGCTCTTCCCTCTACCAACATAATAATGTTACGAGTTGGGAAAAAACGACATATAATAATAATAATAATAATAATAATAATAATAATAATAATAATAATAATAATAATAATAATAATAATAGTAATAATAATAGTAATAATAATGTTTGAAATGTTTATTTGTCGTAAATATACATGTTTTAAGTCCAACCAAGTTGCATAACTTATCGGTTAGTGCCATTATTCACAATTAACTTTTTATAATATAAAGATTATATCTATTAAAAACATCGGTATATATGTGGTTAGTCTGGTACAAGTGTGTGTATGTTTACATATAATTTTTGTGTAGTGTGCTTGTAAGTGTGTGTACGTGTTTATTGTTTGCTTTTAGTTACATCGTGTCTATTATCCATTGCCTTAATGCAGTTTTAAATGTTGAAATTCGATACGTGTTTTGTATCTCCGCTGGTATAGTGTTATATAGGGTAGGTACTAGGCATTCTAGGGTTCGCTTGCCGTATTTATTGAAGTAAAACGGTACAGCATATGTTGTTTGTCTGGTATGGTAGTTATGTTCTATTGGAATTATATATTGATCATCATTGCGATACATTATTGCGTTTAGGTAAGTATAAGACCCTCTTGCTGTAAGTGTGTTTGTTTGGTTCAGAATGGTTTTGATATCTTGATTCTGGTTTCCTTTGATTATTTTAAGTAATCTTGTTTGTAAGGATTCTAGTCTTTTGGTATGCACTGCGTCAGAACAGCCCCATATTCGTACAGCGTATCTTATGGTGGACTCTATCAGTGCTTTGT
This sequence comes from Vesta saturnalis, assembly GCA_036346205.1. Classification (NCBI taxonomy): domain Eukaryota; kingdom Metazoa; phylum Arthropoda; class Insecta; order Coleoptera; family Lampyridae; genus Vesta; species Vesta saturnalis. Next base: position 202,052 of record JARFJB010002012.1, on the reverse strand, counting down.
ATACGATCTCCATGGTTTTCCTGTTAGCATATCTGCTTAATAAATAGAAGCTCCCCGATAGGCGTTTTAGTTTTGAGTGGACATATTCTATGTGTCTATCATACAGTAATTTAGAGTCCATTTTTACTCCAAGGTAGGTATACTCGTGCACTTTTTCCAGTTCATCACATTTGCAGTTGGGCTAGTTTTTTGCTGTGATGCAGTTAAAGTTATGCATGAGAATATTAATTTTTTTGATTTTATCCATATGGGATGTGGAGAATATCATAATCTTGGTTTTGTCAGCGTTCGTGAATAGATTATGATTGTACATCCACTTGCATACATTGTTTAGTTCGTCCTGTAGCACGCGTTCGCAAATTTCTATGCTTCGGTGCGAATACATTAGTATACCGTCGTCTGCGTACATATAAAGTTGTGCTTGTTTCACTTGTTTAAATATTTCATTGATGTACACCAGAAACAAGATAGGGCCTAAATTGCTGCCCTGTGGCACGCCATATTTGATGTTACTCTCAGTACTTGATTCATTACCAACTATGACTACAAACTTTCTGTTTTCTAAGTAACTTTTAAACCATTTCAGTTGATTGTTTGTTACTCCAATACTCTCCAAGCAGCGATAGAGAATTTTATGGTCAACTGTATCAAACGCTTTTGATACATCAATGTACACAGCAATGGTAAATTTATTATGGTTTAGTTGCTGACTAATGTGATTAGTTACCTTTACCAATGCATGTTCTGCGCTTTTGTTTTGCTGAAATCCGTACTGGTTGTTATTAATTAGGTTGTTGTTTTTAAGATATGTGTTAAAGTGCTTGACGATGTAGGTTTCTATGATTTTCTCTATAACTGGCAATAGACTAATAGGCCTATAGTTGTTAAAGTCTTTACTGTCGTTTTTTTATAAATTGGACGTATTATAGATATTTTTAGGTGATTCGGAAACATTCCTTGTTTTAGCGAAGCATTGATTAGTTTTGAAATAATTGTTTTAAATATTTCGATATTGTTCTTGATGTCAATAACTCTTATATTGTCCACACCCGGCGATTTATCAGTTTTCATCTTTTGCACAATAGTTTCTACACTAATTTCGTTGGAGTAAGGCATATAAAAGTTGCAGTTAGTTTTTTCAGCCTGTCCTTGTAGGACGGTTGGCTGTTTATGATTTTGTAATACGTCTTCAATCTGTTTTTCAAAAGTGTCTGCAAAGTTTGTTACAATTTCATTCTTGTTAAACGTAGGTATCATGGAATGTAGAATCTTTTCGTGTATATTTTTAGATTTCTTTAGTAATAATAATAATAATAATAATAATAATAACAATAATTATTATAACAATAATAATAACAATAATAATAATAATAATAATAATAATAATAATAATAATAGAATATATTTGCGGTTACAAATTCCTCAGCCGTCAACGCAAGTCCACTTGAATGGGTTTGAAAAGATTCTACATGGATAGCAAGAATAGCTGTAATAAGTAATAACTTCTTCACATGTTCGTGCTTTGTTGTAATGATGGGGATCGTTCTACCACAGCAGCTACATCTACCGAGTTCCCTTCGCCAACTGAAGATATGCGTAACAGCGCTACCGATGAATGTTTCATTGATTGATATGATATGATTTATTCAGGTCAGTTCTTCAAAATAATACGTTGAAGTTGAATACACTACGCACCTACATATTGCGCAGTTATACGAACCGTATGTACAGACGGGCTCTTCGTTATGAAAAGAGAAGTTTGGGAGATTCTACTCAAGTGGCAAACTTATATGTAAATGAAGTTTTTGTTATTCCCAAGACACTGAAAACCACATTGATTGGTCAAATATCAACTGAGAGACGGACATAAATACGAGCAAAGTTCGGAGTTGCTTGGTAGCAATTCTGCCATTTGTTATAATTGAGAAGTAGTGAAAGGTGCATCATTATCATCATCATAAAGGCGTTTAAAAAGCGAAACAATTCGGCAAAACCACGGCCGTTACTGTACCTTGAACTAGAACGAAACTGCAGAGCTTTTTAACTTAAAGGATATTATTAACTATCGGTTGGAACTACTGGAATCATACGGTCTTCCACATCTCTTTCAAAATCTCATCGAACAGGTCAACAGCTACCGCTACTTTCGTAAGATGGAGTATGGCGATGATGCAACCAACAACAATAACATTTGTCGCAACTTTGAGAATGTGTTCAATTACAAGTATTATTACAAATATTGGTAAAACATCTGTCTGATCTCGATTGTAGCATTGGTCGTTACCTATAAATATAGCAATTCCTACCTCCATGTAAACAGTGTTAGTTTGGAAGCGGAGAAGTGTAAGTGGAGGTGGTCTGGTTAATCATCTCATTAATAAGCTACGCATTGAGCTCGATATTGCCTAGTATCAGTACTGTGATCCCGGAACTAGACTAGATGAAAGGCTTCAATGTGGTGATCCGGTATCAACCTCCTAGACGCTCAATCCAAAGTTCACGATATCACTTCTAGGGATAGTAAAGACTTGGCTAGTATACATTGAGCGGCTTATATTTTGGAAAGAAAAGCTTGGAATCGTGTTAAGGCACTCGACGCAGACTTAGGTAAACGAACAGCCGCTTTAGCTGTAGCAGGTATAATTAAGGCGAAAAGAAAGCTAGGAATGGGTGTTAGCAGAACACAACGATCACGTCTATTGAAATTACGTAGAATAATTACCAAGAAAATAAAAAACAATGAATTAATAGTACTTTGTGGTATTTACATTTTGAACTCTATCTTTGTTTGCCTTTTATATTTATAAATGTTACACAAAGCTTGTGAATTTTAATTTGTGTAATTTTATTGCTTTACTGATTTACTATGATATAACACTTAACTTCAAATGTTACTTGTAAAACTACTTATTGATTAACGATCATTTGGGTTTTTTGACGATTATTTCCCAGTGTATAAGTAGGAGGTTGAATCATCAATACGCAAAGCTTGTTAATTTTAATTTGAGTAATTTTATTGCTTGACTTATTTACTATGATTTGACACTTAACTTGATTCCTTCTTATCTTACATAATTAACATAACACCGCGTCAGATTCCAATATGCTCTCAATTACTTATCAGATTTGAGTTATTGCAAGTAAGTTTTGAGTTAGGCTTTGAAATAATCCTGAACATCAAATTAACGTGAGTAAAGTCAAGATCCTATTAGACAATTTTTAACGGAATTTATACTAATGCTAATAAGTTCAATATTATGCACTTAAAGACTTTAAAACCTTTTAATTATTGAGAGTTACTTCAAATTACGTTTTTAAGAGTAGGGTAGTATAGTACACTATAGTGAGGATTGGCAATAATATTATGGATCCCATAGTTTTGAAAAAAATGTGAGCTGTAAGTGATTTTTAAGGGATTATGTATCCAATCATACCTCTTATTGATGATGCTACTACAAGACACCCACATTAGCACTATCTTTATATCCTGAATAATGTGTTGTTTCCACACTACTTTAACGAAGTAAGAAATTATTTAGAAACTAAATGTCCGGGTAGAGTGTTAGTCGAATAGGTACAAACGAGGAGCCAACTCGATCACTGGACGGTGCACCCTAAGATTTCTTTCTTTGGGCTTATATCGCAACAAAGAAATTTAATGGCAACTAAATAGCAATTGCTGAAATAAATGCTAATATAATCACTGAACATAAACATGGTCAGCATAATCCATATGGAATATATACCCTAAAATATGCACACCATAGATGACACAGACATGCTTACAACACGTGGTGTAACTGAGAACAAAATGTAACCAAAAACGGCACCAACAACATTTGATCTTAGAACAAAAATGTATGACGGACAATGTGGGTGACATAAGCGAAGTAAATAAGGGATGCATAAATTCTAGTCATGCCATTTGGCCTGGGTGACCAAGATGTTATGGATGACACAGTAGACAGACAACATGTATGAGGCAGACAACAAAATTACGTAGCTGACGTAGGTAAATCAGATCATGTAGGTGGAGTTGGCATCGATGATGCAGATGAGGGAAAAAAGGAAAAGGTCACATACTTCATTCTCTCTTCAAGGGGGAGGTCGGACTGCTCGAGCTTTCCAAACTCCTTCTGCCACAATCATGGATTCCCAGCATACATACATACATTACGTATATGTGCGCGGTGGGATGAAGAATGGGTGTGATCAGGATAGGATCGGATGGAACGGAGTTAGGATTCTGAGGCGGGAAATACTACCCCCAGCATTCGCCTAAGTAGACGCACATGATGTGCATATACGCAGTTACCATGCCGCTACGTGTGTATGGGGAAAAACCCCTGAAATAACCTCATACAAGGTGGACAGTAACGGGAATCGGGCCCATTACCTCCCGAATGCTAAGCAGGTCGTGTCACCACTACGCTACTAGCTCGGTTAATAGGAAAATAAAGAAGGCGACGTGGTTGACTTTGATCACGTATATAACGTGTGTGATACAGATGACATGGATACCGCGGATGACTATGATATTTACGACGTTAGTTAACTAGACGACGTAGGTAACGTAGACGCCGTATATAATTTATTTAACCGCCACCTCATAATCCCATTTTGAGAGTTGCGACCTCTTGATTAGTTTAACGGCATATATCAGTAATTCAGCAGCTTTATTCAAAAACCTATGATTGTTTGGTTTTAATTTTAAATAAACTAGAGTTAGGCTTTCGATCCACGCCGCCAATAACTAATTGAATGGCTTTATCCAGGTATAAATCTCATTCAGCAGTCACATGGTATAAAATTGAGCGATACTATTAGGCAGACTCACTATCACTTATCTCCCTGGAACTCAAATTTTTACAGGACGTTGTGAAAGTTTCCCAAGGCGTCAGCCGAAGGAAATGTTTAAGAAGGTCCGAAATTAACAGAGGATTCCTGGATTCTTAATTCAAACTCGGTAGGGATTGAGTAAGAGATTTTCAATTATAAAATACCAAGGGACAGGTTTTTTTGCTGCTAAAATTTTGATCAAACGTTGTTAAGGTATGTTACCTTATAGCAGCAAACTCAGGCAAAAGTTTTACCTACAGAAAGGCGGTTTCACGGTGTAGTTCATGGAATATTACCTAAGTAGCGTTTGTTGGAAATGCATGAGAATTAATTCTCCTATAATAATTAAGTATAATGTGTAAAAAAATATACTAACATGAAATTGAATCTATGTACATGCATCATAGTTAGAATTTAAAATTAGAGAAGGTTTAGAAAGTGGTAGAACCCCCCATGTCTTTTGTCAAATTTTTTATGGTATTTACCCCTGGATTGACGGGTACTTGAAATTTTGGAAGTTGCGATTTGTGTAATTTGAATACAAGAAATGCAGAGGTGTCAATAATGATTGACACAGACGCTTTTGTGAAACATGATGCTAGTTACCGTTTGCCGCAATATAACCTAAAAATGGATATTTCACTTTAATGTTTATGGCTGAGAAGAAAGTGTGAAACATGTTGTAACCATTTACCACAACACATATGACAGTAAACCAATACTAAACATAAAATAATTGTAGTGTTCCCCGTACTTGTTAATTGTTAGTAACAAGTTCAATTCCTAAACATTAAAACATTAAACGTCAAATGTCAATTTTTAGGTTATATCTAATATGGATGCACTATCAAATATGTTGCGGCAAATGGTTACTAACGTCATGTTTCATGAGCGCGGCTGTGTCTGGTATCTTTGATCGCGTCGTAGTTAACCCTCCCATTGTGTTAACATTTTGGTTTCACTTATTGTGCTCGGGTCATTATGACCCGAAAGCCTATAGTTGTCGTTTTATTGTCGTTAAATTGATATAACAGTAAATAATAATAAAAAATAAGATGTAGTATTTATTAATTACATTTTATTACGTTATTTTATTTTTATTACATATTATTATTAATGTTATGTAAAGAACATCTGAAAAACATAGTAGTTATGTATATACATTTATTTGTTATAGTCTTGACAGTAGTAATATACATGAACCTTACATAGGTATTTTGAGCAATTATTACATACCAAATAAGTTTTATTATCATTTGAAGAGGGACACAAGTTACATCTTTTACGTTTGGTTTTGGTTGATTGTTCCCTTACTTCGGCATTACTGGTTGAAGAGCGTGACTTTATAACCGTTTCAGCTGCAGGAATACTTCAAGAGAGACGTTTTACTCTTTGCAATAATGGATTGATCAAGGAATTGCCCAGTTCCTCAAGGAATAGTCGCCGTTTTGTAAGATTTCCAGCATTCCAGGTAGGAGTTACTTCGCACCACAGAACATAAGCGTTATAAGCTCAAAGGTCCATGATATTGTAAAAAATAGTCATTGGCCATCTTCGGGTTTGCCGTCTGCATGTGTATGTTATTATTAACTTGTCTAACGTGCCTACAGCACCTTTAATTTTGTTGCAATCTACAATCATAAACGGCTTTTTATGATTTTGGTTACAAACTTCGTTATCGTGGTGCACGGTACTCATGAGCGTAACATTTTTATTCCATTTTGTAATATAGAAAGCTATCGACGTCCCCTTCGTAAAGTATAATTTTGAGGAAAGAACTTCTTTCCTGTTGCAGACCAATGCGGCTGGTAAAGCAGGCTTACTTTTGCGAATAGTGCCAATCATGGTTATTTCTCTTTTCAATAGGATGTGCCCCAGATCCTACGAGGTAAAGAAATATCATACATTACGTTGTGACCTTTTAGACTATAAGTGAGATCTAGCGCAACTCTTTTACCTTGACTCTTGACTCCCTATTTAGCAGGTTTATTCGCGATGTACTGTCTAAAAAGACAACGGCTTCTAAAAGGTACCAGCTGCTCGACTACCGTTACATTTTCATGAACATTATAGAGCTTAGATAGAATTACAATCCATTCATCCCACAAGTTCCGTATGGGAGCTAATGTATTAATTTGGCATCGTTGTGGTCGAGTTTTTTTATCGTCAAAGCGAATTATTCGTGTAATTACATGAAATTGATGTAGGGACATCGTTTCTCTGAATGTTGGGCGACCGACATTTCCATCCCACAGACTGACTGTTGCCTCTCTATGAGATTTACACACTCCAGTTAGAAACAGTAGGCCAAAATATGCTTCTAGTTCAACTAATTTTAGTTCTTGAAACGTGTCGGCACAAAGGATTTTGCCTTCTAAGTCTGACATTTTCAAGATTAGGTTTACAATTTTGGGTGTGAAATATAAAACGTATTTTATATCAGTTATTCGCGACGTAGCATACCTGGTTGGCCCAGAAATCAAAGAAATAATATTTGCTTCTGATAACTTTCCCGATTTATGGGTATTTTCGTTCCATACTAAACTGATATCTTTTGAAGTTACGTGATTATCCGTATCAGCTTCATCTGAAATCGTAGCTTCCACTTCATCATCCGATTCGCTATTTATATATCTCAGTTTTGGACAAATGGTCTTCTTCCTCAGAAGCATTAGAACCACTATCAGAAACACACAAAAGTTTCACAAGTTCACTTTTCGTAAGCACTCCCTCATTACACATTTTTAATAATGAATTTCAATTGTTAGGTATTTCTGATTAGAGTGTAGCTTCAAGTTTGACATTTACTACGAAAATAACGTACAGATACTCACTGGCTACATTTATACGCGGAGCCACAGACAAGTCTCAACCGGAATCAACTTGTTTACCGGTACGTAAATAACGCATGCGATATGCGCAATATTGTGCAATAAGGTTATTTGTAAGTTTTTTTATATTTATGAAAATAAAAAAAACTAATAAAATTCATTCGTGTATAATAAAATCTGCTTCTCGTTCTTCTAATTTGAACCACACAAATCGCCGGGTGATATAGACCCAAACACAGTGAGTGTAACAAATGCATTTAAACAAACTAATTATAATTTTCTAATATCAATCTAGGTACACCGTTATTAGAGTAATGAAATATAAGTCATGCAGTGGCAACGAAATATTTAAATAAATTAACGAACTATGCACATTAGAAGAACGCGATTGAGTCATATTGACCCGACAACAGGAGGTTAAGTTGTCCATGGCAATTGCAAATAGCTTGACAGTCAGCGTAAAACCTTGTGGTACGCCATTTTGTTGTACCCGGTCATTTGAAATTGTATTTCCTATTCTAACCTAGAAAACGCGTATTTTTAACAAATGTTTTATATATCTCGGTAAATTTCTACATAGTCCTAAGTCAAAAGGTGCTCTTAGAATACCATGCCGAAAGCTTTTTCCAAATCAAAGAAAACAGAAATTAGGTGTACCATTGTAGCGAAACTATCCAGTATTGCACTTTCTAAAGTTTTAGGTTGTCTGTAGTAGATCTAAAAGATCTGAAACCCATTTGGAAAGGTGAGTTATCTTTTTCTAAGAACCAGATTAGGCGTGCATTGACCACTTTCTCCAGAACTCGACTGAGACAGCATGTTAATGGTATAGGTCTATAACTTCCCGGTCGGGTAGGATCTTTACCTGGTTTTAAACATGGTATAATTGTGGATATACGCCACCCATTTGGCTAAGTAGAGTTCATCCACGTATTATTATATAGTTCGAGAAGTTTAACCTTTTCTATATACCGTAGATGTTTAATAAATTCATGACTTTCTGACTTTCTCGCTGAGTTTCTTGCTTCCAACAAGTCATTTTCTAATTCACCTATCGCAAACTTGTCGTTGCATATTAAAGTTTCACTAGTGTAGAAGTCTAATTTAGTTTCTTGGTTTTCAAGTTTAATATGAAATTTGGTTAACGAACAATCGCTTTTAAAATTACATGGACATTATTTCTGCAATTTCTTCTTGGTTAGTATAGAATCGAGGATTAAACTGTTGCACTGAACCACTTATGCACTTTACTTTTTTCCAATCTTGCTGAATAGGGGTTGTACTATGAATTTCAGAGATATATTGTTCCCAGGACTTTCTTACTGTCTTGCTTTAGTTGTTTAAAGTATATGGCATTGTCTAAGCTTGGACACTTCTTAAACTTGTTGATTGCTCGTTTCTTTTCCTTTATTGCAGTTTCAATAGCATTGAAAATTGTTGGGTTTCCATTGTCTAACACAATTAATTCTTTCTGCTCCAATAAATTCTCTATCAGCACTCCTCGTAAATCAGTTTTATGTGAATCCCAAAGAGAGTTATGAGTATTGAAGTCACCTACTGATATTATTGGTTTTGGTAGTTGGTGTCTTATCAGTTGTACTTTCCAAGAAAGGTCTGGAAGATAAATGCAACATATTGTACTCATGCTTAGAGGGTGTTCAATCCTAACAACTACGGCTTGTAATTTAGTTTTAAGCACAATATCTTTAAGAAAAACGCGTTCTTTCATTAAAACGGCTGTGCTACCGTACGGTCGGAGTCCATACACATCTTTAACATCCTGTAAACTGCATAACCCTGTAGTTTAAAGTTTTCATTTTGTTTGAATCTTGTTCTGATACACTATATCAGGTCGGCTGTGTTCTACTTGCTGATCTGTTAATATTGGTCAGTAGATTTTTACGCAGGGTGTGTCAATTATATTTTCCGGTGTATACTTATAGTACGGTATGGTAGTATTAGGAAAATACTTTTCACGTAGTTTAGCATGTATAATTTTAGCCACGTTGTTATGCCTGGAAAGGTAGCCTTTAGGTGCCACGCTTGTGCATCCTGCTTATATGTGCTCTACGCTCTCGTTACCATTGTTACACATTCAGCAGGAGGTGTTATCGATGGTGTCATGCTTCATTATACATTTATTGTAGTTTTTAGTGAGTACCATTTTGTCCTGGATTGCCACTATAAACACTTCTGTTTAAGGGAATAACTTACTTGCTTGTAACCAGTTAAAGGATGCCTGCTTATCTATGTAAGGAAGCTTCCTTGTTTTCTCTCTAAATCTGGCATCTACCTGAGATTCCAATTAATTATGCCGAAACTGTACTGTAATACCGGGACTGCATATGAACCTATGGCAATGGGTTTGTTATTGCTGTTTAGTTCTCTTCTTACTATTTTTCTTACCATACTTTTATTTTTCTGTTATTAACTTCTTCATATTTACATGTGTTGCTTATTTAATTGAATGCTTTGTTCGTGGACTGTATTTATAATCGCTCTGCTAACGCTGTGAAAAGTATAACACGTAAATAAACTAAACGTATATTTCCTTCTCTATAAACTTATAATAAAGCTAAACTTTCAATATAAAGTTCTTAACGAGAACTAAAATACCTATTCTCGTTGAATGATAAATGCATTGTATACTCCTTCACGTGAGATTGCGTCATGTTAAGCACATCTGAATCTCACCGCAATTGCACTAATAATCTGTCCGTCGTCGGCTCATTCCTCCTAAGGTGCCCGTCGAGGTGGGGGACACACAGATACAAATTTTATGTACAATGTTTTAAATAAAACCGAACATTGCCCTCCACCTTGAGTCTATTTCGAAAACACTTACATAATCACAGTAACACACAATTAGTTTGTTGGTATTGGACAAATCTCGGCAAAGGAACGTTTATTGAGACCCTTTTGGTGTTAATGGTGGCAACTCTCGAAATTCCATCTTTGCCCGGATGTAGGTTGTCGACTCTTCCGAGAAGCCACATGCACGGGTGTAAGTTGTCCTCATTTATGACAACTAAATCACCAATCTTTAGGTTCGCATAACTGCTACGTCACTTGACACGTTGCTGTAAATCTGATACATACTCGAGAGACCACCTTGCCCAAAAATGCTACTGGAGTCTCTGGATTTGCGGGAAATGGGAGAGACGATCTCAGGAAGCTGAACGAAGTCTGGATCTGGAACTGCAGTTAAAGGTCGTCCAATCAAAAAATGGGACTGAGTCAAAGGTGTATAGTCTGAGGGATCGCTGGATAATGGAGTAAAGAGATATGAGTTTAAGACTGCCTGAATTTGAACTAATAGAGTATAAAATCGCTCAAAGGTTAATCAATCATCACCCACAACACGCTTAAGGTGAAACTTGGTAGCCATTGCACCAGCTTCCCACAGACCGCAGAAATGCGGGGAATGGGGATGAATGTAGGACCAAGAAACACCCACATTGTTGATAGATTCAGTCAAAGCATTATTATGTTCCAATAAAAGGGTACCAAGTTGCTTTAGCTCCTGATTAGCCCCGAGAAATTACTTCCGTTATCTGGTACATCTTATCAGGTTTACCACGACGTACAACAAAGCGTTTAAAAGCAGCGAGAACGGATTTCGTAGTAGTGTCTGAAACTAACTCGAGGTGTATGGCCTGAGTAACAAAACAAACAAATAGGCGTATACAAGTTTTCGATATTGGAAATTACATCTTCAACAGATATTACTCTTATTAATACCTGTTGAAGGCATATATAAGCTTTTGTAACCTTGAAACTGAGACCCTGTCTATATTTAACTGCTCTTGCTAGACTACGCCCTGAAACAGGCCCAAGATAGTCTCGAATTGAAGAAAGTGGAAGCTGTGGACCAGGGTGAAGCAATAATTTATGCCACTTAAGAAACAGCAGTTTAGTGAACGGATGTTTGGATGACAGAACGATGGGGTGTTTTTAAGGAATTTAAAATTAGAATCTGTGAGTCTACCACAGACTCTAAGCAGCCCGCATTCATCAAGGAACATTTGCAATTACACTAATTTGCTGTTCTTGTTCATGAATCTATTTCTACTAAACGAACTAATTTCATCTGAAAAACAACTATGTTGAGAAATTTTTATGGGAATATCTGATGAATATCTTATTTCGCTCGATTCTAGCTGTCCAAATTTACGTTCGCATATAACGTTTAGAAAATTTTGTTTAATTCTGAAACAGCAGGATATTACCCTAACTCGCTTAAATTGGAATATTTGGTGAAATCAATAACGCAAACAATCGTAGTAGTAGTATTTGCTTGCATTATTTACACATTTCAGGCAAATTCTCTTGAGAATCCTATTCGTATGCCAAAACTGTTCATTTAACTTTAGCCATGCCGGACCTAACCAATAGAGACCAAGAGTCGGCGAGATTGCCTTGCGTTGGGACGTGTCTTCAATCAGTGACATCGGACCGTTCCTGAATTGCTACAATACGATTAGCCACGAGTACTTGCAATGAGTTAGCGATCACACGTAACCATACTAACACGATCGTAGAATCATACCAATAAATGATTCTGTTAATAAAAACATTTAAAGACGATTTTACCTTGCTTACCAAACTGCATGACAAGGAATTATCCCAATCTAATCTTTCTAACCATATGTCGCGTAAAATTAATTTTGCTAGAACTATGGTCCCACTTAAACCTAAAGGTTCTAACAATGTGATATTTCAGAAAAAAACAAGGCGCTTAATAATACTCATTCGTAGATCATCACTTATTCTGTAGAAAAGACAAAGAGTGTGTTGCATGTGTGTGCCCTATCCCTATTCTACAAAGAAGGATGCTATGTTTTCTAGATATTGGTGGGTATGGTTTCCTATTGTGAACCGTTGGTGTACGTTGTTCTGCTTTTCTTTTTCCCACACCTGTTGCCTTATATTCCACACGCTATTGTGTATTTCGTACTATTCTTCATTCATTTTTAAATTTAATCTTGAAAGCATCTCGTGCAGTTTGTCAAACATTGCTTTATTTTGAATATTGATCATTTCTTGTACATTCGGTTTAAACATCATTTTCGTAATGTAATGCGTAGGATTATCGATTGCCGTAGAATGTTTTTTCACCTTAAGTGAATCTTCTATGGCGGACACTAGGTATAAAATATTATATCTCGTTGAATAGCCATTTATCCGTAAAACTCCATTTAGACTTATTTTCTAATGTAGTTAAAATCAACGGAAATGGTCGGTCCCATCGAGATCAGCTATTTGATTCCACTCAAATTATTTGAGTATTTCTGGAAAACACAGATTTAAATCGATTGCAGAGAAACTATTCGACCTGGAATTAAAGTAAGTGGGCTTACCATCATTCAGAATTGTTTTTTTTTCTGTATCAAAGAAGGTTTTTAACGTTTTTCCACGATTATCGTATTTTGTGGAACTCCATAAGAGACCATGCGCGTTGAAGCCTCCTAGAAGTGGAAATGGTACGGACAGTCGTGCTATTACGTCCTGTATCTCTGCTAAATTCCAGCTTTGGTCTGGCAAGTCAATACTGTATATTGTGACTTTAGCTGGGTAGCAGACATTTACAGCAATAACTTGCATATGGGTATTTAACCTAACTTGCTTGAATACCGAATTACTATAAAGTAGTATTGCTACACCTTTTAGCTCTAACACTGTTGTGAATGTCGTTCTTAATAATTTTATAATCCTTTAGTTGTAATTCATCACTGATTTTAAAATGAGTTTCCTGAAAAGCAATCGCTATTGGATTGAATTCCGCAATTAATAATTCTGATTAGTCCGTACTTTATGCACATCCATTGCAATTCCACTGAATACTGTGCCCTATAATTAGGTTTGAATAAATGAATTTTAAATAAATAGAAAATGACAACGGACGTCTAAACGTATTTAGATTAACAAACAAATATATCACAGTTTAATGTCACAATATCAATGTGATATCATAGACTAGTGTATAGACTTAAGTGGTTTTCCCTTCGGCCAACCCTTCTTCCTTTTCTGCTTAAGTATATCTAACCTCTGTTCATCAATAATTTCCTCGTCAATTGAGGAATTAGTTGAAGATACTGACGTTCTCTTCCTTTTATCGGAAGCATCAGTCTCCATTTCTTCTGACGTTATTTCAGAACTATTAATTTTAGGCTTTTCTACCTCTTTTTCGGTATTTAAATTGGTAGTAGTTTTCGGTGTGTTCTCGTATGGTACTTTAAATGTGTTTTTCATCTCCGATAGAAGTAACGGAATTAAACAAGATGCCAATTCTTTTACATTCATGTCTCTTGATTTTGGAGAGGCAACAATTATTGCGCATAACTCTTTACCTACATTAGCGCATACTTATTTTTTAGCTTCAAAGTAAGAAATGTTTTTTAACGTTTATTTCTTATATTTGGCTTCCTCTTTATATTTGGGAGACTCTCGTGACCTCGCTGAGTGATTACCATCATAGTTTATACAATGTGTGGGTTTTTCACACTGTGCCTATTTTCATTTCCTTTCCACATACACAAGCTTTTTCGTTATCGCATTTTGACGCCGAATGCCCGAAAACCTGATATTTAAAACACCTTAATGGTGCCGGAATATATAATCTTACAGGTAACCTGTTTATTCCCAATAAGACAGATTGCGGTAAATTATCACAGCAAAAGGAAAGTATCAAACTAGCTGTGTTACATCCTCACGTGACGTAATTTTTTATAAATTATTTTACCTTTTGATTTGTTAAATTTTCAAGAAGAAATATAATAACACCTTTCACTACATTTAGTGTTTGGCGAGGCTCTACTCTTACAGGAAAATCTTCAAACATCTGAATTTTTAACAATAATTGCAACTGCTTCTTTGTCCATGTATCTATTAGTAATCCTACTTCAATTTTAAAAATAACTGAGATACGCCTACTTAAATTACTACGTAAAAATGTCAGTTTTTGGTTAACTTTGCAAATATCTCAAAAACTGATTTAGCTTGTAAGTAATTTTTATAAAAAAGATGTAAAATTATAAGGAGAATTGAAAAATAAAATAATATATAGGGTGTTCTATTTAAAGATCAAAAGTTCTATATTACACCGCTTTTATATTACACCCTGTAGAAACCAAACTATTACTAGATTGTGCAGCTTATAAAAACAGACAACTTTCGTATTTAAACTTATCTTCTAAGTTTAATGGCTAAGGAGCTATCGACCGAATACGCACTATTGGGACACCCTATATATACATATATATATATATATATATATATATATATATATATATATATATATATATATATATATATATATATTTATTTATTTAAAATTAACTTTAAAGCACATACAGTAAAAGATTAACTCGAGTGGGATTTGAACCCACAACCTCCACTTTGCTAGAGTGGGGCTCTTCCATCTGAGCTATCGAGGAGGCAAGTCCCACTCGAGTTAATCTTTTACTGTATGTACTTTAAAAGTTAATTTTAAATAAATACAATTAATGATTAATAAATTGAACTTCTGTTCGTTCACTAAACCAATTTCTATATATATATATATATATATATATATATATATATATATATATATATATATATATATATACACACAGGGTTGTTCATTAGTGCGTCAAAGTGAATTTTCGGCTAAACTGTGCACAGTAGAAAAAATGTTTTTACAAAAGTTGCTTGAATTCAAACCTACAAATATTTTCGCATATAGAGAGTGTGCCATAACAGCGGTACATAATCTATCATTCTTATTTTAAATGGAACGGTATAGTCTTTACTGCGGATTTCGTTTCTACTCTCAAAAACCACTACTTTCTATTAAATACGTCGTATAGCTAAACTTAACCGCTTTTGAAATATTTGTACTTTTAGATAAAAAATTATCATTTTTCATCGTGGTTCAAAAATTTATTTTGAGGTTACTACCAAATGTATGAATTTGTATCTCCTCATGTAATTAGTGATCTTTCAAGATATATTATGATTTATTTCATTTTTATACAGGGTGTACCAGAAATATGAATTCATACATTTTTTGGTTTTAAATGTAAATAGCTATCATCACCTATAATGTCTTTGCTATGAAAAACGGGTTCTCTTTTTTAAAATTACCTTCCTTCTTCTTAATGAGAAGGAACCGAGGTGCCACAATTCCCGACGTCACCGTCTCCATTAAATTGAAGGATTTTTTGGTTGCCCCTATAACAACATACATGATTTTAGAGGTGGACTCCTCAACGGGAACTTGATAACGCTGTCTACTCTCCGCGGCTATTTCAAAGGATAAGTCCGCATTTAGGTTAGTATCACGAGATGGGATACGTCGACTACAGCAGTGCACCCATATATGGCAAGGCTATATACTGTGGGGATTTTTTATAGAGGTTACTTTCCACGTAGCCTGGGCGGTAAAACCAATACCGACCGCTAGCTGTACGACTTTTCCTAGCCACGCCCTGCTAGCCTCTGAAATACAGTTTGCGGTTGCGGTATTAGGAGACAGCTAGCGCTCAGCCGCCCTCAGCTAGGACATCCCGGAGTAGCCAAACCCGTATACGCTTTTGACGGCGCATGTCCTGGGAAGTGTGAGAAAAAAAGGAGGAGGTCTCTCAGATTTCGCTGGGAGCCTGAAAAAGGGAGTGAGAAAAATCGAAATTCCTCGAAAACTATCAAAGATAGATATAGGATATATTTGACAAAAATGATAGATTTTTTAATCCCGAATAAAATGAAATAGAAATAATAAAAAACTGATTTTTTTTAATTTGAGAATATTCAAATTTGAATGGTTATAACAAACACCCTGTTGAGAAAATTAGAAATACTACTCGGTCTAAACGTTAGTATAATATCACTCATTTTTCACACGAAATAACAATTTTTTTTATTGTGAAATAACGGAACAATTGCCCATTCATCAACCCCACGAAAATGACCATAACAATCTTTAAACGCGAATATCTCAAGAACTAAAACTTTCAGCCAATATTTTGTATGACAAAATATGTTTGTATGGACACGTAGAATTAAAACTAAAATCAAATACGGGTGTTCTATTTAAAAAATCATACTTTTTCACGTCCTGCTTTCCTGGCACACCTGTATAACTTCCAATATTTAAAAAAATGCACACTTCTTACCTCTACCCCATGGTCCATACAATATTTACACAAATAATTCTAGTTAAGCATAAACTTACTTTACTCTATCGTTGGGACACCCTGTACATCACATCCATCATAATAAACTCCACTATTTATTAAAATATCAACGCACAGCCATTTGTTGATCAATTTTCTATTTTAAAGAATTAATAAAAGTTCCAACTTAGATGAATATGATAATACTTCACAGCGTAAAATGCAAAATTTCCAATTTTATATTGTATTTATAAATTTTAGGTCGAGATTTCACAAATAAACCACCTTTTTTGATTTAAATTTAATTATAACATTAAAAATAACTAATTTTATATAATATAAAAATGACACATGGTTTATGTCATAAAAAATTATTATGATGATTATTATTATTATTATTATTATTATTATTATTATTATTATTATTATTTTCCTTCAACCAAGTGAAAGCATTATCGATTACTGTGATCATTAAATGCTTCCTTTGGATCATGCTGTGTGGTTGTACTGAGTATTAGTGAACTGTTTTTATTTTGTAATTTTGCATGTGACTTATTTTCAAATTTCCTGCAAAATGTTAATGGCCTCTAAAAATTTTATTACGTTTATAAATTTATCCTCATTTAACATCATATCTATTTCATTTGTGATTTTTGTAGAATTCTCTGTAGGGTTGTGCTGCTTTACAATCTTCCTGTACTGTTATTTTAAGATTCTGGTGGCATTGAGTACATTTGGGACTTCTTTTATTTATCAATAGGTGGCAGTGGGTGATTCTTATATGACCAATAGCTAGCCTTGTCCAGATCACCTGTTGTTTTCTGGTAGTATTTCTTAATCTAGGTATTCGTCTTACATCCTTTACGAATTGCCGTAAACGAGGTTGGTTGCTTTCCCATGAGTGTTGCCACTTGTTCTTTATCAGATTTTTAATATGCTTTGTCATATCTTTTATACAGTGCATATTAATTTCTCCAGCGTTTAGTACTGTGTTGGAAGTTTGGTATAATTCAGATAATTGACTGGGAATATGTAGAAATTTTATTTGTGATCCCTCATTTATTGCAGTTGCAACTCTTTGTAAAATAGTCTTTACTAGTTGATCAGTACTAAATATATTTTGTATTGCTCTAATCGCAGCTTGTGACGTTGAGCATATAATTTTTTTATCTACTGTATCATCGAATATTTCCAGCGCTTTTAATATCGGCAGGCACTGTAATTAGTTTACTCATTTGGTAGCTTCCATTCTATTTTGTGATCTTCAGTAGCTATCGAGCATCCAACGTTTGTCGGTGATGTGTATCCTGTTGTGAACACAAATGTATATTCATTATTTTGTGAGGCATACGTTTTAAAGTTAATATGTGGGTCTTCTTGGATTTAATGTTTTAGGTAATGAATATTTGGTGGACAAATCTCCCAGTCGAACACGCTCGTTTGTGCATTCCGCATTTTTAAAAGTAAATTTTCATTTCGAAATTCTTTATGTATGTTGATTACTGCTGGTATTGTTCTTGTACCACCCCATTCATATTTGTCCAAAATGTCAGGTTTCAGTAGATTGTGCTGTAAATGATGTTTGTTATTGTCAAGCCTTTTTATTCCATATTTGAGGTTGTTTTCTAGAAATCTCAGCTGCAGGGATACACACTCTGCTATGACAACAACAGCTTTAATTGGCGACGTTTTATATGCACCTGTAATTAATAATAATGCTTATAATAAAATACTTATCTTTTTTGGGATTTTTTAATGGTGTACTTTAAATTATACAATCTAAACGTTTCGATAACACTTACAGTTATCTTCGTCAGTAGTAATGTTTGTTAAAAATTGTTAAAGATGTAGTAAACAATTTTGTCAAATTTGAAAAATTAAAACATAAACATAAGCCTGCTATTAGTATAACAGTTTGGGGAACATAAAGCCAACTATAAAATTTTTAGTAAAGAATAACAACTTTTAACAAACATTACTACTGACGAAGATAACTGTAAGTGTTATCGAAACGTTTAGATTGTATAATTTAAAGTGCACCATTAAAAAATCCCAAAAAAGATAAGTATTTTATTATGAGTGTTAATGGTGAAAGTTATCGTTTTATCAGACAATTTGAAAAATTAAGGAAACGTAAAGCACAATTCTCGATGCCGAGACCAAAAGATTATCCCAAGGTTCATCTATATTAAAAGAAATTTTAATAACAAGCAAGCGAATAATATTTACAGAAGAACTGAAAATGCTTTTCTATGTAATCAAATACATATTACATGGAAGTTGCTGGATAACACCGATAAAAATCTTTTATATTTACATTTAGAAATTTCATCTATCTTGAATAAATAAGATTGGGATAACATTGATTCTATAACGTTTAAATCTATGAAAATAAATTTTGACATCTCATGTCAACGTCAGAAAGAAAAATTTAATAAATTATACAAACAACAAAATAATAGACCATCTATTGATTGTCAAAAAACAGTTATAAACCTTTCTGATAATGTTGTTTCAGATTATGCTATTGAAGCGCTTTCTAAAGGAGGAAATTCTGCCATAACACCAAGAGTAATACCTTTTGAGATATAATTTCCAACATCGAAAACTCCATTAGATTATTACCTTTTGATGCTGCTAATGAAGTTAGATATAACACCGTTAACATATTACGTAAAACAAAACCTCCAAAGAGCAACTTATCCTTTCGTCAACGACATGCTTTACTTGATCTTAAACGCAATGAAAGTATTATAATATTAAAATCAGATAAAGGTAATGCAACTGTTATATTAAATATGAACGATTATAACACTAAGATAGAACAATTGTTGGGACCAGAAACTTATCGTGAAATACCAAAAGATCCAACAAAAAAGTTTCTTTTAAAAACTAAAGAGCTGATTAAATTATCATCTATTCCTGAAGAAATAAAAAAGAAACTATCTAAATCTGAAGCTATTTCACCAAAACTATATGGTTTACCAAAAATTCATAAACCTAATATTCCTTTAAGGCCTATTGTTAGTGCAATTGGTTCTCCTACATATAACCTTGCAAAACATCTTACATTGTCACTACAACCTCATATAGGAAAAACACCCCATTACATTAAAAATTCTGCCGACTTTGTTGAAAAAATGCATAGTTTCAAAATTGAAGAGGGTGATATAATGGTTAGTTTTGATGTTATTTCACTTTTTACAAAAGTACCTCTAAAGGAAACTATTGAATACATTGATCATCTTTTTCCAAAGGACATAACCATTCTTTTTCAGCACTGTCTTACTACAACTTATTTTCAGTGGAATAGTAAATTTTATGAACAGATTGAAGGTGTAGCAATGGGTAGTCCCCTTAGTCCTGTTATAGCTAATTTTTATATGGAAAAATTTGAAACATTAACGTTACAAAATTCACGTAAAAAACCTTCAGTTTGGTATAGATATGTAGATGACACATTTGTTATTTGGAGACATGGAGAAGAAGCACTGAATGAGTTTTTGGTTTTTATAAATGGTATACATCCTAGTATTCAGTTTACCATGGAAAAAGAAACTAATGGAAGTTTACCATTTCTTGACATATTAATATCTAAAAATAATAATTCACTATCTTTTAAGGTTTACAGAAAGCCGACACACACTGATAGATACCTTCATAAATTATCCAACCACCATCCACGTCAAAAAATTAGTGTAATTAAATCTTTAGTAGATCGAGCAAAACGAATTTGTGACCCTGAATTTTGAATGATGAATATAAATATTTAAGAAAATCCTTACAAGATAATGGATATTCACTTACAGATATTAATAATGTTATTACACCTTCTAGGCGTAACCTTAAAGAAAAACCAGTTCTTAATGTTGGTACTGCTTTTCTTCCTTTTATAGCTAATGTTACAAATAGAATTGAAAAATCCTAATCAAATATGGCATTAGGACTATTTTTAAACCTACAAGAAAAATTAAAGAACATTTAAGATCACCTAAAGATGTGTCAAACCCTTTATCACCTTCCGGAGTGTATAAGTTATCTTGTTCATGTGGAAAAGTATACCTCGGGACCACAAAACGTAGCTTTGATACAAGACGCAAAGAACATATGAGATTTTGTAGATTAGGTCAACCAGAGAGGTCTGCTGTGGCTGACCATGCCCTGAATAATCTAAATCATGACATTCAATTTGACAATATGGAAATATTGTCAAGACAAACCCATTATCATGTTCGTTTGCAACATGACGCTATTGAAATATATAAACACCCGAGTAATTTTAATAGACAAGAAGAAAATCTCCGTTTAAATAGGTTTTGGCATCTTATAATTAAAAAAAAGAGCATAATGATACGCCTTGATTTTAATTTGTTTTCAACTTTTGGTATGTCTAGGTTTTTTGCTGTGTTTTTTCCTAGACCTTGAAGCAAATGCTTTACCAATTATATGTTAAATTACTACAGCACTATAATTTAACATAAGTAGTTGAAATTAAATTGAAATTAAAAATTACAAAGAACGTTCTGCATTGTGCTTATCATTGTTAATAACACTTACAATTATTGATAAAGATATCTCTTTGTTACATTTAACTGGGTTATTTTATTTGATGTAATGTTTAGATTTGTGAATGCTTCTGTCATTTTAAAATTGAAGTTTTCACAACTTTACACTTACATCATAACTCGATTAAATTTTGTTAAATGTGTTTTTTGGCTGGCAAATTTCATTGTTAGCTTTCGTCGTAGAGAGTGTTCTGGTTTGTCATCTTTGAGGCAGTTTAACAATATTTAATTTTAATGACCTAGTTATTCTTTACTACAATTTTATAGTTGGCTTATACGTTTCTCAAACTGTTATATTAATAGCAGGCTTATGTTTATGTTTGAATTTTTCACATTTGACAAAATTGTTTACTACATCTTTAACAATTTTTAACAAACATTACTACTGACGAAGATAACTGTAAGTGTTATCGAAACGTTTAGATAGTATAATTTAAAGTACACCATTAAAAAATCCCAAAAAAGATAAGTATTTTATTATGAGTGTTAATGGTGAAAGTTTACATTTTCAAATAATAATGCTGGATTCTGTAACGGGTGGTTTTATTTCAATTCTAAATACTTACTTTTACTCTTTATTAGTATAGAACATATTGTATGTAATGAAATATCTTCTTTGTTTAGATTAGATAAGCAAATTTAAATTTATCTTTGTAAGAAAACCAACATGCAAAGTTTTGAGTAAAAATAGTTAAAGTGTAGACAAGGGGTATAAGATACTCCAATGTGCACGTTTTCTTACCGGAGAGTGTCGGGTTCTGATAAACAAATTTTATATACGAACTTGACCCAGAGGTGATATGGTAAGAACGTGGGTAGTAGTAGTTGTTAGGCGTTCAAGGCGAGCGACGGTCTTTGGTTAATCCAGGACCGATAGTTTGCGGTGTAAAAGTATAAGCCGATTTAAAAACCGAAAAGTGAGCGTTGGTCCTAGTGAAATATTGGTCAGGGACCATTTTCTCGAATGTTATAAAAAGAATTGAAGAGACGTGTTAATAAAAGCAGTGTGGATGTCTTTAATAGATAGAAAGTAACTAATTAAGAACTTCATGTACATTGATTGAGGAAGTTGTCTACGAAATTACTACGGGAATGTAACCCAGAGGAGCGTTCTACGAGTAATAGGATACCGTGTGCAATTAGGAGTCACATAAATGGAGGTGAAAAGCGTCACCGAACAGGGTAAAAGTGAGGTGCATTAAGCAAGGTACTGAGTCTAATCAATTACTAAATGAATAGTAACACAAGCTGTTGGTGAATGTATGTTTTGAAATTGTTCATGTGCGTTCAAAGGAATGTAATTTTTTTGTTACTTCTATGAATTTAATTCAGAAGGGAAAGTGGCCATTTAAATTGGGGTTAGATAGATTAGTTTTGTTTTATTTTATGTTTTTTTGTTGTTTGTTTAAGATTTTTGATTTCTTGTTATTTAGAGGTGTGTAAATAAAACGAATTTAAATTTGCTTTCACATGATTTACATTATTACATCTCAGTGTAAAGGGAGTAAAAGGATTGAATTGCATTAATTAGTCTGGAAAGGAAAGTTACGTGACCTCACAGGCATACTGGAATATCAATTGTAAGGTAAATAAATTATACTGTGAAATTAAATTCTTTCCAAATTAATCGTTGATAAATTACAACAATAAATAATAATTTGATTTAGTGAAACAAAGTTTGTGCGCCCTATGACCCAACTGTGCAATACCCTTTATGTTTTTATTAAACCCTCTATTATTTATTATTGAAGGTTAAAAAAAATAGAACCGAAGAATAAAAATAGATTTTGTAACTACAGTTACAATTCCATGCCACTTGAATTTTTTTCTTTTGTGATTTAGAGGCGTTACTATAAATCATTCTTCCATACACAATGCGGCATCTTATAAACGCATGTATTGTTTTGCGCGACTGTTGATCTGCTCCCCATGTAGAGACGATTAGCACTTTAATTCGATTAACCGTTAGTTTACATACATTAACTAATCTATTTGTGTGGTTTTTCCAGGTTAGTTTATTATCCAGTAGAAGTCCCGGGAATCTGTGTTCTACTACGTATGGTATTGTATGATTTTTAATTTGAAATAACAAATTCATCGTGCTTTCTTCGTAGCCGGCAAAAGTGCATACAAACAGTTTTGTTTGTAGAGAACTTCATTCCTCGAGATTCTGCTTCTTCCACTACTCTATTTATGTTATCTTGCATAATTTTGTGCATTTCAGCCATTTCGCTGCCACTTACAGCAATTGCCAGATCGTCAACATACAGCATTGCTGAGCTTCGTTGATCAATTCCGTCTGCAATACCATTGATTGTTATTAAAAACAATGTAGTGCTAATAACGGACCCTTGTGGAATCCCATTTTTGAGTTCACAGGTGCGAGAATATACATCTCCTATAAGCATTCGAAATTTCCGATTTTGTAGGTAGCTCTGTATAATTTTAGGTAGTCTTCCTTCTATTTTACACGTTTTGAGATATTTAAGTATTTGATATCGCCGGATTGTATCAAACGTTTTTTCGAGATCGAAGAAAACTGCTAGTGTGTGTTCTGTTTTTGTAAAAGCCTCATTTATTATATTATCAATTTGTATTAGATGGTCGACTGTAGAATACCCCTTACTATACCCAGATTGATATTTACTTATTAGGTTTTGTTTTTCTAATATCGTTATTAGCCTGTAGTTTATCATGCATTCGAATGTTTTGCTTTAGCATGAGGTCAACTAAATTGGCCTATAGTTTTCTGGTTTCGTTGTGTCCTTGCTTTCTATGGGGAGAGCAAAAATCGTTGCAAGCTTCCATTGGGTAGGATAGACTCCTGAGTCCCATATCTTGTTGTATGTTTTTAATACATCTGTTTTATTTCTGGTGTTAAATTTTTGATCATACTATAGGTGATACCATCTGCACCAGGAGGTGTGTCTTTGCATTTATTTAATGCTCTTTCCATTTCTAGGTAAGTGAATGGTTTATTGTATGACAGGGTATTGTTGTCCGTAAATTGTATCTTGATTTTCAGATTCATTTTTGCTATATTGAAATGCGTTGGAATGTTGAAGGCTACTTGAAACATCTTAGAAATATTGTGCTAGCTGGTTAGAGGTAGTCGTAGGGTCATTTGTTAGATTTTCTCCATTTTTTAACGTCTGTAACGCTGATGGTACTTGTATTCCCGTAATACTTTTGACCTTGCGCCACATTTCTTTACTGTTTGTGAACACGTTAATTGAAGATGTGTATTCACGCCAAGATTTCAATTGTGCAGAACGCTTCAAGTTTCTTCCTATTGCGCGGGCTTGTTTAAAAGCTATTAAGCTTTCAGTAGTACGGTATTTTTTATATGTACGCAGACGCTTCTTTTTTTCTTTGTTAATTATGCCGATTTCCCGCGGCCACCAGGGTACAGGGCATTTTCCTTTTATATTTGATTTTTTAGGTATGCTTAATCAGGCAGCGTAATCAATCGATTTTGTGAGAGCTTCTATTGCATCATCTGTTTTGTTATGCTGATGGGTTAGTTGTAAGAATTGCCGATATTTATCCCAGTCTGCCTTTGCTGTGTTCCATCGCGGCAATGCACTATACGTAAATTTCTTACTTTCGACGTTTATCACAATTGGATAATGATCACTGTGGTGAACATCATCCATGACTCTCCAGGATAGTTTGAAGCATAGTGTTGGTGCCGCGAGTGAGAGATCAATAACACTCATATTGCCGGTTGATTCATTCATATGGGTTTTCTGTCCATTGTTAAGGATAATCAGTAGACTATCGTTTATGATATTTTCAAGTAGTGTTCCTTTTGTTGTGTCTCTTTCTGATCCCCACATCCTGCTATGGCAGTTAAAATCGCCTACGACTAGCCGTGGTTCTGGTATTTGCGTTAGTAAATCTTTTAGTTGTGGTTCAGTCCATGTTTGGTTATGAAGATATATGTTTGGAATATTTATTTTCTGGGTTGCGTTTATTGAAACAGAACATTCTTGTAGTTCGGTGCCGAAAGGTATTTCTGCCCAGTGGATATCGTTTCTTATTAATATAACTCCTCCATGACTTCTTCCTCCAATGTTAATTCTTGTGTCACGTCTAATTGTTTTATAATTTCAAAGGGAAAATTTCTCATTTAGATTTAATTTGCTTTCTTGTAAGGCGATGGCCATTGGCATACGTTCATTTAAGGTTTGTCTGAGTTCATCGTATTTATTTTTGATTCCACGTATATTCCATTGTAGTATACTTTCAGTATCCATAATTTATTTAGAGATAAATAATAATGACTAGAAATTTTGATATAAATGGACGAATAGATAAAACGACACAATTGCAAGACGTATAAAGTAAAATAAGTATGTAAAATATGTGTATAAGTTAGTTGGTATATTATTCATCAATGTAAAAATAAAACACAATCACAATACATGTAAAATAAAATATGTATATGAAATATCTATATGTTATCACAAATGGTTTGTACATTATTTATCTCAGACTGTTATTAGTAAATTTTTCTTTTCTTTGGTTTACATGTCGTCAAATTGGGGTGCTTTCTTTGGTGTATTCTCGGTACCCCTTTTTGTCAACCTCTTTTCCGCTTATATCCTTGACTTTCTGAGTCGTCGCCAGAATCGTCAGGATTTGCTGCAGATTTTCAGAGTAGTCTGACCCGGTCTCACTAGGCTCTACAGTCCAGTTGGGCAAACTGCGCATAAAATGGGATTTGTCAGTCTGTTGCGGTGGACATAGTTGCGAGTTTTCCTCTTGCAATTCAGAATCCGTATGCATTTCTTCTAGCAGTTTATTACCTTTCCTTTGTTCACCTTTATTTTCTTCGTCTATGTTCTGTTGTTTCTTTGTTCATTGCTTTTGTACGTTCTGCAAACGTTTGCTGTGGTGTAACGTAGGATTTACAATAAACAATGTTTTTTGCTTCTTTGTAGGTGTAGTTATTTGTTGCCTTTATTTTTATAATTTCTTTTTCTTTTAGGTAAATAGGGCACGCATGTGATCTTGATGTGTGAGGTCCTTCGCGGGTAATACATTTAGCCGGATTCAGACAAATTTCATCTTTTTCGTGCCATATTTTTCCACACTCACACATTTCCTGATTTTTACAGAACTTTTCCAGGTGTCCGAATTTTATGGTAGCCGTAGCAGTTCATTGGTGATGCTATGTATGGTCTTACTTTGACCTGTAGGTATGCTACCTTAATTTCGTTCGGCAGTCGGTTTTTGTTAAAAGTTAGCTTCACTGTGGCTGTGCTTTATTTTTTGCCTTTTTGTAATCTTGTATGCGTCTATAACTCCTTGGCTTTGCAGTTCATGCGTAATTTCTTCTAAAGTATAAGGAATTGGCTCGGAGCACGTTATTATACCTATTGACTTATTAAGTCGGTCGTTTGGTGATGTAACGGTTTCTTTTATCTTGGATACAGTCTAGTTTTTTAATTTTTCCAGCTGTTTCTCTGTTTCTACTTTTACACTTAGCAATCCAGGTCCCATTTTTCTAATTTCTATGTTGGCACCTACGCATTCAAAAAATTTTTTTTTGTATGACGAATGGGGAGAGTGCGTTGTAGTCCTTGTCCGCAATCTTTATGATATGATATTTCTGCGTTACGTCTGATTTGCCCAAGGCCTTTTCGTCACTTATATTGGATCTTTGTCTGGTTCTGTTGTGGTTGCGTTTCTTTTTGTCGTGATTACCGTGCGTTTCTTTTTGTCGTGATTACCGATTGTGTCTTTTTCAATCTGTGCAGGTTCTTGTAAGTTACTACCCGTATCTGTTTTGCTTCCATTTTCTTGGTTAATTTTATTTATTTTCTCATCAAATTTTGCTACTTCATCTGCGTTTGACATTTTACTAGTTTTGTTTTTTTCAGAATTAACATCACTTGGGCTCAACCGACGAGGACGTACGGGAGACCTTTGGATTTTTATGCTCAATGCAAAAGGATTAACATCTTCTTTCGGAACGAAGTGTTGGTGCTGCTGTTCGTCTACTGCAAGTCTAGCACCGGACCTGACAGCGTTTACTGTGTCTCCATAGCCAATATCATTGTCCTTGGTAAAGCATTTGTCGGTGGCACTAAGCCGACGTGAGTCGCCACTTACATCTCCGTCTTTGGGCCGGTTATTATTATTAGTATTATTATTAATATTATTATTACTATTACTACTACTATTCTTTTTTTTTGTTTGAAAGGCTTCAAATGCTATTTTAATTTTGGTCACATCCCCTTTGTAACTTTTACTTATAGAAATGATAAACACATTTTAGCTCATATTTCATTGAACACATTGATTTCTTTTAGGAAATTAAGTACATGCCACACACTCGTCATGTTGGTGAAATTGGTTATATAGTTCACTTCCAGCTTATACCAGAACCTCTGAGCTTCATAATTTGGAGATTCATTAATTATATGTTTTATAGTTAATGTTACCTGGAACATATGACAGAGAGGTACTACTTCGCCTTTGGGTAAATGCTGATGTGTAAGTTTTGAGTGTCCATTCGTAAACGGTGTAACTTATCTTTTTCTTCCCGTGTAGCTTCTTTTGGATCATATAATGTATCAACTCCTGGTTTGATTGTGGACAGGTGAGTACTACATAATTCCCATATTCGTTGCCATTGCTCTATATTTTTCTTGTTTAGGTACATTTTTAGATCCATCAGTCCTATATAGTTGACATCTACAAGCGCTTCTAATGTAGCATGATTTACCGCGATGTCTGCGATATCGTGTCCTGGTATATCTACATGACTAGGGACCCAGATAAACGTAAGAGTTACACGTTTTGTGTTCAGATATTTTAAAATTGTTTGGCACCTTACCTTCATAGGATCTGTAGAGTATATTTCCAAAAGTTGATTGATGATATTTATGCAGTCCGTTACTATGAGGAAGTGCCTGTTTGAATTTGCAATAGAACAGAATATTATGGCCAGCCATAATGCATATTGTTCTGCAAACTTTATTGACGCATGTTCGTTTATTTTCCACGCATACGACATTTCATTAATAGAGAGAGCACTTCCTTTACCATTGTTAGCCTTCGATAAGTCCCTCCTTAGTTCCAACTGTGGTAACAACCACGGCGCATTCTCAAATGGATTTGTTTCCAGTATAGCTGGGAGAATTATTGTTGTTAAGTTTTGAATGGCATTCTATCCCTGTTTTCGTCATATAGTTAAATATCATCTGCTGTCTTCTTGTGTGAAGTGCCGATGAGTACACAATGCTTCCATAGTCAATTTGTGACAGCATTAGTGCTCTGTATATTTGGATAAGCCATTTCTGCTCTGCTTCCCACCGAGTATGAGCTAACACTTCCAAAATATTTAGTTTTTTTGTGCACTTGAGTTTTAGTTGCTCCATGTGCGGCTTCCATGAAAGTGTATTGTCGAATGTCATACCCAAAAACTTTTCCGTCATGGTACGCTTGATAGGATTGTCTACTAAATACAGATTCGAGTCATAGTGTTGTCTTCTTGGCCTGCAAAAATGTACACACAGCATTTCTTCTTCAGAAAATTGCAGTACCACATTTGTCCAGTTTTGGATTATTTGATTCATAGCAGGTTGGAGTATTCCAGTTATTTCTTCAATAGCTTCTCCAGAGCAGAAAATGGCGATATCATCACCGTAGATCCATTTAGTATTTTTTCGTTTATGTTTAAGGCAATATCAATAATCGGCAATGCAAAACGGGTGCAACTATGAGTCGATCCCCGTTATCAAGAAAATTGACTGTGGATAGCGCGTTGTTGATCCTTACTCGGAATCTTCTGTTTGTTAAAAACGATTATACTAATTTCAGCATATTCCCTCTAAGATGAATTGGTGCATCTTTTTTAATATGCTGTCTCTCCATGCCATGTCGTAGACAGTAAAAAAAAATATGGCCTCTGGGTGTTATCGCTTTCTAAATGCTTCCTGTGTTTTAAAGGTGGTCTGTCATCGAACGATATTTCCTAAAACCAGCTTGTTATGGCAATATGGCATTCTGATTTTCTAGGTACCACTGTAGCCTGTTATTATTTTTCCCATGCAGCAAGTCAAGTTAACCGGACGATAACAATGGATTCTTTCGAGGCTTTACGGTAGGTACCTTCTACAGCGTGTTACATATATATCGTGTAATATGCTTTTGAAATCAGCTGTTGGGTTGTTCAACATTTTGCTCCAAATATCATCCGGTCTAGGAGCCGTTTTCTTCACAGTGTGCATTGCGAATTCCATTTCATCAATAATAAAGAGTTCATTATATTCCAGTTTAGCGCTAGTGTGGAACGATAGTTCAACTTTTTTCTCACTTTCAGTGTAAGCAAAAGCTTGTGGGTAATTTTCATTGCCACTACAGTTAGCAAACTGAGTAGCTAGTATGTTAGAGATCTCTATATCGTTTTCTACAATAGCACTTTGCTGTGTTTTCAGAGAGTTTATTCTGTGAGCTTGGTAATTGCCGCTGATTGCTTTTATTTTTTTCCAGCTGTCACTTATGTGTGTATTCATGGTCGATGTATAACGTTTTCACATTAGTGACTTCTGGAAGAAAAGGGTTTTCACGGAATGTGGACCAGTTAGCTTTCGTGGAAATGTATCTTCTGGTGATTGTTTTGCTTTGAACGATGGAATTAGTTTCTACAACAATCGGAAAGTGGTCAGTGTTATGTAGGTCCTTTAAGGTACTCCATTTAAGTTGTGGTACTAGACCTGTTGACGCAAGTTTTAGGTGAATTGCATCAAATACTCCCAACCCGCATTATAGTATGTTGTCTGTCCCGAGTTAAGCAAAACTATATCGCTTCTAGTAAGCCAGTTCTCAATAGCATGCCCCTACGTGCCATTCTTCATAGATCCCCACATTATTATTATTATTATTATTATTATTATTATTATTATTATTATTTTTTTTTGCGTCTACATTTTAGGTCATTAGCACAAAAAATTTGGTTTTAGATCCCACATTCCATTTAAGAGGTAAGTTCTTTGTACGTTCTGTTTATATTTCCTTATATATTAATTTTTCTTTGGTAAATGATACTATCTTTTCATGGTGGCTAGGATTGGACAATGTATTTATGTTTTCAGAATTATACTTTTGTCTGCATGTTTGTAAATTTGGACAGTCTTCTAATATATGCTTTATCGTTAAAATTACGTCGTAATGAGTGCATTTTTTGGACGGGTTTCCAGTAGAAGGTGACAATGCGTTAAACGTGTATGACCAATACGGATTCTTGTTATAACTATTTGCTCTTTTCCTGTTAGTCTTGGTAAGTTCTGGGCAAGTTTTACATTTGGAGATATTATCTTTAACCGTGACGCGCTTGACGCCCAAGTATTTCCCCATTTTTTTATGACTATATCATTAATTTGTTTTAATATATCCTCAATGCACACCTGCTCCATTTCAATTTGACTGTTTTTTGATAGATTCCGGGTTAGGTCGTTTCTTGCTTGTTGCAATTTCAGTCTTTCTTCTTGTAGTAGTGATTCTGATATTACCACTAATTTGCCTGACCTTTTTAGTCCATTCCATTTCTGTATGATAGACATTCATGGTTTGCTTGTAGTGAAAATATTGTTTGTCTTTAAAACTTCACACGAGTCGTATGTTTGTATTTGATGACTGTTCACTAATTTGAAGTGCTTTTAATATTGTTACCAGGTTCATACTAACCTTGTCATAAACATCGGGAAATTTCCATGACGTGAATGTATTTCTATGCATTCCAACAGCTCATATTTATAGGGTCTTCTGCTTTTATATCTAAAAGTATTTGAATTATAGCTGGTATGGTGCGTGTTTGTTGCCAGTAGCATTTTTCGTGCATTGGAGGGCTTGTGATAACGTTATACAAGAAGTACCTTTCATTTGAACTTAGTTTAGTACCGTACTTTAAACTGTTGTAAAAACCGTAGATCTAAGGGTAGCGAGTTATTTTCTATATTCAGGTTTTCTATAGTCAATGTTCTGTATGCTCCAGTTGAAGTTAGCATTGCGTTGTGCCACACTGAGTTAATCCTTTTAAGGTGAGATTTGGCTACCGACCGATGTATGGCTGACCCGTACTCAATTCTGCTCCTAATAAATGCATTAATAACTTTTTTTAAACTATCTTTATCCGCTCCGCACGTATAAGTATTTTGATTCTGTTTAGTGTTATTTTGCATTTTGACACGACACTATCAACGTGTCGCTTCCAGGTTAGTTTACGATCTAGTAAAACGCCTAAAATGTCAGTTCTTCCACGAAATGGATTACGTTTTATTTTAGCTTTAGCGGTCTTTTTTGGTGGTAGTGTTTTAGACGACAGAAATTCATCGGTTTTGTTTATGTTAGTGAAAACTTAAACCCTTCGCATTTCTACTTCTTCCACAACAGCATTTATGTCGCTCTGAATGCATTCTGTCATATCGTTTATGTCTCTTCCGGTCATAATGATACATAAATCGTCTACGTACAGTAATGCTTTCGTACCTGATTTTATCTTGTCTGCTATATTATTGATAGCTATTGCGAAAAGAGTTACGCTAAGTACAGAGCCTTGGGGTATCCAAATGCTTTCGTACCTGATTTTATCTTGTCTGCTATGTTATTGATAGCTATTGCGAAAAGAGTTACGCTAAGTACAGAGCCTTGGGGTATCCCATTTTGCAAGTTTCGTATATTGGATTTTACATTACCAATCTTTACTTGAATATACCTGTCTTGCAAAAAATTTAGGAAGGTTACCTCGAAAGTTCCATCGTTTTAGAGTCTCTAAGATTTTAAATTTCCAGTGTGTCGTATGCCTTTTGAATGTCAAAAAAAAACAGCTATAGCATGTTGGGTGTTAGTAAAGGCCTCATTTATTACATAATCCAGCAACAAAATTTGGTCATTATTTGAGTGTCCTTTTCTAAATCCGGCTTGATAATTACAAACCTTGCTTTCTTTTTCTACTAGGCGAAAGTTTACCACAGATTCAGGGAGTTTGGACAGGCAACAAGTGAGAGCGATTGGTCGAAACCTTTCTGCTGTTTTACTTTGTTTTCCGGCTTTGGGTAAGGCGACAATAACTGCTAGTTTCCACGTAGATGGGTATGTACCAGTTTTCCATATTTTATTATATGCATGTAGTAAAGTTTCTTTTATTTCAGCTGGAAGGTGTTGAATCATTGAGTATGTTATTTTGTCATGTCCAGCAGTTGACTCTTCTACATGTTTTAGAGCTCTGGTCATTTCCGCCATAATGAAAGGAATATTGTATGTTGACCGTGTTCGTCTCTACCTCGTCTCTATCGTCTCTTTCTCAAACATACTAATCAATTAATCAAATCAAATTAATCCAATCAATTAAGCAGATCATTCCCCAACAAATCTAGCTTACAGCTCAAAAATACTGATTGGACTAACTTACACTTTGCTAAAACCAACCAACCACAATTCAAAACTACCAAACTGATTTAACTTAATCATACAAAATCAGCTCTCAATTCAACAAATAGCAGTATGATTTAAATTACAGATTGCAAAAGGAAGCCAATCTCACACTTATTGTAGTTACACATCTAACCGCCCTTTCGAATTAACTGCAGCATTGTTAGTGCAGGTTCAAACACCAAGCCAGCACCAGCGCACATTAGAAATTTTACTGAGTTGTTAAAAAACTATTACAACATAACCGTATCAAGATGATGATGGAAACCATGAAGTGGATGAGTTGAATGTATCTCACTTCCAAGGTGATGGTGATGATTTACAGAAGAAGAAGTAGAGCGGTGAGGTAGAGGAGAAGGACGAGTCTCAAAACCATAATGATGATAGCGACGAATCACTGTTCAAGAAGAAGAATACCGACAAAGAATGTGATTAAATAAGTTCAATTCTTATTAATAAACTTACTTTTCCTAACAGTGTTTGAGCCTGTACCCACAATGCTGCAGTTAATGCGAAAGGGCGGTTAGATCGGTAACTATAATAGTGGCTTTCTTTTGCACTCCGTAAGTTAAATCATACTTCTATTTTTTGAATTGATAGCTGATTTTCTATGATTAAGTTAAATCAGTTTGGTATTTTTGAATTGCAGTTGGTTGGTTTAAGCAAAGTGTAAGTTAGCCCAATCAGTATTTTTGAACTGTAAGTTAGTTTTCGCCGGCTGTAAGTTATGGTTTGATTGATTGAGATTGATTTGGTTGGTTGACTAATTGATTGAGATTGATCTGATTGTTTGATTTGATCGAATGTGATTTGTTTAGGAATGATCTGCTTAATTGATTTGATTAATTGATTTGTATGTTTGAGAAAGAGATGATAGAGACGAGGGAGAGACGAACACGATCAACCTCTATTACAGAAAACATTCATTAGTTTTTACACCACTAGATCGCACCACAAACAACCCTAATTAGTCCTAAAAATATACCACTAGGCGCCGCCGTCTCTATTACAGAAAATATTCGCTAGTTTAAAAATATATCACTAGATGGTGCCACAAACGAAACCCTAATTAGCTCTAGAAATGTAACGCAAGATAGTGCCACCTTTATTACAGAAAATATTCATTAGTCCATACACAACCAGATGGCTACAAAAACTCAGATTTCACAACAAGGGAGCCACGACAGGAGGGCACAGACCTAACACAAGTTCCTATATTTGTCTTATAAGTTAGTAGTCGGGCCCCTTATTAGAATACTATTTCCAGCAAGACATACGGGTCAAGGCAGGAGTGTGAAGGCACGAAAGCAAGTTGCGTAGCCCTATGTCTGTCTTATAAGTCAGCAATAGGCCTCTTATTAGAATACAAGTTCAAATTTCCCGCAATAAGTGATTAGAATGTAAACACTTAAATGCAAATTCAAATTTCCCGTCAAGGGACCAGGGACTAAGATCCGAAACTAAGTTTCAAAGCGCTGTCTGCCTTATAAGTTAGCATTAGGCCCCCTTATTATAATACAAGTTCAAATTTCTCGCAATAAGTAATCAGAATATAAGCACTTAAATACAAATTCAAATTTCCCGCCAAGACCAGGGATTAAGATTCTAAAATAAATTGCGAAGCGTTATGTCTGCCTTATAAGTTAGCATTAGGCCCCTTTATTATAATACAAGTTCAAATTTTCCTTCATACCACAAGTAAATTCAAATGTCTGGTCGAGGGGCGTGGGCCTGGGAGTAAGTTGCTAAGCCCTGCATCTGTATTACAAGTTGGCATTACACCCTTTATTAGAATACAAATATTCCGCCAATGGGGCCTTGACAAGGGGCAAAGCCCCTGGAGCAAGTTGCGCAACCCTAAACTTGTCTTATAAGTTGGCATTGGGCCCCTTATTATAATACAGATTAAAATTTTCCGCCAATGGTACCACGACAATACACGAATGCCCACGAACAAGTTGCGATCACGACAAGGGGCGAAGACCCGAGAACAAGTTGCTACGCCCTACACCTGTCTTACAATCTCGGTTATTTTCAGGGAGGGTTGGAGTGGGGATCGCCGAAACAGCGTTCGCCGAAAGCCTCACGTCACGAAATTTTACCTATATGAGACATTCAAATAGCGGTTTCCCAAAACTTAACTTACCGCAAATAAAACTTTGAGAGAAATAATGTGTAAAGGTTATTGACTTTCGTATTAACTGTAACCCGTTAGTGTGATTGTTACCTATATGATAGCATCGCATCACTAAATGTTGCCCGTATGATTAGATTTGATGTTTGTTAAAGAATTGCTTGCCACTTTCGCAATAAAGTCCTTTCCCTTATCCACCTGTATACCTTGAGGTATCTTTTCGCATCTTTGAAAAATAACCGAAAATACATGGATTATAGAACATGTAATTTTTCAGCTTCAGAACTCGTGTCCACGTCATCCTACTAAATACATCGATAACCGTTAGTATATAATTATACCAGTCATTATATTTACTCAGATTTCTCATATCGCAAAGACTCCGCCTGTCATAACTCAAAAAAGGTGTTGCCCACAATGTACCTGTTTCGAGTAAATTTCTCACTACACGTTTATGTATAGTGTACGATACTTTTTTCTGTAACCGCGCTCTAATATATTCTCTAGGGGCCTGTTTATAAATAACTTCCTTTTTGACAGGGCTATTTCTGCTAAGGCAGAGCTTGTATGTAAAATAGACTTATGTGATGGTATGACAACCCCATTGTCGGTAAAACACGAAAAGTAAAAGATAGTACTCTAACAAGTGGTTAACATGCATGCTTCACCTGACTATAAAATCTAAAACCATTTTTTTTTTGACAGAGGTATTTCTGACGAGGCAGAACTTTTATGTATGTAGAATAATATAAAGGCGAAAACTAGCTTAAAGAAAAGAACACAGGCAATTCGCTGCATGCAATATTAAATAACCTGTTTGCACAAATATATATTTGGTTTTGGCTGTTGACGGTTTACACGAGGAGTTTGATAGACATTTTATTCTAAGTTAGTTAGTAATTTAATTTAATCATAACAGCTTCGCAATTACATAGAATCTCTCTAACTAATCTAGACTGTTATACCTATAACCCCGACATAGGCATGTGCGTAAAATATGCACGGTGTTTATTATTATTAGTTACGTCTAATTGCGAAATCGTACATTCACTTTTGTATAACAACAAGTTAATGAACTGATTACGCAATACCCATTAACTGTTTTATCATCATTATATAGAATTTAATAGTATAATTAAAAATCAATTGTATATGTTATCTTTACCTTGATTAGCTTCTTTAATATCAAAAAATTATTAATTGTTTATTAGCTTTACAAAATAGACCAAAATACAATCCCCACGTGGGATTATAAAAAAAAAACGCTATTGCATCAGGGTAGAAATGATTATTATTATTTCATCTAATATTTAATTTAGACCTTAATGTTTTTTTTGCAGCAGCAATTTTTTTAAATATTTGTAAATACATTAATTAACGCAATGACGACTGATTGCTACTTTCTAATTAATATAAATGAATTTGTATAACTGTTTAATAATAATTAACCCATATTAAGAAGCCCGCGAACAGATTCCCTATTCTACTTACGTGCATGATAATCAATTGATGAGTTATCACCTACTATAGTACTTTCAGTGTATAAAACCATTAGCAAGCAATAGAGTTTATTTATAAAGCATTATGTGAACATTGGCAATACATTAATGCAATCATCTCTAGAATATGCTGCAGTAACTAACAAAAGTCTACAATTCTAGATTTCTACACGTAAACTAACAACATTAGTTTAAAATACGGTTACTTACAAAAGTAACAGTTGTGCACAACAATTTCTAGACAGAAAAATAGAGACGATACGAACAGACCAATGGTTGTCATTATAAATATAAACATAAGGTCGTTTAGCCGTAATGCAGTAGCTCCATCGTTTAGTTTCCTCAGTACATTGTGATGAAGCAGATCTCGCTCAGCGGTTGCCGTTTTCAAGACGTGACCAGTAATACCGAATTCTTCAAAATACGTAATATATTTATTTAATGTATCTAAAAAGAAATGTTGCTTTGT
This sequence comes from Vesta saturnalis, assembly GCA_036346205.1. Classification (NCBI taxonomy): domain Eukaryota; kingdom Metazoa; phylum Arthropoda; class Insecta; order Coleoptera; family Lampyridae; genus Vesta; species Vesta saturnalis. The sequence goes on along the minus strand of JARFJB010002012.1, from coordinate 165,118 downwards.
ATAAAGGACAACATCAAATGTGCCTAAAAATGCTTCATCTCGTACGAATTTAGTATACTTGTTAAAATTCCATATGTATTCATAATAGTTCAATTCATCTCTTCTGATGACAATCGCAACGTTCCTATATAGAAACATGTCTTCCATTATTCTGAAAAACTTTTGTCTGGTTGAACTTCTGATTAATGGTTTTAATCCCATGTACACTGTATCATTTTTGTTCAAATCAAATGCCATCATATACACGTTAATGTCTTCATCAGTCATATAAACCGGTATTTTCTGTTCAACTAATTCTTGTATACTGTTGGCTTTGTAAGCGTATTTCGGCGTTGTTATAAGTGTAAACAGACTCGATGAAAACAGTACCTGAACGTGGATCACGTAAATGAGGTAAGAAATGATCACTAATCGCAAATACATCTTTGATCCTGGAATATTCGTGCATCCACAAAGTGACAGAGAGACCATATTAATAAATACGTATAAGAAACTATTTACAGAAAATCTTTTATCTGAAATACTGATCAAAAGCCACCAAATCAACCAACTTGCGATAAAACTAACCACCATTAAAATCCAAAACCTGGTTTCAAATATTAATGCAATACCTTGAAAAGTTGATAGATGAGTTCCAGGTGGAAGTATCCATAGGTATGTTTCTCGAAAAATATTCTTGGATACTGAATAATGCGGAAGGCTAGTCCTAGGAATAAAAAAAATTCGTACTTCTGTACCGTTAGTATTGTTAAAAATCCAGCCTTCACTTGTTACAACAATATGAAACGTAGCATTTATTTCATACGACATCTTGTATAGAATAAAGTAGGTTGTTAGAGCTGTGTTAATCATAATTGTATTTTGAAAATACTTAGTTTGGTAAAATACAAACATTAATGGACACTTGTTAAATTGAACAAAGTATTTGAAATAGGTATTAATAATCTTTTGCTGAATGTTGTGCTTTTTGAATTGACTAAATTTCGTACCACAAGCGTTAGCTACTTCAAACGGATTGTACGTGTACAATCGATTTTTACCTTCAACAAAAACAAAAACTTTTCTAAGTCCAAAAGAATACATCACACTCCATATTTCTGCTAAGCGTTTTTCTTGCGCTATTATTAGAAAAACTCCATTAGGCGAAAACGTTGAATGCCAGATGGAACTGTTTACTAGGTTTTGTATTACATCAAAAAGCTCCTTAGCATTACTGTAAATAACAAAGTTATTACTATAATAGATACTGTTTCTTTGTAGCGGCCTTTTAAAATTAAACAACATTAATGGATTTTCAATCTTATTCATTGCTATACTTTGAGCATCTTCCGCTACAATTAAGTTAACTGTAGCTTCCGTTGTAAACAGGTGTTGAATAACTTTTTTGGTGTTGATCTCTCTTGATATACTTATATTGGGTTGCCATAACAAAACATTTGAGAAAAATGTGGTCCAGACTAACGTAAAAGTTTGTCGTCTCATACTGAACTGAAATATATAACTACGGCGAGTTTGTGTTGTGTTATATCGATTTAATGATGAATAGTAGAAATATTTATTACATTATTATTTACATGTTAAATATAGGTGGACATTTTATGGAAAAATAATAATATACCTATTGTATATTTGTGACTACGTGTATAGATTTAAGAATTATTAAAATATATTGAAGTCGTATAGAAACTAATTTATGTATTTACGGGAAATACGACTTTGCGTTCCGATAAAGTAAATAACCCATTCGCGCTTAGACACAAAATAAATGGTCAATATCGTTTGTTGAATATTTATAAATTCTGTGAAATATTAACTTTTATTTTTATGAACAAAAAACGGCTTATCAAAAGTAAGTATTTATTTTGATTTTGTGTTCAAAAGGCGTGCGCTATTTTACTTATTTTTATTGCTACATCGTATAGGAAATCATTAAAGTAATAAAAATGTATATTTTGTGTTTTATAATTAGCCAAATATCGTCATTTATATGAATGTTCCATTATTGGAACAATGAGCACCAATGGGTGTACACTGTATAAACTTTTTTTTTTATTGTGCTTAGATATTACAGCACGGCAGAGTTGATTCAGCTTGTAGAAGATACAAATTTTTGGGAAGCAGATGTTTTCATTACCCTCATGAAGATGGAGAAGAAAGTGCTGAAGATAGCGTAGATGAAGATGACTGCAATGACATCAATAAATTTACCTAACAGTGCAACTGTTAGTGATAATAATGACGATGAATCATCAAGCATCAATAAAAAAGATATTACAAGTGAGAGCAGCGATAGTGATGAAGATGACTTTTTATGAATTAAAAAAATCTCTCTTTCCCACTAAAAGAGACTGGTCATTGCAAGTGGACCTTGATCATTACTTTCCACAGTTCATATCGCCAAAAAATACGATGGTCCATTCACCAAAGGACCCTGTTGCTTGCTTCGATTTTTTTTCAATCTTATCACAGATATGACAAATAAATATGCACTGAAGGAAAAAAAAGATCATAGCTTCAAAATTGACGTTGTTTTACCCGATTGTATTGTTGTCGGAATATTTTATAGTACCTAGATGGAGAGTGTGGTGGGAAGTAAGATCTGAAATGTGTAGCATGAAAGTGATGAATTCAATGCGACGAAAAGGTCTTCCACAGAATACGTCATTTCTTTAGTTCTTTGAAACTAGCCCATAGATTACAACAAGGAGGATTTGGTTACAATCGACTTGAGAAGTTTCCAATCACTTCTTCAAAAATTAAAGAAAAAAGAAGACGAGGTTTCTATGACCTTTGCACCGATATAAAAAATAATGTTACCGTCACAAGTTGGCATGACAATCAAATACTATTAACCATTAGTACTTGTGACCCTACTGGACCAGAAAAAGAAGTTAATAAGTTGGTATCGTCACGAAAGAAAAAAAATTACTGTGAGTCAACCACTTGTTATATCTCAATACAATAAGTTTATGGCAGGTATTGATCGTATGGATGAAAACGTTGATAACTACAGAATATCTATTCGGTCAAAAAAAAAATGGTTGTGGGCAGTTATTGCTTTCTGTCTTGATTCAAGCCTGGCAAATCTATAGAAAAGACGAAGGAAAGAAATTAGATTATTTACATTTCCGACGTTCAGTGGTCCAAGTTTACCTACAAAAATACGGGTGCCCTCCCACTGTTTCTGGCCGTCATGTAATACATAAGGCCCTACTCGCTAGAATAGCTGATTCAATAAGGTCTGACCAAAGTGGACATTGTATTAATACAGCTGAAAAACAGAATAGGTGTGCACTTTGCAAAAAAAATTCAACCAAAGCTTGTGGGAAATGTCGACTAAACTTACAACTTTGCTCAATTACATGCAAATTAATATCAACATTATGTATTTTCATAAATTGTCTATTATGGCACCTAATATTCTATACTTTTTATATTTGAAACCTATAAAAGTTAATGGAGTCATTTATGCCCATTGTTCCATTATTGGAACACGCTTAAAATCAAAATTCCCTTATTAATTTTTTTTTTATTTTTTTGAAGTTCATAATAACTAAAAGAATATAAAAAATTCATATGTAACAATAAAAATGAAAATTAAATAATTCGGGCATAAATGGGTTAAAGTATTGAGTAGCCTGAAGGTTTTTGATCATCACTACTCATTGGAATCTGTTTGTTTTTGAAGATCTCTAAGCTTTCATAGCAATAAACTTTGTACCTATTATTATCAACATGTTTGGATGAAGATACCTGACCTAATATAGGTTCGCCATCACACATATATACAGCTACCGTAGACTTGTGCCAAAGTTGGTATTTCCTGTGAGCTAAATGCACTTTATAGCGAATACTGTTAGGCCGGTTGGTTTACCCTAAGTAGAAGTGAGACCCTATCCCCACTCCTCTTTTTTACGTCAGAAGCCCCGCCCACTTTCACTTTTTTATATTCCCGCGTAGGGGACCGCATTTTCCACCCTTATTTTTACTCGCTTACGTGTAGGATGTATTTTTTCACCCCTATTTTTACACATCCACGTGTGAGACCGTGTTTTCAACCCGTTTATACTAACTTTCACACACCGACGTGTGAGACCGTGTTTTCATCCCTAATTTTCACACACCTACGTGTGAGAGCGCATTTTCAACCCTTTCATCCCTAATTATTTTTACTCGCTTACGTATAGGACGTGTATTTTCACCCCTATTTTTTACACACCCACGTGTAGGACGTGTTTTTTCACCCCTATTTTATGACAGCTCACGTATAGGATGCGTATTTTCTACCCGATGGGTCAACCCTAATTAGAGCCTTTGTTGCACATGCCCACGTGAGGGACAGGTCTTGGTGCTGGGGGCTGGATCTGGACCTAGGTCTTGGACTTTGAGTAAGTTGGTCTTAGGGTTATTTTTGATGGTATTAAGGTCCTTCTGACTATATCAATAGCAGTGCCCCTGGAGGTTAGGCAAATGCACACGCATAAAATGTTGGAAATTGCATAATTAATAAAATATTATTATTAAAATTATCGGTCCTATTGATTTAAAATGGCCAAATGCTATTGGATGATCTTTTACCTAAACGTTGCATTTCTAATAAGGAGGTTCTTGTGCGACACGTGTAGGGCTTCGCAACTTGTTCTCAGGTCCTCGCCCCATGGCCGGAGATGATGTGGGAACCTAACCTTATAAGATAAGTGTAGAGCTTAGCCCCTATCGTGGCCCCCTTGGTGCAATTGTATGTTGTTCTAACTTAATCTTACAGCTGTAGGCCTTCGCCCTGTCATACAAAATTGTATTCTAATAAGGGGGTTCTTGTAAGGCAGGGCTTGTATCAGGGTCGGCGCCCTGGCCCCTTTTAGTAAAAATTGATTTTAGCGCCATCTAGGGGCGTATAGACTAATGAACATTTTCTATAATAGAAGCTGATAATACACAGCTATCTCCTGCTCTATGTTGTTTCTTCCTCCCCCTCTCTCTTTCTCACACACGCACAAACAAATCAATTAATTAATCAATCTCAAACAAATCACGTTCGATCATCAGATAAAACTCAATCAATCAACCGAAATTATGTCCTACAGTTTGCGGAAACCAGATTACAGTTCAAACTGAATGCATTAAAGTGTAATTAAATATGACGTGAAATAATAAATAATTTCTACCCTAATGCAATGATGCTTTATGTATAGGCTGATTCTCTAAACAGTCACCACCTATACATTCAGAACATCATATCTGATTTATTTGCATGTTTAATTACATACACACAAAACTGTTTCATTGTAACGTGTTCATTAACAGTTGTAAAACCCATTAAAAGTAATATATATATATATATATATATATATATATATATATATATATATATATATATATATATATATAACATAGAGTTAAATTAAAGTTAACATGTTTTAAGAATATCAAACTGATATAACGGAAATAAAAGGCAAAAGGTTTTAATGGTTCATTATTATACATGAATTAACAATAACTACAAGTTTAAAAACCGTGCGTACCTACTATTTTGTAGAGTTGATCTTATGAAGTCATCCTGCGTAATAATACATTTTAAAAAATCTTTATCGGCATTTTTGTTAGCAATATCAGGTAGAAAACATATATTAAAAATAATACGCTTACCTTCAGAAGTTTTTCCTTCAACTGTACAATATGTTAAACTGAATTTTGTATACAACGTGTCTCACTAAAATGCGATTTGTGAATGGCTATAAACAGCCCATTACATTCCTGTCATTAACTATTTAGAAAGTAATACAGAAAAAACTGAATTCGTATTTAACAAACATGTACTTACAAAAAAAAATTTACATTCAAAACACAAATATTTTAAAAATTTTGCTAACGAAATTACTTTTAAATAATTGAATCTTCAGGTTACGTAAAACTATCTAATACCACTAATGTTACAGCATAATAATAAAAACTCATTAAACAGTGATTACACATTAAATATATTTAAAATATGTAACTTTTATACTACGTCTATTATTACATAGAGATGAGATTATTCTTAAATTTAATTGATTTCGATAGAGCTCTGGAAATACTACAACCGTTTGAAATCATGCTTCTTCTCTCGACATCAAAAAAGCTATACTAGTGTTATGTATACATTAAGTAAGCATAATAGCGGATACAGCTACATTGCTAACGATTATTGATGTTTTTTTGCATGAGATTTTTTTAATGAGACAGCTTCGCAGGTATTTTTTAAGAAAAGCTATACAAATCTCATGAGATCAAACGAGATTTTTGATATACAGTCACCTCATCGTCTTCACCTTGAACGATTATATTGGAACAACCTATAAAAGTAGCTAATAACCCTAATAGTTTATCAGACATTATTACATGGACACGAGGTTAGCCCTAAATTAACTGGTTTCAACACGGCTCTGGAAATGCTGCACACACTTCAAATCTTTCAGCTCGTTCGCAGAAGTTGTACCGTATTCACTTCCTTCAATTTTTATCTGCATTCTGTTTCGAGACTGTAGTACCTGTTCTAATACATAAACACAATCTTCAATACTGTGATACGTGTAGCAGCAAAACACATTAGCTAGTTAGTTTCACCTCTATATTACTTTACATACATGCCTGATCTTATAAATAAATACATCTGTCAAAAAAAGCTAATTCAGCATAACTCCATGGACTGGGTATAGCAAGCAGCGTTTCCAATTATAACTTTTAGTCAACACAATACTGCTTACTACATACAATCGACTAGCACTGCTTTAGCACGGGGATCAAACAAAAAACACGCACGCACGTACACACGCACGCAAGCTCGCACGCTCGCACGTACACACGCACGCACGTACGCGCGTTCGCACGCACGCACGCTCGCACACACGTATGCTCACACACACACACACACACACACACACACACACACACACACACACACACACACAAACGAGAGCGTGAAAACACGCAAACGCGAAAAACACACTAACACATAAAAAAACACGCCAACACAAAAACACACAAACGAAAAACGCTACCACGAAAACACGCTAACACAAAAAATTACGCAAACGCAGAGACATACAAATGCGAAGATACGTAAAAACGAAAACACGCAAATACGAAAACACACACGAAAACACGCCAACACAAAAAACACTCAAAACGAAAACACGCTAAAGCGAAAAAACTTGTAAACTTGCAAACATGAATCAAGACGGCGGAGCACCATTAGGGAAAAAACAAGTTTATTAACAAAACTGAAGGAAAGCTTAACGTTTGAAAATATATTATTATTATTATTATTATAAAAAACAATACATCATTATTATTTAAAAACATGCTTTATCGGTTTTCTTCTTCTTCTTGAACCGTGATTCGTCGTCATCATCATCATGATTTTGAGATTTGCCCTTCACCCCAACCTCATCACTCTCCTTTCTCTTCTGTGAACCATCACCATCATCTTGAATGTGAGATACATTCAGCTCAATTACATCATCGCTTTCATCATTATCTTGAACGGTTATGTTGTAATAGTTTATTAACAAGTCAGTAAAATCTCTAATGTCCGCTGATGTTGGCTCATAAGCAGGAGAATACATTATAGTAATGCTCACTCGATGACAGTTACACTTTAAAGAGCGAAACACACGAGAAACGAGAACGCAGCTAGCCTTGGGTCTTGTGCGCAAGAGTGCTCGTCAATGTTCGGGTAGAATCGGTTATCTTCAGGGAGATGTCTGAAGTATGACCTAACCACACTCTAACGAAGCCCCTAGGGGCATGTTTATAAAACTAAACGCCTCTTTCATGATCGAGGTATTTTCTCCTAAGATGGCCGTCTAAAATCAATTTTTACTCAAAGAGGCCAGGGCGCAGACCCTGATACAAGTCCTCCCTTACAAGAATCCCCTTATTAGAATACAATTTTGTATGACAGGGCGAAGGCCTACAGCTGTAAGATTAAGTTAGAACAACATACAATTGCATCAAGGGGGCCACGATAGGGGCTAAGCTCTACACTTATCTTATAAGGTTAGGTTCCCACATCATCTCCGGCCATGGGGCGAGGGCCTGAGAACAAGTTGCGAAGCCCTACACGTGTCGCACTAGAACCTCCTTATTAGAAATACAACGTTCAGGTAAAAGATCATCCAATAGCACTTGGCCATTTTAAAGCAATAGGACCGATAATTTTAATAATAATATCTTATTAATTATGCAATTTCGAACATTGTATGCGTGTGCATTTGCCTAACCTCCAGGAGCACTGCTATTAATATAGTCAGAAGGACCTTAATACCATCAAAAATAACCCCAAGACCTAGGTCCAGATCCAGCCCCCAGCACCAAGACCTGCCCCTCACGTGAGCATGTGCAAAAAAGGCTCTAATTAGGGTTGACCCATAGGGTAGAAAGTACGCATCCTATATGTGAGCTGTCATAAAATAGGGGTGAAAAACACGTCCTACACGTGGGTGTGTAAAAAATAGGGGTGAAAATACACGTCCTATACGTAAGCGAGTAAAAATAATTAGGGATGAAAGGGTCGAAAATGCGGTCTCACACGTATGTGTGTGAAAATTAGGGATGAAAACACGGTCTCACACGTGGATGTGTGAAAATAGGGGTGAAAAAATACGTCCTACACGTAAGCGAATAAAAATAAGGGTGGAAAATGCGGTCCCCCACGTAGGCACATAAAAAAGTGAAAGTGTGCGGGGCTTGTGACGTAAAAAAGAGGAGTGGGGATAGTGTCACACTTCTACTGCCCTACATTATTGTATTCATCACTAGTTTTGTAAATTCCCGACCTAACACGTTTATAAACATGATCCTTTGGGTTGCTTAAAAGAGTTTTGAAATTATTATCTGAAGCAGTATCTATTTTTAGGGTAACTTTTGAGAATATCTTAGATAGGGCTTTTTCATAATCACGGTAGTTTGGTAACTTGAAAGGACCCTTTAATGCCGAGCTGGCAGGTCATTACCATTATTAAATTGTAGTTAATGTAATAACCCTCATCATTTCGTCTAAATTGTAATTGATTGAACGCACCGTATATCAAAATTTAGAAACGTTTTATATTCCATAATAAAACCAAGCTATAGAATTAAATTGCGTATCTGCAGTGCTGATATAAATTTTGGAAGTAGTGTTAAAAGCATCAAGTCCCATTCATTTTTTTTTTACATTGTACACAGATTACACACATACTTTTTTAATGAACTATGTAGATATGAAAATAATCCAAAAATGGCAAAACCAAAGGAGATATCACGTAGGTCACCTATCGTAGTTACCTCGCGTGTCCATGGAATTACCATATTATCATAATAAATTTAAATTGACAGAACATAATATCGATGTACAAGTTGTACTATTTTTTATAAATTTTTCTAAATTAAAAAACTAATAAAAGAAACATTTTACTCTTCCATGTTTAAATATGTCACAAACAATACGCAGAGTGTCACAGAATTTAGTGAGGAAAATTTAAGGGCAGGTTCGACATCAAAAAATATGAACAAAACATTGTGTTCATCAAATTACACTTTCACCCTTCAAAGTGGCCACGTTTTCTTTGGTGATAAATTTTAATTTAAGAACCAATGTGTTTGTAAGTACAATAGATAATAACACTAAACTTCAGAAACAATAACTTTCTTAATTTCTTTAGGTAAATGGCATTCTAAAAAAGCATTAAGTAGTTACATCTGTGTTGAGTTGGAATGAACAAACATTTTCTTACAATACACTACGTTTACTGTCTATATGCTAGTTTGCTATTGTTACACCACTTAATAGGTATAGTAACATGTTAAGTTCTGTGGTTAAATTTGTCGTTTTTAGATTTGCTTTGGTAATGCTCATTTAAGTTATGTATGATCGAGAGATATGTCAGCAATATTATTTATTTTTAGAATATACGGTTTGGGTTTAGGCTTGGTGCTTAATTTATTTTTAATGAAAGAAAAAGTTCATATGAACTTTTGCGTTTAAACTTTTACGTTTAGTTTATTTTACATTTACCCAAAAGGCGTTGAGATATTGAGTTTTAGTATATGCAAGTGTATCATTAATGGTCACATTTAGATGTACAACATTGTTTTCTAAAGCACTTATATCAGAGACGTTCGTGCCGGCTAGTCTTTATGTTAAGTGAAAAAAATCTGTACGCCACTGGTTTTTGCAAAAATTGGTATCGCTTTCTTCAAACCAGATTACTTCAACTTAAAAAGTGCCTTGCACGCTTTTTCATTTTGACCGACCATTTTCGAAATAAAAATTATTTTATTAATCAGTACAATAATAATAAGTCATCCCCTGGATGACTTACTTTAATTTTATTAATCTATTTTTTCAGGAAATAGTGCTTAAATCAAATTCTGGAATGGCTTCCCTGTTCTTCAATACATGCTCTAAATAGCTTTAGGTACCCCGAGAGGTACTCATAGCAAGGGTTTAAGTCATGTGATCGGGGCGTCTAATAAATACGTCCGCCCCGACCAATACAATTACCTTGGTATGTAACGTTTAAGTGATCTCCTATATTGCGGCCAAAATGAGCAAGCGCTCAATCATGCATAAACCATCCTAATGTTGCCAATGAGATACAGCTTTTAATTGGTTGGGTAAATTCTCCTGTAGAAAATGCAGGTATATTTGTCCATCTAGTCTTCTAGGTAAAATAAAAGGTCCAACAAATTAATTTGGAACTATTACTGCCCACTAATTAATTCAAAACTGCTGCTGGTGTCGCTATATAATATGTGAATTTTCATTGGCACAGTAATGTTTATCGTGGAAATTCTATTTCTGGTGAATGAAGCTTCGTCCGTGAGCAAAATTAACCAAATAAATTGCCGATTTTCTGCATTTCTTTGTCTTAACCAGTCACCATACTATATTCTGGCTGGAAAATCTGCTTCAAAAAGGGATTGTACTCCCTGTAAGTGCTAAGCCTGCCCGTGTAGCATTCGCCCTACATTAATCTTGTTGGTATACCTCAACTCGTTCTCTAGACGCCTCGTACCTCTTTCAGGATTTTCCTTAACCGCTCTTCATCATTTTCCACAGCTTGAACGGTTCTTGGCGCTCCACACTCAAAAAAGTTGTATGCTATTTTTCACGTTTCTCTCAAACGTCTCTGAATGCTTACAAAGGTTTTTGCTGATGGCCGGGAAATACATCTTCATAAAAACGTCTTGCTTCGTTCAAATTTTCATTCGTTTTTCTATAGATTGTATGAACATTTGCCAATTCCTCAACCGAATAATTCAGCATAGTAAGTACTTGCTTTGTAAAAGAATTTATTAAAATTACCTGAAACACCACAAATTCAAATGGCTAGGCACTTTATGCCATTCCTTTCGTTTTAATTTGACAACAAATTTATGACCTTTACAAACAATGCACACTAGATTACTATTTTTGAATTACGATTCTGAAAACAGCTTATTGTACTGATTAATAAAATAATTTTTATATCCGAAACGGTCCGTCAATAGGAGAAAGTCAGAGAAGCACTTTTTAAGCAGAATTAGTCCGGCTTTAATAAAGCGACACTAAATCTTGCTAGAATCAGTGGCATACAGTTTTTCGCTAAACATAGAAACCTGCAGGCACGAACACCACTAATACAACGCTTTAGAAAACAAGTTTGTACATGTAAATGTGACCTTTAATAATGTATTCGCGTGTAACAAAACACATCTCAATATCTCAACGGGTTTTCAATAAATCTGAAATAATCTATTAAAGACGGAAAAATTTAAACGGCGCGGCGGTATCATCAAAACGGAGCATTTCCGGACCCATGTTTGAAAGAATTTTTTTGGTATTTTTAGATGTAGAATGTGCCCTTAAACTTAAACTCAGGTCTTAGCCTCATTTTATCAGGAATTGTGATGACCTGATTGAGAACAGCTGCCATCAATTGATTTATGTAATACCTTTCATTTACCATTATGTAGGTTATGCCATTCGCGCTATTTATGATGATGAGACTCGTGATAATTATACTTGTAATAGCTGTAACACACATGTTCAGTTACTATAGAACAATAAAAGGTGAGAGGGGTACTGTTACTCGACAGCAAAGTGATCCGACAACAACACTGTCATTCTTGATCGGTGTTGTAAGCGGTACGTAGTTTCAACCACAACATTAACTTAGTTTTGATATAAAAAATTAATATTAAAATTTGCCATCCTTTCTTAATAGAAGCTAACAGTAAGGCATTAGCCTAACACCTCAAGAATAAAAATAATCGTATTAATTATAATGATATCACCATCATCTCGTATGACAACAGATTAGTAAAGCGTGGTTTTTGGAAATCTGCCACATATCGTGTACAGCAACTGATGACAGAGGTTAAGTAATATCGATAAAACAAAAAGGTATTTTTTACTGTATTTCGTTATATTATTCAGTACTTTTTATGCCAATTGTTAAGCTGACACCTGGTTTATTATGTCATTTTAATACATATGTAACCTGTGTGTAACTGTTTAGGTAGAAATGGGGTTCTCTTATTCAGTTACTCGGTGTAATGTGGTTTAACTCTTTGTGCAACTACCCTGTAAGGCCCTTTCGGACACTTTAATTAATTCCACATGGATTTTGTATATTTACCTCTAGTTAGTTCAACGGAGAGTAAGGTGGTGGGAGTTACTCTTTTATAGCTGTGAAGGATGTGTATACTGAATGGTTTTATACATATATTTAACCTTAAGTAATTTATAAAACAGATTAACATAAAATCATTCTGGAAAATTAAAGGGAATTATATAAAATAAACTGAACAAGACTAAAAATTAAACTAAACAATCATACAAAATAAAAACTAAATAAACAATTCTGTTCTTCGTTGGGGAAGAATTATGTCTCTTGGATAGGTCACCTTCCATAAAGCGCGTTCCTGATGGTTACGGCCGGTACTTTCCGGTGGCTTTCTCTGTAGAGAAACCTGTTTGTCTCTTGTAAACATGAATGATTAATATAAACATGTAATAAAATAAAAAAATTTAATAGAAGGGTTTATATGTACATACATAAATTATTTTAACAGAATCGTGGTAATTTGTAATAATTATAATATGTACACAATGTTTCAAAATAGTTAAAGTGAATACGGAATGTTTCGTATTCGTTCTATTTTCGATTGAAATGCAATTGGGTAATTTTAATACGTAATGGCAGATGTGGTTTGAAAATACACTTCCATTCAAATTGTATTTTAACTTGACCTTAATATAAAATAAATAATAAAATTCTGGTTATACGTCGAATTATTGATATAAGGCGTTAATTAGCATCGTGTTGGTATTAGATTTTAATTGAATTTTTAATAGAGGGATTTAAATATTAGAATGTAATATCTGGATTTTAATACGTGAATTTATACGTATTGAGTCCTTATTATATTAAATCGTATTCCGTTTATTTAGAAAACAACCAAGTTACGATTTTCGACTATTTAAATATGCGGCATGATTCTCGGAATTTCATCTTACTGTGCGACACGAGATTGGTTGTACGGATGGTTAAACTCTCGTAGCTCCCTTCCAGACGAGGCATATGTACCTCTTGGTCTGTAAAAGGTACTAACCACTCTAGATATTTAAGGCCAAAACCGGTTATCTGTAAAAACGTAGAAGACTCGGCGTAATGTAATTTAAGTTGCTGGATTTTAACCTGGTATTTCAGAAGAATTAACTACGAATGACCACCTTCAGGCGGAATTTAAGCCTCGTTATCTATAAAGGAATGATTTGCAACGAATTTATACTCCCTCCGAGGTACGCTAATAGCGTAAATTCGGTGCTTCTTATTCTGCCCTCTTTAGCGTTAAGTTAACCGGTAAATGGTTTGTTAATGACAGGAATTGACAGGTATTTTACTATTAATATTTTTGATATAGAAATTGTTTTCAAACGCTGGAATACGGTGCAAAATAATAAACTGAAAATAAAGTTTTGTTAGCGTTATTGTCTACATAATATAAAATAATAAAAATTTATTTTTCATACTATTTACTTGGGTCATTACAACTCTAATTACTTATCTGTACGTTATTTGTTTTATTTAGATTACTGACCTCTTCATTCTTTTAGAACCTTGATAAGATAACGAAATTATTACAATATATCCATATATTAAATAGACTGTTCATGTACGGGTTATCCTATTTATTTCAGCGGTTAACCCTTTAAAACAAGCATTACCATTTCCTTCTACTCCGTCGTTAACTAGCTGTTTGTTTATTTTGTCCACTTCTTCTCTGCCTCCCGTAGTAATGATATGCTCACTTTATGTAATATGTTGCCAATTTTGTTGGTCCATTTGGTAAATTTTAGTTCCATGAATTTTTGGTATAATTCGTTCCTCTTTTCATCGCGTTAGGAACGCAAAGTTGCACTGTAGTCTGCTTTTATTCGATCGTAAGTTTTCGAATGTTCCGAAAAGGTTACTAATTTTGTGTTTGAGATTTCCAGAACGGAATAATGCATGAAGAATACTTACGTCTATGGAAGCCAGCAGTATAGATAAATTCAAGGAGCCCAGATGGGTTCACGAAAAGATAAGATTTACAATGATCATAGAAGATAATGGAACACTTTCGTCTTTAGACGTATTAATCTACAAGAAAGGAGAACAACTAGGACACAGTTTATAGAAAAGCCACACATACCAATCGGTACCTGAGTGCTCAATCCCATCATTTCCCAACACAACTACAGGCTGTGCTGAAAACACTAATTACGAGATCCAAGATACTGGCAGACAATCAAAAACATACAGCAAGAAATCATAACATTAAATCAGCTTTATTACAAAACGAATTCACCGAAAAGGCGGATTCATCGTAGAAGAAACAAATAGGTATTGCCGTACATAAAGGAACAACAGACCGGATTGGCAGAATTCTAAAAAAAACACAACATCAAAACAATGGTCAAGACACATGAAAAGATCGGATACATATTGCGTAACCCAAAAAACAAAATCAAGCTAGAAGGACAAGGCATGTACGAAACTTCAGGTCGAAACTGTGACTGTACATAAGTCGAACAATAAGACGAATCAGTGCTAGTTTAGAAGAACATCAATTAGCAGTAAAAAAAAAATCACTACCTCACCTTTGATACATGTTCAATCGACATCACACAATATCAACTTTGATAAGACTAGAAGAATAGCATTAGCAGAACGTAGAAATCAAAACGCACCCAAACAGCCTTCATACTCGAGACAACGCGCAAAGACCGTCTAATACAGGAAAATTGGTATTAAACAAAAACCTTCAACCAACAACATACCATAGACATTTTGTGGAATCCACAGAAAAGCCAGTGAAATTGAAAAACGAAAGTGAGGCAGGGAACGTAGAGAAATGAAAGTGAGAAAAGGTATAATTAACACAGCACACGTCAGTTTATTTCGAATAACGCGAAGCAAAAGAAGAGTATTAGTGACTTCAAGATGGCAAATGAAAGATGCCGAAACGTCACCGAATCAAGGAAGGTTACACTATTACTAAATAAAAACTTGTCGAGTATAGCGGTATTTATGGAAGAGAATGAGTCCAGTAACAGAGTGGATGTCTCGCTGTAAGCTATTTTAAGTAGTTCGTGTGTATTCTGGGTGTAATTGTGCTTAAATTAATAAAATGTGGATGAGCTGATTTTCTTGAAAACAAATTCTAATTACGTTTATCGTATTTTATTAGAAGTAAGTCCAAGTGATGAGTAGTTATTTTGGTTTAACATTCTGTTTCCATTACTCACATCACAATTTTGACTAAGTAGTCCAGATCTGAGTTAGGAAACGCTCTAACAAGAGAATTACGTAAAGTTTTTTTTTACAATCAAAATGTTTGTACATGTGTTTGTTCCTTGTTAATAAGAAAGACACAAGACGATACTTTGTAAGTTTTACATAAGCACACATATGTATAGATTGATAATAACCGTGCCTGCACGGACTATCGTTTACTCACAGCGAAGAATGTGGACTAGTATCGTACTGTAATACTCGTACAGTATTTACATATACTAGTAAGAGCTTACATTATGTATTATTTACTAAAAGTTACAATGAAATATAATGCTTCTAGAGACATCTATTGCGCAAATACTCGTACAGAATAAAAATAAAAGATCAATAAACCCGTTGTCCCTGTACATCTCATTGATTTCGTAATCCTGTATGAAGACTTCTAGAAATTTAGATAGAAAGCTGATTTAGACATTGTGCTCCATACAGAACCCTGTCCTAGATTACCTTTGTTGTAGTATTCTTCCAATAGTTTAATATACCTACGGTCAGGGTTTTGAGAAACGTAGCTATTAGTTTTGTTACAGCAATTCCATTGCTGCACTGTTTGCATCTTAACTGTGTAAAATGAACGCCAAAACTGTTCAATAGGTTGGTATATCTCTATCCAACAATAGTTACTGTAACCTTTAGATCCAGTTGATCAAAAATCTAACAGGTTGTATAAAATAAACAGTTAAATTTCATAGTAATTTCCGCCTCTGCGTCGTTAAATTTAACATTTGTAAATGCTAATTGGTAATTTTGTAATTGTAGTATTACAATCGTATTAGGAATATATAGCATTTCACATTTATTGTATTTCTCCCATCTCCACTAAGATGTATTCCAAAGTTTAATGTCAAGCTTAAAGAAAATTTATTAAACCTTAGTTTGCCCAATAGCAAAGTTCTACATCTGCATGTCGGTTAAGTCTGAATATAATCATCATTTATATATAAATTGTTTACTAAATTTTATTCTGTTTATGAAGTCATAGACATACATTAGTCAAGTAAAACTAAAGGTATCCATAATTTAGACCAACAGCGTTCTTAAAGAATGGATTAATTCCATACTTCAATAACAAGGTACCTTCTGTACAGGGTTAGTCAAGCTCAACGGGACGGAATCTCCTGGGCAAATGGTAAGAAATAAAAAGTCCTTTTACAGGCATATGTAGATTAGTAGCGGCTACAATTTAAAATTAATCTCACATATACAGGGTGTTTCAAATTCGAGTAACATCAAAGTTATGCTTTTTTTTAATGGAACGCCCAGTATTTTATTAAAATTTTTCAATTACGTTTTAAAAAATAATGTTAGTTTACTTTATAGCTAAGTTTGATGGTTTTCGATTTATTTGACATTTTGTGAAAATACGGTCTTCTTGAAAATAATTAATTGCTGCTTATCAATTCAATTTCAAGCTGTAAGGTTTTTGCTTATTTATTCTGCACCCTTCAGGTTTTCTATCGGTATAATTACAACAATAAATTATTATACAGGGTGTTCCTGACAATTAGTTTAATTTTCATCATCATTTTTGTGCAATTTTTTTTGTTAGTTTAAATGGAACACCCTGTATTTTATTACATTTTTGAATTTACCATACAAAAATACAGTTTATTTGTTAAGGGTTTTGTATGTCTATTTTTAGTACTTTCCGAGTAATTAGGTTACTAAAATTAGTGCATTTTATTATTTTAACACAAATTTATTATCCTTTTTTCAAATGATCTTCTCACATTCCTTATCATGTCAGGAGTTATCGTGGCGAATGCATTTTGGATACTTATTTTCATGTCCTCGATGGTTGTAGGAGAGGTATTAAAACCGATATTTTTAACGTGTCCGCACAAAAAAAATCCATTGGTGTTAGATCAGGTGATCTTGGGGGTCAATGATAAGTACCGCTTCTGCCGATCCATTTTCCTGGGAAACGTTCATTTAAATATTGTCTTACATTGCGCGAAAAATGTCCTGGAGCGCCGTCTAGTTGCAACCACATTTCTCTTCTGACATTTAATGGAATGTCTTGTAAAAGAATCCAAAAATCACTTCTTAAAAATCTAATGAAATTTCTTCCGTTTAAATAACCATTAAAAAAATGTGGCCCTATTACGTAGTCTCCTATTATCCCCCCCTAAACATTCAGAGACCATCGATTTTGATGATTTGTTGTACTGTACTGGTGGTTATTTTCAGTACTGCAATGGTGAAAATTATGCCGGCTAACTAGTTCATTGTTATCGAAAGTAGCTTCATCGGTAAATAGGATTTTGTTCAAAAAGTGTTCTTCTTGTTCAATAAATCGTAAACAAAATTCAAGCCTGTTTTCAAAATCGTGTTCGTATAAATTTTCGTGCATTTCAATGTGATATGGATGATAACGATGTTTTTTAACCCTACTGTTATGTTCGGGTCTATATGACCAGAAATCAAATTGTTGTTTAGATAACTTTTTTGTTTATTAATATCTAAACTTCGTAGTTAATGACTTTGTTTCTAATCCATTGAAGAATGAGGTGGCTTGTTTGTTTTAATAAATTTTTTTTCCTTATTTTTTAAACATTTTAAACATTGATGTTCCTCGGGTCATTATGACCCGAGGCTGTAATACATTAGTAGGACGTATAAATTTGTATTTCCAATTATTTTATATTGAAATTTGAGGATAGGTAGTATGCATATCATTACATGCTTGTTCAAATGTACCTACCTATGCGAGTTACTAGACCATTTTCGGCAGGTCTGTAGCCGCGTGTGTAAGTCGAGACAGGAACAGACTTGCAACTTGCAGCAGGTATAAATATCATATCGCAGTATGCAACCGACAGTTTTGTTTGTTACGTTACAGAGTAATGTGCGGTTTGTTGTACGTACTACTAGTTCTTCTAAAGTGCTGAAATAACAATAATGGCAAAAAAATATCTTAGTGGTGAAGACAGAAAAACTTATTGATAATTTGAGTGACATTAGTGGCGATGAAGCTTCTGAAGAGGAATATTATATCAGTGAAGATAGTGATTATGAACAGTCAGACGATGATTTTTTCGACGATGCTGGACGGACAAATCCTACGCAATTGATGTCACCTGCTCAATCGGTTCAATCTAAAGATAATGCCATAACTTGGATGTTACATCCATTTCCTCAACCAGGGCGTGCAACTAGTGCAAATATCATAAAAGTCGCTCCAGGTCCAACTAGATACAGCAATGCACGAGTCCAGGATGTACAATCTACATTTCAGCTACTTTTCAATAGTTCTCTGGAAAATATACTTTTGAAAATAACTAACATCGAAGGTTGTAGAGTGTACGGTGACAAGTGGCAAGAATTAGATGACATTACGTTGCAGGCGTACATAGGTTTGTTACTGTTACGAGGAGTTTACAGATCGCATGATGAATCTATCAGAAGTCTGTGGAATGCAGAAACAGACAGACCTCCTTTTCGCGCAACAATGTCGTTGAAACGATTTTATTATATATCGCGCGTGTTACGGTTTGATAATAAAGAAGATCGTCTAGAAAGAAGGCTAGGGGATAAGTCCTATTAGAGAATTTTTGGCAAATGGGCTGAAATACTATCACAATTGTACAATCCTGGGCAAAACGTAACTGTGGACGACCAGCTGGTTGCATTTAGAGGTCTTTGTCCATTAAATCAGTATATACCAAGCAAGCCAGCAAAATATGGCATCAAAATATGGACGTTTTGTGATAGTGCAAGTTTTTATGCTTTAGAAGTTCAAGTATATACGGGAAAACCACCTGGGGGAAAACCTGAGAAGGATCAGGGGCTGAGAGTAGTTTTAGACCTTACTTATGGACTAAGAGGTCAGAATGTAACTTGTGACAATTTCTTTACATCGTATAAATTGGGTCAAATGCTTCTCAAAAGAAATCTTACTATGTTAGGGACTGTCAGGAAAAGCATGCCTGAGCTACCTATCATGGAAGTATATAACGTTATGCATAGTTCCAAACTTTATATTACTAAAGATACCGCAGTTGTGTTTTATATTCCAAAAAAATACAAGAAGGTCATTCTAATGAGTACGTTTCATAACCAGAAACAAATAAGCGACAGAGAAGACAAAAAACCACAAATTATACTTAATTATAATTCTACAAAAGGAGCAGTTGATACATTAAATCAGCTAATCGGTGCATACACATGCAAACGAAAAACAAATCGATGGCCCATAATCTTATTTTACAACATTTTAGATACCAGTGCCTATAATGTCTTATGACGCGAAATAAATCCAGGCTGGAATAAAAATGTTTTGTTCAAAAGAAGATTGTTTTTGGAAGAACTGGGCAAACAATTGGTAAATTCTTACATTTTGTCCAGAAAATATCTTCCCCGTAATGAACAAGCAGCTGCAATTGTAACAGCTATTCAACAACCATTGGTGGAAAATTCTACCGCACCTCTTCTTGGAACTAGCAGCAAAAACAAACGAGCACGCTGCAAATTTTGCCCTTCTAAATATGATAACAAAGCTAATATGACCTACATTAAGTGTAAAAAATATTTGTGTAAAGAACACATGACCCATTATTGTCCCGACTGTAAGAAATAGTGGATCATATCAACTATTAGACATTTTTTATTCCGTTTTCTGTTTTTTATTTAAATTTGGTTGAATTTATTGTTAAGTTTCACGTTGCATTAGAGAAATAAAGTTGATAAATGTATAAGAATTGTTGTTATTTTGGTTTTAATCCATATTTCAGGAGATCGGGTCATTATGACCCGAAGGAGCACAAGTGTATAGTCTTGTCGAGGAGAACAGCAGGGTTCAGAATTCTTTTAACACTTGATTGACTTACATCTACTTCTTTAGATACATCTTGTACTAATGTTAGAATTTTCGATTACAGATTGCAACACCAATAATTCCGTACTTTCGTTTCCCGTTTTAGGTTTCTCCAATTCTCGTTTTTTATATATTGCGCTACTGGTTTCATGAAATCTTGCAAATAGTCTTTCAGATACTTCCTTGCGAGAATGATTTTCTAAAGGAAATCTTTCTGCATACACTCGTACTGCCAGTGAACAATTTTCCAAACATTCCCCAAGAACTAAAATCATATTGACACGATCTTCTAACGAATACTTCTTCATTTTATAGTCAATGACAAAAAACTGGATATAAAATTAACAATGCTTTATTAACATTAAGCACATTTGACAGATACTAAATTAAAGTCACAGTCTCCGTTTTGAATAAAATACAAATTTTATGTATCTTTAGTAAACCAATACAAATTACTCGGAACGTATTAAAAATAGACATACGAAACCCTTAACAACCATCGAAGACATGAAAATACTTATTCGCAATGCATTCGCTGCGATAACTCCTGACATGCTAAGAAACGTGAGATCATTTGAAATAAGGATAATAACGTGCATTCGTGAAAATGGACATCATATGGAACATTTATTATAAATTTGGTATTAAAGTAATAAAATGCAATAATTATAGTAATCTAATGCAAATTACTCGGAAAGTATTACAAATAGGGATACGAAACCCTTAATAAATAAACCGTATTTTTGTATGGTAAATTAAAAAATGTAATAGAATACAGGGTGTTCCATTTAAAATAACAAAGAAATTGCACAAAAAAGGTGATGAAAATTAAACCAATTGTCAGGAACACCCTGTATAACAATTTATTATCGTAATTATACCGATAGAAAACCTAAAGAGTGTAGAATAAATAAGCAAAAACATTATAGCTTGAAACTACACAAAATGTCAAATAAATCGAAAACTATCGAACTTAGCTATAAGGTACCTTTAATAAACTAACATTATTTTTGAAAACGTAATTGAAAAATTTAATAAAATACTGGGCGTTCCATCTAAAAAAACATAACTTTCGTATGTTACTCGAATCTGAAACACCCTGTCTGTATATAAATTTTTATTATTTCTTGCCGTCTGCCCAGGAGATTCCGCCCCGTTGAGCTTGTACAAAACAAATTGGCCATAACGAGATATATTAAGACCAAAAATGAAAATTTTTAATAAAAAGATTCTATCGAAAGAGTCTACAAGACAATAACTTGTTTCTTAGAATGAAGACCAGCAAGCATTTAAAAATATACCGGGTCCACCATCGCTCGTGCATTCCTTTTTAGCATCTTTATTATTTGTTGAAGAGAAAAAGTTTAAAAACGAACTTTACCTTATTTTTCAAGTTGTATAACCTAAAAATATTTTTATGTATACAGGGCGTTCCACTTTTGCTGCACAGTACTCTACTCTTCTATTTTAAATGGAACACCCTGCATATTATACATTTTT
The DNA here is from genome assembly GCA_036346205.1 of Vesta saturnalis. Lineage (NCBI taxonomy): Eukaryota > Metazoa > Arthropoda > Insecta > Coleoptera > Lampyridae > Vesta > Vesta saturnalis. The sequence continues at coordinate 142,957 of JARFJB010002012.1, read as the reverse complement.
GAAATTCCTCTTGAAACCGAGGCGAACTTTGTTAAGCATACATGTCACCTAGTCCATCGTTTCGGTGTTATCTCACATTTTTTGAAAAAAAAGTGGCGTTTGTGGCATACTCAAAAATGACTAATATCTCTCAAAGTAAAATAGGTAGGGCCATGCGGTTTTCACCATTCCATAGAAAAAAGTCAATAAAAACTTATTAAATAATAATTTTCGAGATACAGATTTTTTGCGGGTAAATTTTTGATTTTCGAAAAATTGAATCTTAGATAACTTGATTTTTTTAAATAGAAAAGTATATATTTTTTACATAGACAGACGCGGATTTTTTTCTCTTTCGATTTTATTAATACACATATGGGTCTATCTTTTGCCGTTTTTACACAATTGGTGGTTTTTCTATATTTTATTTTCTTCTTTGGTATATCGCAGTAGCCATGTAACAGAAAAACAAGGAAACAAACGCAAAACAATAATTTATCTTAATTATCAATATTAGCAAAAAATAAAAATGAACACTAACAAACATTATAATTCAAGAGGTGCTAAAAATTCTGTCCGTTTAATTTTACACTTTCAAGTCTTTGCTGCAGAGATTGGCGCACATTTAATAGCATTTCTGGAGTTTCGTTAGCAAATACGGTTCTTATTCTGTTTTTCATTACTTCTTGTGTTGTAGGTTCTTCTTCATACACGAAATTTTTGACAAACCCCCACAAAAAAAAATCGATCATGGTTAAGTCCGGCGATCTTGCAGGCAATCACACGGACTTCCTCGGAGTATCCAGCGATGGGGAAATTGAAGATTTAAAAAATTCTGCACATTACTAGCAAGGCGCACCATCATTCCGATACCACATGATATGTTTTATGTTGTCAGGAACATTTTAGACTAATTAAGGTAACACATAAGTCAGAAATTACAAATATCGGTTACCTATCAAATGTTGATCAAAGAAATAAGGACTTATCACCAAGTAGTGATTAGGGATACTGTAGGATAGAAATGCATATGACAACTTTTGCTCAGAATTTAATTCTCTATCGACAGACGTAAAAAACACTACTTTGCTAATTTAACCGACGTCGTAGCTCCATTAATAAGAAACTTAGCATTAGTGCAGACTTAACTCTGAAAACCCTGTATATCGTACATTTGCGAGAAGTTCGTCACAACTAATAAAATACTACTAACGAGAAAATGGCGAATCAATTATTTTAGAAATGTAAAACGTAAGTAACTTTTTAATCATTTTTAAAAAACTTACGAGATGTTGGTTTGGTATTTAAAGTATTGTTTGTTAATGGAAAAATATAATACTTTTTACATATTTCCAGAAATAATTTAAATAATTGTACATATGCCACTATTCCGGCAAGAATAAAAATATTTTGTTAGTTATGACTATATTGAAGAACTTCTCCCGTACATTTACATGAAACGCAAATTAAAAAAATACATAGCGTTTAATTTTTTAAGTTTTTCATAAAAATACATAGGCAGTAGCTACAGCTATTTTACATGGTATTACGTTTGTTTCTTACTGGTAATCCCCTTGTCTTTTTGTCTGATTTTAGCTTCTTAGGTTCATTTTCTTTATTCGTATGCTCTTCCTCCCCATATTTTCCTTCCTTCGGACCATTTTCTTCATTATTCTTGTCTTCTTTATTATCGGATTGTTTGTCTTGATGTTTATATCGCAGATTTTGGTAAAAACTATGATACTTTTTGAGAATTTGATTTTTTGTGCAGAGCTCTATGAGACCGTCATATATATTTTTTTGGTCAATTTCAAGTGGTTGATTGTAAAGTTTGCGAATGACAAAATTTGTTTTCGATTTCTCTTTTTTTTTTGAGGGAATGGATGTTTTGAAACCCAGGTCGTTTTATACAAAAATTGGAAAAAAATCGTTATAATCTAATTCATTTACAATAAACGGTTGACCAGTTTTTTGTTATTTTTTTATTACAGCGACCCACTGAGCCGGAACATAAATTGGACCCAACTTCAAATCTTTTTTTTTGCTTCGCAATGAGAGAATGCACAGCATCCCCTTCATTTTGGGTGTGACCCACCGTTAAAAAGTTTAGGGTTATCGATGACCAGGCCAATTCTAAAACGGTGTTAAGTAGTGGGGATACCATGTATTTATTTTTATTTTGTCCACTACAATTGTCACTGTATAGTACAACTGGAGTCTTTGCGGATGTAGATTGTAAGAATTTTAAATACATGTGCTTATCTCACTGACTCCACGGGATTATTCGCCTTCATGCCATACATAACAGTATTCTGTTTTTTTACCCATGTTGTAAGCAGTAAAATTGGGTGTGGGAAGTACAGCTTCTAGATCAAAGCAAGCAGCAGTTATCTTCTTGTTAACTGCTTCTGTTTTATCCTTTTCCTTGGATTCCCTAGACAAATTTTTTTGAACAATGTACCTTTCATACTGAACCATTCTTTTTTGCTCTTCTTTACTTGTGTTTTTATACTGTTGCACAAACTACACATATCCTTCTTAGGTGTGAAAAAAGAAATGCTAAATTCATTATTGAATAGCTCCTTCCTTAGGGGCGCTTTTTTTCCTTCTTTAATACATCATTATTATTGCAATTTCCGTCTGTTATATTGATATTTTCTGTCTCAATCTGAAAATCTTCCTCGTGATTCAAATTTACATTTATGTCCTCTCCATAAATAATAAATTGTTCTTCATGTTCATTTTCTGCAATTTCTTTTGCAGATTCATCATGTAGCATTCTTTCATGTAATTTTAAATTTGTGTCTAATATAGAACTAAATGTTGCAGGGCTTTGTGATCCTGTGACAATGCTTTCAAGTACACTCAGCACTTTATCGCATTGTATATCTATGTTAATATTGTGGTCTTAAAATTCAAAGTCTATGTTTTCTTCAAATTCACAAGAAAATGATTCATTCTAATACCATACAAATAATACTATTCGTCTGTCCCAGAAGAAAAATATCTGTTTACTTGCACTTACAACCAATTTGTTGTTAGAATAATCATTGGTTTTCACTGCACTTTCTGAGGAACTGTCAGTGCTAATAAAGGCCAGCTGTGTTTCATTAGTGTAACTTTGTTCCTGAAAAGCGCCAGATACATAATGAATGATCCTTGACGTTCGAAATACTTACTTGAACAGTGTCTAGTAAGGTTAGGTTTGTAGAATTATCAAAATTTTCAGTCATTGATTGATTGTAATTATAAATTTCAGTCTTTATTGCACTGGTATTATTTTCTGGATCTACAGCGATGGATTCAAGTACTAAAATACAACTATTGCTTCTATTTTGTGTTTAGAAACTAATAACATTATCATTGTCAGATTTTTCAACAGTTATTCACTTCTTTGATTGCAACTGTTTTGAATCTAGAAAAAAGAGCGCCAATCCAGCGCAACTGTTAGGTTAGATTTTACTCACGGAATTCGAACTGAAACATTAAAACTGCTTACCTAACGTTTTTTAGCACTAGCTGTAATCTCAACCATCTGCAGCATTTTCCTGGTTCTGGAACCCATTTTTCTGGTATTAGCACGACCATTCTGCACCACCACACACACAAATTCAGACTTTTAGGTTAGGCGATCCAATTACGCTAGAATTGGCTCTGTATCTTGCCAGAAAACAGTCATAAACTACCTTATGACAGTCTTCTTGCAATAGCAGACATTGAAATGATGATCTGCTTTACGCAATTAGTGGTGCATGTAGCATGTAACAGTGTTGTGGAAAAACTCAGTAATAAAAATACTGTGAACATACATGGTTATAAACAGCTTATGGCTGTAGGTTTACTGTTTAAATACTTCTTTACAGAACGCCATATTTAACATATTACGCTGTTCTAGCAAAACTAGTAATAAAAACTAAATGTAGCTGTAGAGATACATAGTCACTTACGACAGCGTTCCAGCATAAAGACGAGCGAAAATTACATAAAAATACATTCAACACTCAATTTCCGACCTCTGGGACTTGCGACATTGTTCTTCCAAATGTGCGATTAAAAATAGTCTTAATGCCATATTTAATTAAGATGTTTTCAATTATATCTGTAACATTAGCTATAAAAGGAAGAAAAGCAGTACCAACATTAAGAACCAGTTTTTATTTAACACCAGCACCGCCTGCTACTATAGATACCTAAGAATGCGTTGGCCTCTGGACAAGAAAGGTAATTTTGAGATGTATTCTTTATATATTTTACACCTAATTGAGAAAGAAACATAGAAAAACACATTTTAGGTAAATATTCATTTTAATTAAATAAAAATCAAATTAATTCTAATACATTTAGAGTTCGGTACAGTTTTACATACTGTATTACGCTCTACAGTTCAAGCAAATAACGGTCCTTGTTACACTTCCACATTTTCCACAAACATATTTGTTACACATTGAACAAACATCAGCAGTTTTATTTTTGTCACATTTTTTAGTTTGGCACTGACGACGCTTTTTAGGTTTCGTTGTGGTGGTACTTGCACCAGAATCTTGTTTCGAATCGAAATACTCTTTTCCTAGGTCCTCAACTAGAGTGAAAATAAAGTCTCTTCCTTTTATTTTACTGCGTACGACCTCCGTATAAACTATCCAGGCATTGATTGTGGCAAGATCTAAAACATTATAAAACACATGAACTGGTCATCTACGTGAACCAACTTCGTAGAATATTTTCTAACCATTTAGTTCAACACATCTACTCCAAACTTTGTTTCACTGTAATCCAACACTGTCTCAGGTTTCTTTTTGCCATCATCTATAGTCACAGTTGGATGTAGCGTACTTAGCAATATGAGATTTTTATTAACCCTGATAAATTAACAAGGTGCTTTTATCATTTTTCATTACTGTGGTAGACCATAACTTTGCCCTTTAATTGTTGATACAAATTGGTAATTGCTCGGTTCCTTGTTCCTACTATTGTTGTGTTCTTTTTTGCCAGCATTGTTGCTAACTTTTGGCTGGTAAAAAAGTTATCGGCAGTAACATTTCTACCCATATTTAGGAAAGGTTCCATTAATTTTAAAACAACATATTCTGGAAGAGGTTGGCTGTTAGGACGCCGTATTACCTTTTCCTAAATAAGGAATACCATTCAGGAGACATTTAGAATTCGTATCAACAGCTAGCCAAATTTATCAGGTTTAATCGCCATATATTGTGTAAGTCTGCATCTACCTTTAGTAAGAAACAGTTTTTCACCTACTATAATGTTTGCTCCTGGAAATCGATTGCGTGACATGCTCTCACGAAAAAATTGCGGTCCCCAAGTAACAGACCATAAACTGTCAAGCTGTAATGTTCTTGCGTCGTAAGTACCAAAATGCCAGCAATATTGCAAGAGAAGCGTCAAGTTCTTGAAGAGACAATGACCAGTTTGTATCATCTCCTCGTTGTCATTTAGCTTCAATTTCAGTACATTTCTGAATGTGTTTTAGCGTTATGTTATCTATAAACAATCGAAATGCACTTAGCACAGACTTAGTAAACACATTTATTTTTGCAGGAGGCGTTGGTCCAGGAGTATTTCGCATAGCATTTCTTTAAACTATACGGCCTACATGAGGTCCACTTGATTCCACAACTTCCCATATATAATTAGTTTTGGATGACTGTTTACTCCCCACAGGTAAATGCATGTAATTTTTTCGTTTTGGACGGTGTTCAATGTCATCACTATTTTCATTAGATCTACAAGGATCAGAAGTGATACTATTTACGCTGATATCAGATTCCTCTCATTGTTTACTACTTTTGTCATCAACAGGAACAGCTTCATCGCTTTCACCACCTTCGGAGTGGTTATTTGCTTTTTCGGAGTCGCATTCAGATAAGTTTTCCAACTCCGCAAAATAATCTAAAGCCTATTGTTGTGTAAAACCACGAGACGACCCCATTTTTTTTACTACGAAGTTAACCCCGTAATAAGTACAGAAGTATCTCACAAGAACGTTCACTTGCAGCTAATTGGAAATCTCTCAAAGTACTGGAAGATTATTTATAATTTCGGACACGACTAAACAAGTTCTGACTGCAGTAAACTCCTAAAAATTACCACAATAATAGTAAAATACACTGTTTTATCTCAACGTTGTAATTATTTTTGTTATACATCTCGAAACTGATTATTAATATATGAACGGTCAAAATGACGGTTCCGACAGTTATACAAATGCTACCCAAAAATTCTGAAACGGCTTAATTTTCTTAATATATTTTTTTATACTCTAAAAGTACATAAAAAGCTAGAAAAGGTCATAATACCTCAACACCGTAACTCCAAGCACAACGGAGAAACAACATTTTAAAGAAGGCACATGGTCAAACTGACCGCCGCGGCAGCTTTAGTGTTAAGGTTATGTTATCTGAAAGTGAATATCCATTATCTTGTAAGGATTTTGTTAAATATTTATATCCATCCTACAAAAATTCATGGTCACAAATTCGTTTTGTTCTAAAGATTTAATTACGCCAATTTTTTGACGTGTATGGTGGTTGGATAATTTATGAAGGTATCTATCAGTGTGAGTCGCATTTCTGTAAACCTTAAATTAATTTAAATTAACGCGATCACAAAATTTTAAATCAGAATCAATAATCAACCGCAGATTCTTTACAAATGGTTTAGGAATTAACTTTGTATTTTGAAATTCGACATTAAATAAAACCTGAATCCAAAGTAGGGTTTCTAATACGTTTTGTACCAAACTTCAGTTTTCGTTAAGTTTAAAATTGAATTGGAAAATTGCTGCAATTTGGCAAGGTTGTGGTTTATTTTCAATTATACTTCTAAAGGATTTGTAAATTTAAGATATATTTGTGTCATCTGCATATTGATGGTTAGAGCGGTATTCCAATACAGAACGTAACTTATATGTTTAAATAACATATAACACAGGTTCTAAAATAGATCCCTGAGGACACCTCATTTTATGTGTAAAGGACTTGAAACTTGAGATAATTTAACACACTGCGTTCTGTCACATAGATTACATCTAAAGGAACGTTGAGCTGTTCTGTCTAATCCAATAGACTATAATGTATTCTACAGAACTTCGTGGTTTACGGAATCGAATGGTTTAGAATAGTCCAACAACATCAAACAAGTTGCCTATTTGTTGTCAGTATTAACAAACGAAGTCATTAACTACATTATTCAGTGCAGTCTCGCAACTATGTCCAGGTGTATAGCAGATTGAAGATTTGGTAAAATATTATGTTAAGTTAATGTCCTTTAATTTTTCTTGTAGGTTTAAAAACACTCCTAATGCCATGATTAATTAGGATTTTTTAAATTATATCTGTAATGTTGGTTATAAAAGGAAGAAAAGCAGTTCCATCATTAAGCAATGGTTTTTCTTTCTGAACATGTCTGACAGGTGTGATAACATTATTAATATTAGTAAGTGAATATCCATTAGCTTGCAAGGGTTTTGTTAAGCAACATATTTACATTCATCTTTCAAAAATTCAGCATCAAAAGTTGGTGTTGCTCGATCCACTGAAGATTTAATTACACACATGTTTTGACGTGCATAGCGGTTCGATAATTTATGAACGTATCTATCAGCATGTCTAGGTTTTCCTTAAACCTCAAAAGATAATTAATTATTAGTTTTAGATACTGGTATGTCAAGAAATGGTGAACCTCCACTAGTTTCATTTTCCATGGTGAATTGAATGCAAGGATGTATACCGTTTATAAAAATTAAAAATTCGTGTAGTTATTCTTCCCCACGTTCCCAAATCACAAATGGGTCATATACATATATATTCCAAACTAACGTTTTTAGGTGCATTTTGTAACGCTGATGAATTTTTCCATGTAAAAATTAGCTATAACAGGACTAAGAGGGCTGGCCATTGCTACACGATCAAGCTGTTCATAGCGTTTATTATTCCACCGAAAATAAGTCGTATTAGGATAGTGCAGAAAAGAATCCTTTGGAAAAATATGGTGAATATATTCAATCGTTTCTTTTAGTGGGACTAATGTAAAAAGTGAAACAACATCCAAACTGACCATTCTGTCACCCTTTTCAATTTTGAAATTATGTATGCTTGCAACGAGTCGTTAAAATTTTTAATATGATTGGGTGTTTTACCTTAATGCTATAGTCGTTCATATTTAATATAACAGTTGCATTTCGATCATCTGTTTGTAACATTTACTTCAATAACGAATTAACTTTTTCTGAACATCTAGGTTTCATAAACCGTTCTCCTATGAAGCTACTCGGTTTCATAATTCGCAACTGCAAATCATTCAATAATATAGCTTCACTAAAATCTCTATTTTTTTGTTTAATCGGAAGGAAAATAAAATATTGATCGTTAATTTAGTTTCCGACATATAATTATCCCATTTATATTCTAGAAAATACCCAAAGAAAAATTTTAAAGTATTTAGCTTTAAAAATTGATAAAGCATATCCGCCTAGAGGGCTAAATCATGACTGTTTACTAAAACGATTTTGTTTCCGTTTAGAATATCGTCGATCTGAGATTGCGCTTGCCTTTTTATTTAACTTACTCCATAACAAAATCGATTGTCCGCAACTTCTGGAACTAGTTAATTTCTTAGTACCGAGTTACATGTCTCGAAGCAATCTGACGTTTATATATCCGACACCTCGCACAAACATATTACATAGATCTCCTTTCTTTCATATTTAACAAATATATAACACTCTACCAAATACTGTTGATATCAATAATTGATCTGTAACTGAAATTTTAAGTACTCTTTGTAACAGTAGCAATTAATTTCCTTTTGCATAGTATATATGATATTTCTAAGTTTGTAAACTGCATTTATTTATTTATCTATTTATGTTGTCCTGCAATTGAATCTGTTGGGAAATAAATCTATTATTATCGTTTTTTTATTTATTTTTTTATTTTTTATTTGTTAAATAGGCTCCGACTTCTGGGGTCATTTCGCCTATTTTTGGCTTAAATTGATAACGATACAAGTGATCTTAAATAAATAGACACAAACATACATACATACAACTTTAAATTTTGTGATAAAGGTTAACCGCCTTTATAAAACCAAGAGTGTTTTTTTTATATCTACGCTATGTTGCAGGTTTCCATCAACAACGTTACTTAATCTAAAAAGCATCCGCTGAGCATCATATATGGGACAGTCGCAAATTATGTTTGATACTCATCTGGATATTACACTCCGTACATATTGATGCATTTTCATCCAACAGGAGGTGCTTGTGGGTAAGAGAGGTGTGACCAATGTGCAAGCGATGCGCCTTTGTTGCGATTTCTCGATCTGCTTTAAGAGGTGGGTATTGCATTCTACTAGATTTTTTGACATAGTACAAATGTTGTTTTAGATTCTGCCATTTTCTCTGCCATTTATTAAAAATATTATACTCGCGGCTGGAGCTACGGGCAGCCGCATCCTCCTTGTCATTACCAGTCACACCGACATGGCTTGGCATCCACGTGAAAGTTACCCGGCTATGTGACGCGTGGCTAAGTTGTGCAAGGGTACTGAGTTCTCTGGACAAATGGATCAGAAGAGAAATGGTTTAACAAACCTTCCAAGGCGCTACGGGAGTCACATGCTATCAGACAAGATCTGTAGGTCTGCATTGTGAAGGAAAGATACAGAAGAGCTTGCCATAGAGCGCATTGCTCCGCAAAATAAATCAATGTGTTTTTGTTGAGGGACCAGGAATTTACCTCCTCATCTACCACAAACGCAGAGCTTACACCACCACCTGTTTTGGATAAAAAGTTCCTAAATCTTCCAAACGTGGATCCCTCCAACGCAGCTTCTCCAAGGGTAAATTGGTTCTGAGGATGGCTTTGGTGCTCATTACTTTGGCCATGAATTTAGTGAGTGAAAGTGTCCGTCTATTTTTTAATGTGCAGATGCCTGACTCACTATGTATACTCTCGGCAGGGCTTATTGAAAATGCACCCAAACAATACCGTATACCCATATTGTGTATGGGATTAAGTAAAAGAAGTACAAGCTGAGCTGTAGGCGATGCAGTCATAATCAATGCGGGATAGAATTAGAGACCTGTATAAATTTAGCATCGTTTTGGGCTCAGCGCCCCATTTTGTATGTGCCAGTACTTTAAGTATACATTGAGAGTTTTTATATATCTCTTCCTGAGCCCCAAGATATGGTTCTTCCAAGTTAACTTGGAGTCGAAAGTCAGACCCAAGAATCATACTGTTTCAAGACATCGTAATGGCACATTATTTAAGTAGAGTACTGGGTCGTAGTGGGTCTTACGCAGTCTGCAAAAGTGTACACCTATTGTCTTTTCAGATGAAAAAGCAAAACCCACTGACTGCGCTTGCTTGTGCAGTCAGTTGACCGAGGACTGCAATTTGCGCTGGATTTCACCAACGGTTTTACCACGGCACAATAAGGTAAGACCGTCGACATATAGTAAGCTTTCGACATCAGCCTTCAGCTGTTTGGTAATGTCATTAATTGCCGAAGCAAGCAGTGTGCAACTCAGCGTTGAACCTTGGGGTACTCCACCTCAAACTTAGGTAACCTACCACGTAAACCGTATTTATACATTTTTTCCAGTATTCCGTACCTAAAGGTCATGTCGTACGCACCTTTCAGGTCAAAAGATGTTGCGACAAGATGCTCTCTTTTCTTGAAACCACATCAGTCGGTTGTTCATCATTCTTTCTAAAAGTTTTCCCAAACAGGAGGTAAGATTGATTAATCTATAACTACCAGGGAAAGAGGGATCTTTACCTGGTTTTGGAATGGGAACGATGATAGCCCTTTTCCAGTATACTGGATAGACACTACTTCTCCAGAGGTCATTGTATATCGAAAGAAGACAAGTTAAAGAGTTATCAGGTAGATTCTTCAGCATACCATTTTTTATTGCATCTGGTCCAGGGCACGTTACTTTGGTCTGCTTAATTGCCACTTTCAGTTCTATCATGCTGAAAGGTAGGTTATAATAAGGCTGCTGCAGGCATTCAAAATTCTAATAAATCTCCCTGTCACTTTCGCTTTCGACAAACGTTGGTTCATAATTGCTCGTACTGCTAATACGTTCAAAGTGATGGGTTATTAGATTTGCAATTTCTTGGCGGCTTTCAACAACAGTGCCGGGCTCTAAGACAAGTGATGTTCTGAAAAGAGCTCTTGCCAGAGATGGCTTTGATCTGCCTCCAAACGTCATTCGAATCTGTCTCATGTAATGGAAGAGGTATACCCATTCCAGCTTCTTCTTCGATTTTTAAGAGAACTCGTTTACAGTAAGCACGAGTACGTTTAAAAATGATCAGGTTTACCGTACCCATATGCCTTGGAAATTTTCGTAACCCTGCCTTCTTTTCTTTAATTGCATCTCTCACCTCTTGATTCCACCATGCCACGTATCTCTTGAGGAGACGGACAGCCGAGCGAGGTAAAAAAGGCACCAATACGCTTTCGTCGAGATCCATCTTTCTGGTGTATACTTGATCTGTTGCATAATATTCGTTCTTATAATACTAGAGAAGTGATCGCTGTTATGCAAATCACTTTCCATTTGCCAATCCAGAGAGAGTGCTAACGCACTGAAACAGTTGCTCAGGTCGAGTGCGGTATAGTTGTTTGGACGCATGTTGAAATAGGTGGGAGACACACTATTGAGTAAAAGCGGATCATTCCGATTCAATCATCCTTCAATATCGCTTACTTTTGCATCGGTATAGTCACAACCCCACAATAGGTTATTAACGTTGAAATCACACAACAAGGCTAATGGTACAGGCAGTCTATTTAGTTTATTAGTAGTCCAATTTTGAACCGGTAATTAAATGCTGCAAATTGTGGTCTATATTGAAATTCTAATAGTGATGGCTACAGCTTGTAGATCGGTTTTCAAGTAGACTTTTGTATATGGGATGTCATTTTTTAGCAACATCGCAATTCCCCCACAAGCTAACCCCATCCATTGCTTTGCTGACGATAGCACTCTTCACTGTAGTTCATCTCAGTCTACTCATAGTGATAATCCACCTTCTATGTCAAATCAAGAAATTAAAGCTGAAATGGCAAATTCAATCAACAAAGACATTCAACGTATTCTCGAATGGGGAAGCAATAATCTAGTTAAATTTAATGCTAACAAAACTCAGTGTTGCCTTATGTCCGCCAAAAAGGATCGATCATTTCCTGTTGTAAGTATGAATGGCTCAGTTCTTAAGTTTTCAGACTCTATTACTCTGTTGGGTATGACTGTATCTTCAAATCTATCATGGGTTGACCATCTTCTGTCAGCTACCAAAACAGCTGCTCGTAAAATAGGCTTTTTGTACAGATCTAAGCAGTACTTTACCTCTCGACAACTCCTTCTGCTGTATAAGGCCCAAATTCGGCCTCACCTGGAATATAATTCTCACTTTTGGGTTAGTGCTCCCCAATACGCTCTCGATATCGTTGATCGTATTCAAAAGAGAGCGATTAGGCTTATAAACGACCCGTCCTTAACTTCTCACATACAGTCCCTTGAGCATAGAAGGATGGTTTCAGTTCTTTCTTTGTATTATCGTTATTACAACGGCTATTGTGCTGGTGAATTACATTCTTTGATACCATCTCCGGCTATCTTTGCGAGAAACACTCGGTTCGCTCATTCACATCATCAGTATGCAGTACAAATCTCCACTTGTCGTACCAAACGGGCGCAATCCACATTTTTCTACACGGTAGCTGTTCATAGGCATCTATTGGCAACTCATTATCCCTCTATCCATCCTCCTAAGTGTTCCTGAGTGGTTTAGCACGATAGGCCTTATTTAGCCTGTTCAGGTCCACAATCATAAAAAAAAAAGCACGCTGAGCATTTACCACATCCTTACGACTCATGTTAAATATAGTTGTCCAATTCTCAAGAGGGCCTCTTGGAGACAAACACATATAGGATCATGTTTTTGTATCAATAGACGAAGATCACAATATTTTTGTACAACACCACGGCAATTCCATTAAATAAAATAGTTCATGGAGTTAAAATCTAAATAAATAAATAAATAAATAGACTATACAAAAACATATACACATACACACATATATGTACATATATATATATATATATATATATATATATATATATATATATATATATATATATAATATATGTGTGTGTATGTGTCTGTGTCTGTGTCTGTCTGTGTCTGTGTCTGTGTCTGTGTCTGTGTCTGTGTCTGTGTCTGTGGCTGTGTCTGTGTCTGTGTCTGCGTCTGTGTCTGTGTCTGTGTCTGTGTCTGCGTCTGCGTCTGCGTCTGCGTCTGCGTCTGCGTCTGTGTGTGTGTGTGTGTGTGCGTGCGTGCGTGCGTGCGTACGTGCGTGCGTGCGTGCTTGCGTGCGTGCTTGCGTGCGTGCGTGAGTGCGTGCGTGCGTGCGGGTGGGTGGGCGCGTGCGTGCGTGCGTGTGGGTGGGTGGTGCGTGCGTGCGTGCGCGCGCGTGCGCGTGCGTGTGCCTGTGTGTGTGTATAAAAATGTCTTGAACACAAAACATATAAAATGAGTAAATATCTACACATAATAAATAATATTGACAACTTCACGAACCAACAAGTGTCAAGTATATGACAGGAATAATGTAAAAATTGTTATAAATATCACAGTTCGAAAAATCACAGAAACGATCATAGTTCAGTGGATCACAAAGGCACCTTAATTTGTACACGCCCCTTTATAACCCTCCGCAAAGGAGGGGAAATTCTGGGCTTGCTTTCGGTCAGCCCCTCTTTCCAAGTTTAACCTCGGCCACTCTCTCCTCGTCCACAGACGTAACACTGGGGTCTCTGGACTCAGACCTAGCAATAGATGTTTTCCGCTTGGCACCCCTAATCTCAGTGTCCATATTTTCTACCTCAGAGGATGTAGTTGGGTCAGAAAAAGGATTGAAGCTTTTTACGACATGTTTAGATAGGGGTGTAACAGGACGAGGATATGCTTCAAAAGTCTCTTTTTGGGTAACTAAATTAATAATTGTTTGAATCTCCTCTTTTATAACTTTCTTGATTTCAGGGGCAGCAGAGTGAACGAGTATGGCTTCCGGTACTGAAGCGACACGAGCATAGCTATTTCCTGGAGTTACTAACGTATCTACTTTCTATTTTGCTTCCAAGTAGGATAGCCTGTATACCACCTTGGCCTCTTGGATTTTCATCTCCTGTTGAAGCACTGGGCAAGTTGTTATGGATTTGTGCGGCCCTTCGCAATTTGGGCAAACAATGGGCTCTTTGCACGCGGTACCCTCGTGTAGGGATTTCCCACAAACACATCTTCTGTCGTGTTTACAGTTACCAGAGGAATGTCCAAACCTCTGAAAATTGAAACATCTCATAGGGTTTGGGATGTAAGGATGCACCAGGAGGGGATAGAAAGCGGCTTGGACCGTTCTGGGTAACTTCGGGACATTGAAGGTAAGCACATGATTTGCTGTGTTAACAAATTGACCAGCACTCCTTGTTCTTATCCTTATCACCTCAATCACGCCTTGATTTCGCAAATTATTTTTTATTTCGTCAAGGGAACAGTTCAACAAATCTCCATAAAACACAACACCCCTGGATGTATTCAGGGCCCCATGCTGAACACAACCACAACTTCCATTTCATACTGTCCCAGACGTTGTCATTTAATGAGCTGTTTGGACTGCTTGCTTGAAACAGTTTCAACTAATAAGTCTCACTTTGCTTTCTTTATTTCTTTAACTTGGCCTATTAACCCATATGTCTTTGCTTATTAGGAAGGGACTGACGGTAGTAAAGTCGCCTTCCTTCCTTTTTACGACCAGGAACCGGGGTACTGAGTCCTCACCGATACCTATACTTTGAAGCGGAGGGAAAACTTCCCTCGCTCCGTTAGCACCTTTTTCCGCTGGTTACCTACAGCGCCCATTTCTGAGGGTGGGTCCTCTAAAGGATTTAAAGAAACAGACACGCAGTTCCCACGAGAAAGGATGAAATACAAGTCAACCATGGCAGTGCACCCATACCAAAGCAAGACTAGTTACAACCGAAGCTCGGCAGGTGTCCGGATGGCACCGTCCAAGACCAAGTCACGTATGGTCATTCATACATCGGCACGGTTCGCGTTGCACCTTATATTCGGCTTTGTTAACGGGTCAAGGTTCCCAAGACATTAAACAAAAGGCAGAGGGACCAGTAAAATCAATATGACCAAGACTAACGAGAGTCAGGATACTTAGCTTCACTGTTGTTGGCAGCAATGGCTACTGAGTCCCTCAACCACGACAAGGTATGTTCCTTTGAGGGGTATTATTATTCTTATTATTATTGTTATTCTTATTATTATTGTTATTATTATTATTATTATTATTATATATATCAAGATCAAATATAGCACGGCGCTGAAGAAAGTATAAGTTGCTCTTTGGAGGTTTTGCTTTTCGTAATATGGTAACAGTTTTATATCTAACTTCATTCGAAGCATCAAAAGTAAACGATTTGTATAATTCCATGGTGTATTTTTGTATTTATATTCATACAAATCTAACAGTTTCGATAACACTTACAGCTATCGTTCTCAGTGGTAATAAAATCTTTTAGAAATGTTTAAGATGTTGAAACAAATTTTTAAAATATGAAAATTGAAAATGCAAACATACCTAACACTGTTAATAAAATCAGATTTAAGATTTGTTTCTAAAACCTCCTTCTCTCTTTCTGAATGCACGATAATGTATCTTGCATTGAATTAATGCAGTATCATCCTGCCATGATTTTCTCTTCTGACCTTTGCAGAAAATTTTCGTCTCGTCCAAAACCATCGGTGTATATATGTTAATATCTTTTTTGTTCAGAATATTTTCTAAGAAACTCTATCCTCTTGGATCTTACTTTTAGAAACTCTATTAAATGCTTTCTGTTATTGGTGTTTTAAACATAAAAGCAGTTTATATATCCACTTAATAATGGTTCAACATTGTACATCAGGCATTTCTTCTCGGAAGCTATCATTAATTATTCTGCCGATACATCTTTATTATCGCTGTACATTTTATGCACCACTTGTCGTAAACTACTTAGAGTAAGAGGTGTACATCTATTGTCTATTTGCGTAAGTTCTTCAGAGAGGCGTCAGGAAAAGTCGTCATTTTTCTCTCCATACAGCTTGCTGATGTTACCAAAGCTGTCTGCAGTTAGTTTGGGTGCGGAGTTAGACTTTTAGAATGGCCTATCGGTCCTTGGAAGAAAGCGTTGGCTTTTTTTGAACATCTTTTCTACGTCTGTATTTCTTTTGAGCATATTTCTGATTTATTACCGCTTTTTAACTGCAATCTGGGGCCAAGAATGCTTTTGAATGGTACTTTTTGTCTTCTTTGATAGCCGTAAAATAAGAAAAGGTACAAAATGCACTTGGGGTATTGCTCAGACTAAATCAACGTATACACGGATATGGATACCTGAAATGTTTGTGACAGTTCAAAATTATTTTGACAATTTAACCCTCAAGATCACTTAACATTAATTTCCGACTGCCCAAGTCTAGTAAATTTTTGCTTGGTCTATAGCCCAGACTTTACAATCTATTTTGAGATATTTAATTTTTTCCAATTTTAGGGACAAAGTTAGGTGTTGGCGTAAATAACTTATTCAGAAATTAACTCATATCACTGTAAAGCGGACACAACTTTCCCTTAAATGGTATATCAAGGAAATGATAGTATTTGAGTTTCTATTTTTTTCATATTTCACAACTCTGTTTCAACTTTTCAACTATTTCGCGACAGAATCGATCCCTGGCAGAGTACAACATGCTTAGATAGGTGGCTCCGTCTTTTTTCGGGCCACTGCCAATGTTGTCAACAAACCCTGTTTTAAAGGTTTGAAACTGTTTTTTCCTTGAGAATCACATCCGCAAATTAAGCAGCTTAACGGTCAACAGTACGAAATATTGAAATAAGTTTAATAAATATGAAGTATCTACACTAACAGCTAAGTAACACAGTCAACAAATACACAAAAATATAACCACACTAAAGAATTGGCACAATGAAATCCAAGAATGCTCCACTGATTCAATGCACGCAAATAATTTACAGACGGTAGCAGCCCTTAAGTCTCAATGAGCATTGCAAGGCTCTTCCATAAAAATTCATATTAATACTTTGCAACTTAACTCTTTTTTAACTTTGGGAATATTCTGGCTGCATTTTCCTCGATATATGTGTGCAGACATAGCTCGCCACAGGGTAAACTTCTGGATGCAGGATTTGGATACTTCTATATACATAAGTCGAGTTGGGCGGCCTATTTCTACAGTTTTTGCTTTTATAGCGCGACGTTTCGAAGCGAACTCTGGTTTCGTCCTCAGGCTTAATCCTGAGAAGGACTGTTTTTGTACTTCCTTCTCAGGACTAAGTCTGATGACGGAAGCAGGAGTCCGCTTCCGAAACGTCGCGCTATAAAAGCAAAAACTGTGGAAATTGATCGATCAACTCTACTAATATGAAACCACAGTTACAAAACACTTATAATATAGAACTTCTATACAACGTGCCCAAGATAAGGATGAACAGCATGGGGATATTGAAAACGGTAGGAGATACGAAGACGGTTAAATTAGAGAAAAGTTGTATAATTTAGGGTATATTCACATTTAGTTTGCAACAGTTCATTATTGTCTATCGTTTTCGAGATTTAAAACAAAATGCGATTTTTGCTTTTTCTTTTTTCGTAATTCTTTCATTTATTTTAAAACAGTTTTAAAAATCAAAAGTGCTTTATCACTTTTTGAATTCTATTAGATGGCATTTTCAAATTTTTTGTTCGAGAAACCATCATCAACTTCATTTTTTTATATCTCCGCAACCAACGAAACACCTTGCGTTCGATAGTATTTTTTACTACGAATTTAGCCATTTATTACACATTATGGTTTTGAAGCTAATTTTTAAAAAAAATCGAAAATTTAACAACTCCGATCTTTTAAACCTATGTAATTAAAGTTAAATAATTACAATAACTGTTCAAATAGGTTGCGTTATTTTCTAGGCGCAGGTAAGTCCTCTTTACTGAAGAACTTATAACACGGTCTAGCATTTTTGCCGAAATTGTATTAACTGCTACCATAACCGATACTAACAACTGCTCTTCATTTTCAAAACTTCTATCATGCACTTGGTTTTTCAGGTAACCCCACTGAAAAAAATCCAACAGACTTAAATCGGGTGATCGGGCTGGCCAAACTACTACACAGTAAGTTTCAATCCATTTTCCTGTAAACCGCAAAAACATATAGTTCTTTACATTTCTTGAGTTATGTGCTGGGGCACCACCTTGTTGAAACCAACAGTTTTTAACAAGTGCCAGAGTAATTCTTTCATTTATTTTAAAACGTTTTTAAAAATCAAAAGTGCTTTGTCACTTTTTGAATTCTATTAGATGGCATTTTCAAATTTTTTGTTCGAGAAACTGTGTGTATTTTCCAAACCAGTCCTTAGCAAGTTCAGATATCGTTCGGTATTTAACACATTGGCGAACACCTACTTCATTTCTTATCCACTCATAACATCACTTATTTTTTTCAATTATTCGATTTATTTAGGTGAATTTGACTTCTAGACATCACTAAAAGAAATGATTCAGTATTTTTTTACGAAAAAAACAGGTGTCTGCTATTACAGACATGTCCTTATATATTGAAAATTTGTATAGCAGGGACACCCAACTGCTATTGCAGACATGTAATCAAAGGAAAGTCGCTTAAATAAAGAAAAAACTATGTACCCTTTTAAACTTTATTATGTATAAGAAACAAGAAACATGTTCTGAACAGCCTAAAACTAGCAAACTAATGTAAAATTCTAACGAAATAATAGACTAACATTACGAATGAAAATTTGCGAAACAAATTCCAATACATAGCGGGGGCTTATCTTCCCGTCCAGAGCAGGGCCACGATGTATGTCCCCTTTTTCCATTTTTTGAGCGCTGGCGACATCTCCAAAAGTAAACTTTTTCTGTTGTAACCGGCAGGCAACGGAATTTTTTCCAGAATGTGTTGTAAGCGGGTTGAGGTCCAACAGGGGGTAATTTCGAAGATTCTCTAGGTTTATTTATTCGCTCACGTTTCATTATTGTTCGCCCATCTTTTATATTACGTGAATTTCCGAGAAGGCCTTTTATGATAGCTTCTCGAAAACTGAGATTAATTTTTGACTTAGTTAATTCCCGATAAAGAAGGAAACTATTGACAACAGTAACATCTACCATATGGAATTTAACTTTTTTATACCACCTCATTGATTTTCGTGGACAGCTGTAGTAAGAGATCAACTGGTCACTTCTGTCAACTCCTGCCATATTTAGGTTGTATTCGGAAACTTCTTTCGGTTTAGATTTGATTTTGGCATATTAATTAGTTGTCTGGCTCATTTCTGGATGGAATCTGGTGGTAATCATCAATACCTCTCACTTATCTCTCCATTTGGAAACATACACTTTCCCCTTTTGCAACCATTCATGCTCACCTTTCTTGAGCGTCTTGGTGGTGATCTCTTTTTGATTTTCCCTGCGATTTGACCTAAGAGTGCCTGTTGTATATATTTTGCTTGCAAGTAATTTGCTCGATAGCGGGACGCTGTTGTAGTAATTGTCCATAATAGCGTGATGTCCCTTGCCCAGAAAAGGTGAAAGAAGTCTAAATACAAGAGAATGCAACATAGTCATATTGGCTTCTTATTTTTCTTTTTCTTTATAAACATTGATGTTGCACCTTTTGTCGTGCACACCTCGTAAATTTTTTTCTCATATTTGGCTTTTTTTCCTTTGATGTATTGCTTGAATCTCAACCTGCCTCTGTGTAGTAATAATGACTCATCAAGTGACAACGCTTCCTCTGGAGTGTAAGCGCTTTGGTAGTTTCTAAGCAAAATCTTTAATTATTCGCTCACTTTATTGGGTCTGTCAGTTTTGTCTTTGTCATTTGTGCAGTTAAAACATCTAAGCAGCTGTTCATATCGACGCTCCGCCATAACATAGGAAAATACTGGATGGTAATATAATGGATCATATGTGAAAAGTTTCCGCAAAATTGTAAATTTGATTTGTCCTTGCAATAAAGATTTCCCCATAAATTTATACAGTTCTTCTTTGGTAGTGTGGACAAAGCTAGTTGCTCTGGAATATTTAGGTTTGGGGCGATTTGATGTCTCCAGTTTCTGGCCATATGCATTGGTACAATTTAAAAGAAGATTAATAACTTCATCAGTCCAAAGAGACATGACAACTTCCAGTGTTGCAGGTTCATGTTCAAAATGTAGTTGTACTCCTACCGCATGGTGATCGAACTGAAAGTCGGGTATATCGTCGTATGTCTCTTCCCAATCATCACTTTCATCGGAACTAGAATCTTCAGCATCTGCTACAGTTTGACTTACGACAGGATCTACGACACGTGGTGGAGTTGGATTAGGATTAGAGTCGTCGGATGAGCCAGCAGAAAAACTATCATTTGTTGGGGAATAATCTAGGTCTCTATCATCTGATACAGCAAATGGGTCTTCCTCGGCGGAGCTGTAGGTCTCCTGTTCATCATTTTCATCCTCTGACTCTGTTTCAACTTCATCATAAAGCCTTAGTAATTTGGATTCCTCATTGGAATCCATTTTTTCAGGACCTGAAAAATTATTGTTTTTTCATAATGCAATTACTTTGGCCGCGTATAAATTTTTATCTTACAAAAAAATGCTTTCTAACAAAAATCAATTCTTATTTTTCAAAAATATCATATTTTATTCGGATTAGAATTGAAAGCTACTTTTGAGACCTGTCCATTATTGTTAGTGACATAATTTCGTTGGTCTATCAAACGTAGAATTTCGTTAGTCGTCGTAAAAGTGACGTTTTTACTCAAAATGTATGTAAATCTTTTCTAAATTAGTTTAGAGGTAAATGCAAGCACAAAAATTTCTCAAAAATAATGAATAGATAACTAAATATACTCACTGCTGCTGCAAAAATGGCGTATCAGACCGATCGACGAACTCAAAACGTTTGAAAATTCTCAGAAGCATAACAAACACCCTAACCATATAATCGCCATGGGAAGAATGGCTGCTTTAGCAGACGTGACGCACGCGGAGCGACTGTAGTGGGCCCAAGGTCAAATGAAATGTCTCTGTGGGACACTTTCCTGACAACAAAATCCATATCTTAGGGACACTACCCTTCACCTTTAATGCATTTCATATTAGTATTAAGCCTGCTATTTTCACTGAACCAAAAATCGTCTGCAATCGCAGTCCTGTCTCTACACATGGGTCTGCAATTGCAGACACGTCCGCCAATGTGTTAAATTGTTGTGCTAAATAAAAGGTCCTGTTATTCTTCGTCCCAAAATGCCCATCCACTTATTAAATCCAAATCTATGTTGATGCCTTGATTCTTTTTTTAAGTAAGGATTTTGTTTTGCTCAATAGTGTTTGTTACG
Organism: Vesta saturnalis; assembly: GCA_036346205.1. Lineage (NCBI taxonomy): Eukaryota > Metazoa > Arthropoda > Insecta > Coleoptera > Lampyridae > Vesta > Vesta saturnalis. The sequence continues at coordinate 121,463 of JARFJB010002012.1, read as the reverse complement.
TCGCTTCGGTTGAAAATTCCATTGTAGGTTATCACGCTTTCGTCAGACCAAATTATTTTAAAAAGAAAATTTAGATCTTCGCCACATTTTCCAGTATATCATTCGCAAAAACTTCCTCGCCACTCCTGATCAGCTGTTCTAAGACTCTAACAAACTCGAAATTTATATGAATGAACTTATTCTTATTTAAAATGAATTGTGCTGTAGAATTAGCTATACCAGCACGATGTTCAGATTGTCTTGTCGATATTTAAAATGTTTAAAAATGTTTAAATGTTGTCCAAAATTTTGTTATTATATCACTTTTATTTTAGATGCCGGATCAAATTTAAATTATTTAGAAGAAGTTGTACCAAGAAATAAAACACAGATAACCAAATAAATGTGATTTTAATTTGGTAGCACGTAATCAAATCAAGTTTGATTAAACGAAAACTTTTAACAGAATCGTAACACAAATTAACTCGTACAATATTTTCCGAAAACTAACAGGTATCTGAGACCGAACTATTTAATTTAATCGCCGGTATAAAAACAATTGCTCTCGAATATTTTCTTCGTTAATTATAACTTTCTTTACGATAATTAAATTAGGTTATGAAAACTTTCTTATTACACAAATGCACAACACTGCTTTAACCTTTTTTTTTAACTTTGAACAAATTCTAGAGAGAGAGTACTTCCAGGTCAATTCCTTTTATACCTTTTTGGTTGTTACTAAAAATTCAATTTTTTTTCAGCCATTTTACCTAAGTAACTAAGGCTCTGATTGGTTGACCCAATTTGAAATTTGGACTAAAATAGAAATATGGCCATAACTTTCTTATATATTAACGGATCTAAAAACTAACAACAGAAATAAAAACTACATAAAATTTCGAACAAAAAGACACCTAACAAGCTATGGTTCCTAAAAATAATATGCGAAATCACTTAATCTAAATTGAATTTGCTTAAAACTACCTAAACTTACAAGCTACACTTAATCTAATTACATAAACGGAATCCTAGGAAAATTTTACATAAGAACACGCACTTTTTGAGTTAGAAATCTCGAATTTAAAGAAATTTTATGTGTATGTAAAAATATTCAAAATTCACATTAAAGCCTAATAATATAAAAAAACTATAAATTTATGCAAAAAACCTAGAAATTATAACCTAACCAAACTTAAATCTAAAATAGCAAATAACTTATATTTAAAAATGTTTTTATCACTCAAAATGTTATGTTAGAGGTTTGTAATACTTGTCTTTATTATTTTCACTGTTCATTTCTAATGCATTGTGTCATATAGTGTTGCATTAAAAAGGTCTCTTCGTCTAACACACTTACTGGAATTTCCATTATAAAAATGTATATAACTATGAATGTCTTTATGTTAAACTGTTCTATGCATTGTTCTTGGTGTTAAACTTATATCACAATGTTTGTCACAGAGTTGAATCCAGAAATATGTGAGAAAAATGTCTAATATGTCCATATTATAACCCTTTTATGAAATTTTCACATTTCCTGCATTCTAAAACTATTTACACAATATCCCTAATATAATCCTAGCTATACAATTTATGTTTAAACACCTGTAAAATGTTCACTTGCCAAAATACCCTCGAAAAATTGACTTTTATTGAAATAAAGAAAATACTAAATTGACTTTACGAAAATAAGTGTATTTAACATTCTTGACATTTTTGTTGGCAGCACAATGCTTTTTATGATGAAACCAAACTATATAAATAATATTCAGACTATTTTGTACAAAACAAATCTACTTTAAACACATCGTGAACCAGATTTCTATCAAACAATGTCTCGCACATGTATCGAGCTTGAAATCACCCCTTTTTATAACTAAATTAACATTTAAACTGTCCGATCCTTCTTTTACTTCTTTCTGAACATCTCAATATATATATATATATATATATATATATATATATATATATATATATATATATATATATATATATATATATATATATATATATATATATATATATATATATATATATATATATCATTCAATCATTTAAAGTGATCCACTTATTAATATATTAAGGAAACCCACAAGTGCATTAGGTCACGTACACTTTCCCTGCAAGATCACATTTCTGAGAAACCAATTTTCAAGGACAAAGGCGATGTTCAAGCAATTATGGTCGGCTCATAATTCATAGAAATCAGCTGAATGGGGTATTCAAATAAACTTTTCAAGGTGCAGGGGATTCTACTTTACAGGGTTAGGTCACCAAACTGGTTGAAACCATATGTCGGGAGGTCAGATTTAGCAGCATTCCTAATCAATGACGTCACTTGGCTTTCAATCAAGCAATTATTGACTGGGTCAAGGTCATGTATTAACCTGCAGGGGTATCCCGATCTAATCCAATCTTCTCCGATTGAAAATCTTATTCTGACCAAGTCGAGGTCATAATTTGTAGAAATTTAAAAATAGACTGTTAACTAGGTCAATACCCAAAACGTATTGGCATCAATTTTCGCACATTGCATACGTATATTCCTCAAGGTCCCTATTTTTCACGTCCAAGTACATGGTTTTTCAAGGTTGTACACATTACCTATATCGAAATATGTGGTTTTCAAGGTCATCTCATTGTCTGCGTTGAAGTACATGGTTTTCAAGGTCCTCTCGTACACCGTGTAAAGTATATTCTTCAAGGTCACCAAGCAATTCCTGATCAAGTCGATGTGCTAATTCTTGGAATTCTCAAGGTCAGAGGTGTTAAATAGACTATAAAGTTGTAGGTGTGGGGGATTCTATTTTCAGGTAGAGGTCATGTGTTGGGAAATCTTAAAGGTACAGGGGCAGCAAGGTCACGTGGCTTTCAAGGAGGATATTCTCAGCTGAGTCGACGTGTTAATTCAGTTATTACAATCCTCAAGGTGGTCTGAAGGATATTCCTAGAAATCAATTCCTAATCAATAACCACTCAGTGACTGTTGTATAAGTCTTAGAAGTTATTACAATTCCTAGAAATCTATTCTCAAGGTCAATGGTGTTATTTCCACGTAACCCCACCATTTCAAGCTCAATCCTGAGAAATCAATTTTCAAGGTCTGGGGGGCATTACAGTTGAGACATAATGTCGTCTATGCTAAAAGGTTGGTTAAATTGTTCTTGTATTGCCCAAATTGACTAATTCAAGGTTACAATTTATTGGTGTCTTATTACAATCAGTTCGCGGGCAGATGTTGTTTATGCTAATAAGTGTAGGTCAAGGTTAAGCGATTATTTTATTGGTTCTGTGTGTATCTATGTTTTGACGTTCACCTCACGTTTTTTTACGTTTGCTTGATGGTTTTTGACGTTTCCTTGGCGTTTTTTGATGTTTCTTTGAGGTTTTTTGACCTTTTTAAGGTTTCCTTGACGTTTTTTTTTTACTTTTTCCTGACGTTTCCTAATGTTTTTTGATGTTGCTTTGGCGTTGTGTGTGTGCAGGCGAGAATTTTTCAAAGCCAAAGTCACATCCCATTCAAGGCGAGCGAGACATGTCAAATCGACATTTCGTGGTCGGCATTTTGCAATTCTACCCGCATGCATATGAAGAAGGACATGTTGTTTACGTTAATAAGTAGGTAAAGGTTAAATAATTGTGTTTGGAAATTTTCTAGGTCTCCAAGCAATTTGATTGTCAAGACGATATGTGTTAACCTACAGGCTATCCCGATCTTACCCGGTATTATCCGACCTTATCCGATCGAAATTTTTCTAGGTCACTAAGCAATTTAGTCGAGTCAAGGTGTTAAATCAATTATTAGATCAACCTGCAGGACCAATTCTAAACGGTTCATAGAAACAGGTTGTTATCGTTGAGGAATGATGTTGTCCATGCTAAAAGGTAGGTTAAGTGGTTCCTGTATTGGTTAAATTGTTTATAATAATAAAGGAGTATGTGGATTCATAATTCTAGTATCCTAACCAGGAGCTGGCCCGTTTTCCCCAAGAACTGGATCCGTTTCCCAAATACAAATAGACGTTTCCTAACGTTTTCGGTCTTCTGGTTGGACGCTGGATCCTACATGTGGGTGATTAAGTTTAGGATATAGAACCGATCCTGATCCACAGCATACGAATTGAAGGTTAGTTAATCCGCCGTGCAGTACGCGCTCCCCGCTTCAAGGTCAAAACTCGTCGATTTCTAGAAGTTATTACAATTATAGGAAATCAAGCTGGTCTGCAAGGGTATTCTTAGAATTCCTAAGGTTAAACAGTGCTTCCATTGGTTCTGTGTATGTACATATCCATGCATCTATGTTTTGGTGTTTGCAACGTTTTACATTTTTTTTATGTTTTTCGGCGTTTCATGATATTATTTCGAGGTTTGTGATGTGTTTTCCAGCCATTTCGTGCGTATGGGGTATGATTAGAAATCTAAAGATAGAAGCAATTTGTGGAAACATGAAGGTTGTTTTGGGAATAGTAGTAGATAGGCTACCCCACTTCTAATCCACTTTTGTCACTAGATTTGTCACCAGATTTGGAAAAAGTCACCAGAAAAGTCACTAGATTTCCAGGTTGGTAACATTGCCTATTTCAAGGTCACCTCGGCCACGTGCTAGGGAAGGTTTGTAACCCTGCCAAGTCAAGGCCACGTGGTAGGAAGGGTTTGTAACCCTGCTTCTTCAAGGTCAACCTCGGCCACGTAGTAGGAAAGGTTTGTAGCCTTGCTAAGTCTCTTCAAGGCCACGTGGTAGGAAAGGTTTGTAACCTTGCTAAATCTCTTCAACGCCACGTGGTAAGAAAGACTTGTACTATTGCCAAGTCTCTTCAAGGTCACCTCAGGCCACGTGGTAGGAAAGGTTTGTAACCTTGCTCAGTCTCTTCAAGGTCATGTTGTAGGAAGGGTTGGTAACCCTGCTAAGCTCTTCAAGGCCACCTCAGGCCATGTTGTAGGAAAGGTTGGTAACCCTGCTAAGTCTCTTCAAGTCCACGTGGTAGGTTGGTAACACTGCTAAGTCAAGGCCACGTGGTAGGAAAGGTTTGTAACCCTACTTTCTTAAGGTCACCCTCGGACACGTGGTAGGAAAGGTTTGTAACCTTGCTAAGTCTCTTCAAGGCCACGTGGTAGGAAAGGTTTGTAACCTTGCTAAGTCTCTTCAAGGCCACGTGGTAGGAAAGGTTTGTACTCCTGCTAAGTCAAGGCCACGTGGTAGGAAAGGTGTGTAACCCTGCTAAGTCTCTTCAAGGTCATGCTTGCACCAGTTCTTCAAGGCCAGTAACTAGAAAAGTCACTAGAAAAGTTACTAGATTTCTTGTCATTGATTGTCCACGTCAATTGTAGGTTATCTGCATCCTCAAAGTCATCACATTGCCCTCGGTCTCAAGCCCTGAGGTGCATGTTCCAAGGTCATCAAGCAATGTTTACTATGGTCACGCCCCTAGCAAACAGCCCTGAAGTGGTTCCGTTCCCCAAAACAGGTAGCCGTTTCCTAAAACAGGTAGCCGTTTCCTAAAAACAGGTAGCCGTTTCCTAAAACAGGGGGTCCGTTTCCTAAAACAGATAGCTGTTTCGCAACCGTTTCCCCCATACCAGAGAACAAACGCGATCTATTGTTTAGGTCGAGTTATAAAAATAGATTGTTATCTACATCTCAATTCTGAGAAATCAAGAACAAAGGGGGCCCATTGTTCTAGCCAACGGTTCAAAGTCTATGCTTACAATTTTCAATGCCACATGAGAGAACAAAGACGATCCATTGTTCCGCTATAATTTCTAAAAATAGATTGTTATCTCAATTCTAGGAAATCAAGAACAAAGACGTTGCATTGTTCAAGCAAGCCGACGGTTCAAAGTCTATGCTTACAATTTTCAAGGTCACACGAGAGAACAAAGACGATTCATTGTTCCGTTATGATTTCTAAAAATAGACTGTTATCTCAATTCTAGGAAATCTTGAATAAAGGCGATCCATTGTTCTAACCAACGCTTCAAAGTCTATGCTTATAATTTTCAAGATCACACGACAGAACAAAGACGATCTATTGTTTTGGCTGAGTCATAACTTCTGAAATTCTAGGAAATCAAGAACAAAGACGATGCATTGTTCAAGCCGACGGTTCAAAGTCTGTGCTTACAATTTTCAAGGCCACATGAGAGAACAAAGACGATCTATAGTTTTAGCTGAGTCATAGCTTCTGAAATTCTAGGAAATCAAAAACGAAGACGATGCATTGTTCAAGCCGACGGTCAATTTTCAATGCCACATGAGAGAACAAAGACGATCTATTGTTCCGCTATAGTTTCTAAAAATAGATTGTTATCTCAATTCTAGGAAATCAAGAACAAAGACGATGCATTGTTCAAGCCGACGGTTCAAAGTCTATGCTTACAATTTTCAAGACCACATGAGAGAACAGAGACGATCTATTGTTTTGGCTGAGTCATAGGTTCTGAAATTCTGAGAAATCAAGAACAAAGACGATGCATTGTTCAAGCCGACGGTTCAAAGTCTATGCTTACAATTTTCAAGGTCACACGAGTGAACAAAGGCGATTCTTTGTTTTGGCTGAGTCATAGCTTCTGAAATTCTGAGAAATCAAGAGCAAAGACGATGCATTGTTCAGACTGATTAGGTCATCTAACAAGTAAAATTTTTTTATAAAACTTATAATTTTTTAACCATAATGTTCATCTATATATACAGATAAAAAATCAATTTAAGTAAATATACATATTATGGGAAGTTTGATGTACTTAACATTTTGTAATACCTTTGCTGGATCATGTAACATTTAGTGCATCCAACCATATGTAAACATGCTCATTTCGAAAATAGTGTTTAGTCGTGGTGGGGTTGTGGACAAGTCATGAAAAAAGCAATAAAATCACTCCTGGATACTTCATGTAGTAACAATATGAATAATAATTTTGTTGTTCATGCTGTCAAAATAGTGATGGTAGTAGTAGTGGTAGCAAAAATGAAGAGAACCAAGATGAAGGTTACTCCGATTGGTCATCATCATTTCAACATAGGGCTGAGGTGTATAAACAGGCAGCTAATGAATACTTAATAGATTGTGCTTCCTATAAACTATCGAACGATACGCATATTGAAATTGGGTACAGTACACACCTTAACCTTGCACCAGTAGTGCGTATGGGATGTGGCAACAGCGATAATGTGGTATTAGACGTGAAGGAATGGAATGAACTTCTAAGATGGTATTCATATGTAGAAATACAATTTCCCCGATCCCAAGAAATTGAAAGCCAAATTGATTGGTCACATGTAAACGAGGAAGATATAATACATGAGCAAGATTACGAATCTCTATCTAGCAATCTCGGTATTTATTACAATTGGGAATTGATTAAAGGATATGAGAGAATTTTGAAAACTGTTATGATAGAAAACTACAACTGTTGTTCGTGTACATTCAATGCCCACCACGTAGAAGAACTATTCGATTTGGAATTTCTTGAATCTTACAATCTGGTAAGTTTCTATGAAAAATTCATACAAGTGGTTGACTACCGTCGTTTTCGTGAGAAGTAATTCGGTGATGACGACATTTATAAAGACATTCATGATGTTATAAATGCCAAATATAATATTAATTCACATAACACTGTATGCTTAATGGAAATATTGTACTACCGCCCTAAGTATAGCATTTACTAAAAATAAAGTTTTTACACGATTTTAGGTATAAATACCTTGTCCTATCCCTCAAGGTGAACAATGATGGGTAAGAAGCGGAAGAGTGCAGGTGGTTTAGTTAATACACTAATTAATAAACTTCCGGTGGAATTGTATTTACCCGGTTACCAGCATTGTGGTCCCGGTACAAAATTAGAGAAACGACTAGCACGCGGTGACCCCGGTATTAATCAATTAGATGCGCAGTGCAAACTGTATGATATCAGTTATAGAGACTACCAAGATTTAGAAAGTCGACATAGAGCAGATAAAATTTTAGAAGAAAAAGCTTGGGAACGCTTTAAATCAGCACACGCAACACTAGGTGAACGAGCTGCAGCTTTAGCAGTCGGTACCACCATGAAGGCAAAGATAAAATTTGGAATGGGGTTTAAACATCGGTCCAAGAAGAAGAATGGTGAAAGTTTATTGCATGTACGAAAAACAATAGCTAAAGAAATGAAAGCTAACGGAGATTTCACCGACACAATAAAGTCAGCACTGTCAACGGCAAAACGTGTAGTAAAAAGGTTGGGGAGGCGTAACATTGCTTGATCACCTTGAAGCATGCATAGGCAACATTTCAGGGCTTGCTTAGGTTTGTAATAAGTCTCGAACAATGTCTCAAAGTAAAAGGATCCTGATATGAAGACTTTAAGGGAAGCTGAATGTATGGCTAGTAAACATTATAATGAAGCGAATACCTATAAAGAAAGATGATGATGTGTCGTGGACCACATTAAACGAGAATCAGTTGAAGGAAATTGAATGTGAAAAACAAATAATAAATAGATATGATCCAGCAAAGTTACTACAAAAGTGACTGTCACTTCTCATAATATGCATATTTACTTAAATCGATTCTTTATCTGTATATAGATGAATATTGTGGTTAATAAATTATAAGTTTTATAAAAAATATTTTACTTGTTAGATGACCTAATCAGTCTGAACAATGGATCGCCTTTGTTCTAGATTTCCTAGAATTTAAGAAGCTATGACTCATCCAAAACAATGAATAACCTTTGTTCTCTCGTGTGACCTTGAAAATTATAAGCATAGACTTTGAAGCGTTGGTTAGAACAATGGATCGCCTTTATTCTTGATTTCCTAGAATTGAGATAACAATCTATTTTTAGAAATTATAACGGAACAATGAATCGTCTTTGTTCTCTCGTGTAACCTTGAAAATTGTAAGCAAAGACTTTGAACCGTCGGCTTGAACAATGCATCGTCTTTGTTCCTGATTTCCTAGAATTGAGATAACAATCTATTTTTAGAAATTATAGCGGAACAATAGATCGGTTTTGTTCTCTCATATCGCCTTGAAAATTGTAAGCATAGACTTTGAACCGTTGGCTAGAACAATGGCCCCCCTTTGTTCTTGATTTCTCAGAATTGAGATGTGGATAACAATCTATTTTTATAACTCGGCCTTTGTTCTCTCGTATGGGGGAAACGGTTTCGAAACAGCTATCTGTTCTGGGAAACGGACCCCTGTTTTAGGAAACGGCTACCTGTTTTAGGAAACGGCTACCTGTTTTAGGAAACTGCTACCTGTTTTGGGGAACGGAACCACTTCAGGGCTGTTTGCTAGGGGCGTGACCATAGTAAACATTGCTCGATGACCTTGAAACATGCACCTCAGGGCTTGACACCGAAGGCAATGTGATGACTTTGAGGATGCAGATAACCTACAATTGACGTGGACAATCAATGACAAGAAATCTAGTAACTTTTCTAGTGACTTTTCTAGTTACTGGCCTTGAAGGACTCGTGCAACCATGACCTTGAAGAGACTTAGCAGGGTTACACACCTTTCCTACCACGTGGCCTTGAAGAGACTTAGCAAGGTTACAAACCTTTCCTACCACGTGGCCGAGGGTGACCTTGAAGAAGCAGGGTTACAAACCTTTCCTACCACGTGGCCTTGACTTAGCAGGGTTACCAACCTACCACGTGGCCTTGAAGAGACTTAGCAGGGTTACAAACCTTTCCTACAACACGGCCTGAGGTCACCTTGAAGAGACTTAGCAGGGTTACCAGCCCTTCCTACAACATGACCTTGAAGAGACTTAGCAAGGTTACAAACCTTTCCTACCACGTGGCCTGAGGTGACCTTGAAGAGACTTAGCAGTAGTACAATCCTTTCCTACCACGTGGCCTTGAAGAGACTTAGCAAGGTTACAAAGCTTTCCTACCACGTGGCCTTGAAGAGACTTAGCATGGTTACAAACCTTTCCTATCACGTGGCCGAGGTGACCTTGAAATAGGCAATGTTACCAACCTAGAAATCTAGTGACTTTTCTGGTGACTTTTTCCAAATCTGGTGACAAATCTAGTGACAAAGGTTAATTAGAAGTGGGGTAGCCTATCTACTAATAGTAAATAAGCGTTGCTATTGCACAATTGTAACAAGAGAATCAGTTCGTGAAGACAAGAGGGTTATCTATGCTAAACGTATATCGAGGTTCCTGTATTGGCTAAATAGTATGCTTACAGTATCGTACTATCCTAACCACCAGCAGGAGGTAGTTCCTGCAAGACAGATAACCGTTCCCCAAATACAGACAGTCGTTTCCCAGCACAGCTAACCCAGTAGTCGTTTCCCCCACAGAAAACACATTGAACCAGGCCGTGCAGGGATAAAGTTTATTCATCTGAGGGGGTTAAAGTTTATTGGCCGGAAGGATATTATATTCTTAAAAGCAACCCATGGGAAGGTTGATGTTTATGCTAAAAAGGTTAAGTGGTGTCTAAATTGAGTCAACTTTTGCCGGAATTCTTATAAATCTGAAAATTGCTCAAGGTACAGATAGAAGACAGTTTTTATATTTATAGAAAAGCTGAATAATCCGATTAAATCACCTACTTTTAAAGGTAGCTTTTCCAATAGATGCTGAATTTAGTCAACAGGGTTATCGTCCATGGGTAGTTTTTAGCAAATTCTAAACCGTTTTCGATGAGAATGACTTTTTGTGGGTCTGAAAAAGCTGGACAAAAAGCAGTAAATGCAGAGGAGTGAGCGATTGGAGACGTTAACAATGCCAATAAAACTCTATTTAGAGTGTTATATAATGAAAATAGAAAATGATGAAACTGTGCATTAGCAATAAGGAATATGTAAATATAGTGTAGTAAAGTAAAATCACGAAAGGTTGAGATGTATGGTGAACGTAGTGTTAGCAACGCAGCAGTTTAAATGTGCATTACCTCAGCGCTTTTACGAGTATTTCAAAGAAAAAATGTATAACGCTGCTAAATACAAAGGATGTGTTCATGAGTAGTTTGGGCGCAGTTAGAAAACCAAAAAACATAGTAGTGTCCCCAACCATATGTAAACATGCTTTGACTACTATCATTTTACAAAGAGTGTGTTTATTGCTGACAAATGTCAAAAAGCTTCTGTAGTACTAGTATTTTGGTAGTATTCTATCCTCGTGCAGTCAATCCATCAAGGTTAAACTGTTCTTTATTGGCTCTGCATATCTATGTTTGGGCGTAGGAGCTTTTTGACAAACGTCTAGTCATTAGTACAGAATACTACCATCCTAGGATTTTATCCGATATCAACCTTCTTCCTCCAGATGGGAAGGTGATATATATTTTGTACAATATGCTATCGAAACACTGATCTAGGAAATATGGTTTGATATGAATTAGTTCCAGGAAATCTTATGTACGGATTTTCAGGGAATCAATGCATGGTCTCGTTAAAAAAACTAATGTAATCTCCCACAAGGAGATAGAACCCCTTTCCCAACTGACGTACGTTGGAACCGGCTTTAAACAGGCGAAATTGGACAATATACAACGTATAAAAGAAGAGTGTACAGATTTATTGGAAAAGAACAAACAGTGACAGAGTTTAATAAATTTCCAAATGGCATTCATGCTAACTCTCTAAAAATTCTGTTATTATTGAAGCGTTATAATGAAAAAATACAATGACTTAGATTTTTATAAAGGAGATTTGAGTCGATTTTTCGCAATGCATGGCCTTTTTGAAAAAATGTATAATTATCAAGATTTAGCCCAAAACCTTAAAAGAATGACTAAATGTTGACGTTTCACACCTCAAATTCATATTCAGCGACCAGAAAAACATAAATTAGTACTATACCGAAATTGACTAACATTGGACTTAAACGAGCAAACAATGGCAGTTATATAAATTGCAGTGCAGAAATGAAGTAAACAAAGTAAATTTGATGTACTATTCCCAATGTTTCTGTCAATTAAATAAATAAAATTTTTATATGAAATATTGTAAATGATCCCTAAATTAATAAAAAAATCGATTTAGTTATAGATTTATTGGTTTTAATAAATCATATTTCTAGAGAAAGAGACGTGATTGTTTTTATATCAATAAATCGCATTTATGCATATGTTAACTAAAATTTGTTTTGTTAGTAAAGCGTTATAGTGGTTTTTTATTGTTTAAAGTAACATAAAGGTTTGCTTTCTTTATGTCTATTTTAAAACTATACATTGTATATAAGAACTAGCACGTTGTCAAAATGCGAATGTAGAATGTCAATATAGTTATCTGAGGGAACAGAATTAGGTATTAAACAGATTACAGAAATAAAATTGTGTTGTATATTGCAATTAGAAAATATAGACTCGTTGCACATGTCTAATTATTGGTTAACAAAGAGAGCTAACAATGTTTGGATTTAAAATAGACACAAGAATTGTAATGTTGCTTAAATAACATTTATATAAAATTTTTTAATGACCCCTAGATTAATAAAAAAATCGATCGATTTAGTTATAGATTTATTGGTTTTAATATATACAGAACGCTAGACAAAGAAATTTGCTTGTTTTTGTATCTATAAATGGTTTTTCATTATTAGTAAGTTTCATAAGAGGTTTTCTTTGTTTTAAAGGGGATACAATAAGCTCGCATTCATATATAATGTAATTTTGAATAAATGGTTTTTATTATTATTAGGCGTTAGAATAGGTTTTCATTATTTTAAATCAGCCTCACATTCTTAACGGTGATGTAATTAAAAAAAAATGTACTTTAACAATTAAGCAGGCCATTAACTATTAGCAAATAATAATCTGTAACACGATACCCCAGCGGGTGACCTTGAGAATAATTGTAATAACTAACTTGGCTCAGGCAAAAATTGATGACCTTGATCCTGAAAAGTAGAATTCCCCGTACCCTGGAAAGTCTATTTAATACCCCTGACTTGAGAATTGTAATAACACCTCAGGGCTTGAGACAGAAGTCAATGAACTTCCTGGAATTCAGGGGGGGCGTAATCTTGAAAATTTCACCTTGACCATTTCCTGGCCTTGAAGACATGCACGGAACGTGGCCTTGAAAAACCTTGTGCTTTTGAAGTAGGCAATGTGATGTCATTGAGGAATATATGGAGGTAATGTGTACGATGACCTTTAAAAACCATTGATCTTGATCTAGACAACATGAAGGGGAGCCAATGACCTTGAAAACTAGTCTAGTAACCTTTATAGTTATTTTAATGACCTTGATCTTGAGGAATATACCTTGATGCAGGTAATGTATGTGATGACCTTGAAAACCATTGACCTTGATGTGTACAATCTGTACGGGAAGGTGTATTATTATCAAAATTGAGCCAGAAGTGCAGTAGCTATTCTACTTAAATGTAGAAACGACGAAAAAAGAAAAACCCAAAAATTTTATTTTGTTTTAAATCTCGGAAACGATAAAAAACAATTCACTTTTACAAACTACATGTGAACATGCCTTAAATCGTACTTTTCTCTAATTTTACTGCCTTCGTATCTCTTGCCGTTTTCAAGATCGCCATGCTGTTAATCCTTATCTTAGACACGTTGTATACCACATTTAGTTGTTCTAAAACTGTAAGCATTCTCAAAATTTCCAACTGACTATTTGAAACGCTCATATAACTCTGCAAAAAGCAGAATTATAGCTTGTATATTTGACACAACTGTAAATGTTATGAAAAACATAGTTTTTCTAATTCGAGCTCAGGCGCGTTGCTTTCAAAGTTACGTCCTATAATAGAAATTTGTAGATTTCCACTTCATATGTCGCAAAAGGCCGACTACGAGATGGAATAGGTTTCACTTGGTTATACCTCGGTATTACATACGGCAAGAAAATATCGGAATAGAGGAGCTATTTTACTCCACTATACAGCAAAATCTTCCATCCGTATTTTATTAATCACCTTATAAAAACTACACTAGTTTCCAAAAATGATTCACATATTAGTTTCAATTGGAAAATGTATCTAGCTATTAACGCTCTTAAGGATTGTAAGAAATTGGACATTCCGAAATTGTTTTCATATCGAAAATTGAAAGTATTAATAAAAATATTAATCTAATGGTCCCCGTGTTTACTTAATTAAAATAAAAGCCGCGGATACTTTCTAAATCGATAAACAGAAGTATATGTAATTAATATTTAATAAAGTAAACATTATTTGACGCTTTACTCAAACATTATTTTTCCTCTTGTTTAGTGTACTTGAAGTTCTTACATCAAATGAATGTTTAATAAACACTGTTGCTCGTAGTTTCAAACTTTCACAGCAGATGTCGCGCAAAAATACCCTATAAACTAAATCGATTTCACCTGTCGCTTTAAACTCATTTCAACTTCAATATTGAGGACACCCTTGAAAATAAAATTATTTTTAAATAAAGGCGTATACAACTGAAATACAGAACTTCTTTCTCGTAAATGCAGACAAAATAGAGACCTAAGGTAATTAACAATAACAAATGGATTAGTTGCATACTCAAATAAAAATAATTGGCTTAATATCAACAAGTGTTTTTAATTTTCATTCTACACATTTATTGCTTTCTATAGTTTTTATGCAATGTTTTGACTTCTCTAGAACAGATTCAAGTTGTTTTCGAATGTATTACATGACTATTTACCGAATTTGTCTCTTATTTTAGTAGTTTTGTTTTCATTACCTTAATAATGCCCATTAGCCATTTGTTGCTATAAATAAACACTGGAACTTTCTTGTAATCAAGTACGCATCATTAGATACAGAAGTAAAATGTCAGGACCTTTAAAGCATGCAAACGTATTATTATGTCTGTTTAGTCTTAATTACTATAATAAATATTTGAGAGTTAGTCCAAACCTTGAATGCGTTAGTAATAATTAAAACACAATTTAAATCTATTTTGATTGCAATGGTCCATACGTGTAGCATTATGGAAGAAAGATAGTATAAATAAATATATGAATAAATATATCTTCACATAAGGACACTGATATGTTTAGAAGCATTAGAATAGTTTGAAATTTTTTTTTTTTTTTGGCTGGTGCTCGAAACTAGTACGGTTATCTAACCCACAAATAAACTGATCACAGTGGAGCGTCTTTTAATGCTTTGTTTCTTGCCAAAATACCACCAGCAGTTCTTAAAGGAATTATGCCAGAGTATACCTTTATTGAAACTACTAACATTTAATGTACGGTGAGCACGTTGGAATGCATATCGTTAGTATTTCTTGGTGCGCCAAAAATTCCACTATCAAGACTGATTGTTCCCAAAATACGACACTCCGTTGTGCAGTATTGGCATTATACCATTATTACATTACTAGAGCAGTGGCAAACGGTCGTGTCGCTTCAAGCCATAAAATAAGAAATTCACTAACAGACTTGATAAATCTGGAATGCTAGAACTGTGACAGGACGTGTAACAAACAGAATACACCCACGTACCACAAAAAAGTAAATATTATATACAGCGTGTCCCTGAAAGGTCTTTACAACGCTATTCGACATAGAGTACATCTCAAAATAAGTCGATTTAGCTAAACTTAGCTTATTCCAAAATAAATCACACTTTCTTTAATATCTATCGACTAATTTAAACTAATTTTACGAAATTTGGTATACAGGAGTTTCTTGGGATGAGAAATTCAAATTTGTCAACGATTTTGTTGTATCTTCTAGAGAGCGTCACAAGCGACGATTAGGAAACTTTAAAATCACAGTAACTTTTTTGTGCCATGGTGTATGTCATTTTGGGCTTGACATATCTTTTTCCCTATCTTTTGCAGTTCAGAATGGTATACTTTATTGAAGTCGCTAAAAACAACTCTTTCCGAGAAAAACGCATCGAAGGGGATGATGCATGTAAACGGTGAAAGTGAGCCGAAAGCTGTTAAAAAGTATCGCCAACGTAAAAAGGTTTTTCCTTGTTTGACACATTGCGGGCTTTGACACATTCTCGGTATTTCCTTGACAGAATCCAAAACCAATAACGTATCGGTATGTTCTACATTGGTATATTGCCATAGTTTCAACTAAATAAAACTGATGTCACATTTTAAATAACTTTTACTACTAAATTTCCATAAAAATTAATAATTAAAAAAACTTAAGCTTTCATCATGGCCAGTCAATACACATCTACCGGTACGTTATTAGTTTTTGTATGTTGTCAAGGAATTAGCCGAGATTGTCTCAGAATGTAATCTGAAAGGTTTCCAAATCGTGATATATCAAGCCATCCATCGTTTGCTATAGTGGAAAGACGTCTTCGAGAAACCGGTCGCTTAGCTCCTGAATCCAGTGATTATAGAAGGTAAACAAAAATAAAAGAAAAAATTGCAAAATTAAGTAATCATTATTAGGCCGCATTCTGTAAACATTCCTGGGTATTTTAGAATGTATTGGGGAAGATCTGAAGCTAAGTACAAAACGTTTAAGTAGAGAAATTGAAGTCTAAAACTGCCATTAATTGAACGCAGAGAACAGCTGCTACATCCATACTACAAGCAGCCAGTTCAAGACCTCTTACTCCATGATAAGTTTTTTGTTGATTTATCAATGTGCAAAGAAAAATTGATTTTAACTTTCCAAAAAACATTTTGTTCACCGACGAAGCGTGTTAACAAGATGAGGGCAAACTTTATTCTCATAACGAACACGTTTATGCCGACGAAACTGCGCATGCAATCAAACTAAACATTTTCAACGTTAATTTAAAATTAAAGTGTGGGCAGGGCTGATAGGAAATATTGTTGCTGGTCCTATCATTTTACCGTAAAGATTAACCGGTGAAATTTACTTACATCTTTAAAATACGCTGTCAGGTTTACTGGAGGATTTACCTCTATAAGTTCGGAGAGATACGTTGTTCATTCACGATGGTGTTCCACCACATCTTTCATTACCTGTTCGAAATGACATAAATCTTCGAGATAATGAAGAAATGCATACGGTTAATCTGTAAATCTTTGCATGCGTGAAAACGGCGAGCATTTTGAACAGTTTTTATGACATGTTTTTGTATTTGCATTTAATTTTCAGTTTAATTTTTGTTTTAAAATTGCTTTTATTTTATTTTTTATCCTTGAAAACAAGGAAGTAAACCCATAAAAACAAGGAAAGATTATTTACCTTTGCCAAATTCTTCAATAGAAATTGCAACACCTTGTAACAGCTTTCGACTCATTTTGACAATGTTCATGCGCCATCAGCTTCAGATGCGTTTTCCTCGGAAAGGGTTGTTTCTAGCGACTGTAATAAACTATACCTTTCTTAACTGGAAACGATAGGGAAAATGACTTATCAACCCCTAAATGACATACACCGTGGTATCGAAAAATTCGGTTACTATCAACTTTTGGACTAAGGTAAATTCAGTTAAATCGCCTTATTTTAAGGTGCACTCTAATAAGCTTTCTAATGACATCATGATTGTGGTAACTAGTATTACTTATTAATAGGTAAAAACCTAAAAATAAAAAATATGTCGATAGTCATGCTTAATAATTAATAAATATACAAGTACCTACATTTAATATTTAATAAACATAAAACAAAAATAAACAAATTAATTGAACTTGAAAAAATAATTATTTAAATAAATGTCCGAAATATCTTCCTTTTTGTTGGATGCATTTTAGTGCCAGATTACTTATCGAATCCTTAACTTGTGCCAGCATATTTGGTGATATGGTGTTAAATGCTTCTTTTATTCTCTTTCATATCTTCTTTAGTAGTCGCTGGTGGGTTGTACACTTTGCTTTTAACATATCCCCACAGAAATAAGTCACAGGGAGTTAGGTCCGATGACCTGGCAGGCCAATGCACCGGTCCTCCTCTACCTATCGATCAATGTTGGAACTGTTCAATCAACCACTGACGAACAGGTAAGACATAATGCCCCGAAGCACCGTCGTGTTGGTACCACATATTATTTAAAACAAGTGGTACATTTTGCCTTAAATAATTTTGAAGAAAATCTAGAAACACAGCACCAGTTAATATCCTGTTAAAAAAGTAGGGACCGACAACATAATTGTCGATAATACCACCCCAGATGTTTATTGACCATTTCTCTTGGCAAGTGGTTCTAAATAAATGAAGACAGCAGAACAGGGAGACCTGTCGCCGCCATCTTGGATTTTGACGCCACAAGGCCGGCCACGTGGGAGACCGTATTTTTTACCCTTATTTTTATGGTTTCTTTTCGGAGGCCTTGATGGAATTTTCATCCCTAATTATGGTCTTTTTGACAGCAAT
This sequence comes from Vesta saturnalis, assembly GCA_036346205.1. Lineage (NCBI taxonomy): Eukaryota > Metazoa > Arthropoda > Insecta > Coleoptera > Lampyridae > Vesta > Vesta saturnalis. The sequence continues at coordinate 103,251 of JARFJB010002012.1, read as the reverse complement.
TTGTCGGCCTTATTTTATGGCTTCTTTTCGGAGGCCTTTTTCAGCCCTTGATGGAATTTTCTACCCTTTTTGTTGTACTAAGAGCCTTTTTGACAGCCAAGCCTTTTTTGTACTTGCTCACGTGAGGGGTGTATTTAGGGTTTGGTCTTGGGCTTGGGGTTGGTCTTGGTCTTGGACTTAGACTTGGGGTTCGTCCAGGCGTTGGTCTTACATTTGGGGCTGGGGCTGGGTGACGGCTTCTTTTCGGGGACCTTTTTCAACCTTAACTAAGGTACTTTTGGTAATATTAAGAGCAGTACAACCCCTGGAGGTTAGGCAATTGCACGTGTTCTGATTGAAAAACATTTTTATTTAAGCTATGTTTATTAATATGTATTAGGGCCCATTTTATTTTATCAAATGAGATTGCCCTCGTTCCTCTCGTTTCTCTCGTTTCTCTCGTATATCTCGTTTATTTCGTTTCTCTCGTTTACTTCGTTCTCTCGTTTCTCTCGTTTCTATCATTCCTCTCGTTTCTCTCGTATCTCTTGTTTCTCTAGTTTCTCTCGTTTCTCTCGTTCCTCTCGTTTCTCTCGTTTCTCTCGTTTCTCTCGTTTCTCTCGTTTCTCTCGGTTCTCTCGTTTCTCTCGTTCCTCTCGTTTCTCCCGTTTCTATCGTTCCTCTCGTTTCTCTCGTTTCTCTCGTTTCTATCGTTTCTCTCGTTTGTATCGTTTCTCTCCTATCTCTTGTTTCTCTAGTTTCTCTCGTTTCTCTCGTTTCTCTCGTTTCTCTCGTTTCTCTCGTTTCTCTCGTTTCTCTCGTTTGTCTCGTTTCTCTCGTTTCTCTCGTTTCTCTCGTTTCTCTCGTTTCTCTCGTTTCTCTCGTTTCTCTCGTTTTTCTCGTTTCTCTCGTTTCTCTCGTTTCTCTCGTTTCTCTCGTTTCTCTCGTTTCTCACGTGTGTACGTGCGTGCGTGCGTGCTTGAGAGCGTGCGTGCGTGCGTGCGTGGGTGTGTGTTTGTGTGTGTGTGTGTGTGTGTGTGTGTGTGTGTGTGTGTGTGTGTGTGTGTGTGTGTGTGTGTGTGTGTGTGTGTGTGTGTCGTGTGTGTTTGAGTGTGTGTGTGTGTGTGCGGGCTTGCGTGAGTGCGTGGCTACGTGCGATCGTGTGTACGTGTGTGCGTGTTTTTGCGAATGTGGATGTTTCTAAGCTAGTATCGTCCACTATAGCTCCAGAACGGTAATACGTACGTACTTAAAATGTTGTATTTAAGCTTGTTTCCATTTCTCCTGGAGCTAATTATGTTTTAGGAGTTCAGCGGAAGATAGTGTTTATAGGGAAAGGTCTTTTGTTTTTATCAAATATTTCTGAAATAGCAACAAAGATTCCTGAGGTTCAAATTTGTTCAATATCTGAAAAAGGATAAACTCATTAGGAAATGTGTAAGTATATTTGTTAAACATAATTTAATTTTACGTAACTTTTCTTTAAATACGTGTAAAAATTAATTAAATAAAATTGGTAATGTTTAAACTGTATTATCGGTATTATCGTTGAATAACTTCACTCAACGGTATTATATAGAAACGAGCGACCTTGGAATTTTTCTTAACTTAATATCTTGGTGTCTAGTAACTTTTATCTGACTGATACTTGTTTTTGTCTTTATAATGTTGTCCATTTTCATTATGAACGTATTAAAAAGAGTCATAATTACCATAAACAAATTAATGTTAAGATCAAGACACTTATCTTTTGGGTTTTTAAATCGTGCCTTTCTCTATTTATATTTTATGTAAATTTATTCGTTTCGATTACAATTATAGTTATTGTCTTCAGTAAATGTTAATATCTTTACGAATTACTAATGGTGCTAGATGAAATTTATGACATATGGAGAAGATGAAAACGCCTGTTATTAATATAGTTTGATAAACGTATAAACCAATTATGGAATTTAATTTTAATAGAGAATAACTATATTCTTAGTAAATTATATATTATTAAACTAGCTTGACGGTGACAAATCAGAACCCCCTCTAACGGTCGAAGGCTAACGGTGAAAAATGAACAAATTAACAAAATTTTATCAAATTATAATGTAAGTGTAAAGTTATGAAAAACTTTAATTTTCAAATAGATAAAAGTATTCACAATTATGAACTTAAAATACTTATTAAAGATCTAAATAAATCTAACAAGGAAATATTTTTTAATTGTTATTGTTTAGTGAAAACATAATGTTGCACGATTAATACGATTTCTATTTTAACTACTTATGTTAAATTATAGTGCTGCAGTAACTTAACGAATCTAAACCGAGCTCGTGGAGTATTGGTACCACGAACTGCTTAGCATTCTGGAGCTAATGGGTTCGATTCCCGCTGCCGTCTACCCTGCATGAGGTTCTTTCAGGGAGTTTCCTCATACACATGCACCGGCATGGTCACTGCGTATACGCACACCATACGCGTATTTAGGCGAATGCTGGGGTAGTGTTTTTTTCCTCAGAACCCTAACTCCGCTCCTTCCTATCCTATACTGACAACACCTATCCTTAATCCCACCATGTATACGTACGTAATGTATGTATGTATGCTGGGAATCCATGTTTGAGGGCGAAGGAGCTTCGAAAGCTCAAGCAGTCCGCCCTCTCCCTTGGGAAGGGAATAAAATACATGGCCTTTTTCTTTTCCTTTTTTCGTATCTAATAGGCAAAGCATTTACTTCAAGATTTCGTAAAAAACGCACCTAGTCATACTAAACGCTAAAATTAAAACATGAAATTGTGCCTTCTTTAATTATAAGATGTTAAAGCCAATTTAAACGGAGTTCCCCTTGCTTATTAAAGTTATTGGGATGTTTATACATCCCATAGCTTCATGTTGTAAAAGAACATAATAATGGGTTTGTTTTTCCACATTATCAAATTCAATTTCATGATTTAAATTATTTAAATCATGCTCAGCTACCGCAGCTTTTCTGGTGGACCTAATCTCCAAAGCTCATATATCCGTTGTCGAAATATGACCTTATGGTGACGTTACATGTTGTTTAATCTTTCTAGTAAGTTTAAAAACAGCCCGATTTTTAACTGTTCGCTTTCGTTTATTAGAGAGTGTTCTCATTTGTCAACTTCAAGGCATTTGAATAATACTAAACTTATTAAAAATTTTAATTAAAATTATAATTAAAATTAAAATTAAAAATATAAGGCTGAAGTTATTCCAATTTTTACTAATTTACCCTTTAACTTCGTAAATGAATGTCTTGATTACAACGAAACAAAATCAGCTGATCTCGAGTTTGTTATAAATTATGTAGATATTTGTATATATTTTATTCAATTTCTACGCCATCTGCCTTACTGTAGGTAAAGTAAGGTTGTATAAAAATGGCAAAGGAGTAATCCACCAAAAAAGAGATACATTCCAACACAAGTGGAGATACAAAAACGGATTTCATTTGGAAAAACGGATGCAAAAACCCCATTTGTGAAACTAAAAACTCTTTATCTTGATCGTGTAAACAAAATGACAACAATGGTTCAAAGTTAAAAACGTCTGTTCAGCAGTCATCTCTAATGGATAAACAACACTTAGATAATAGTTGTAAAAGTGCTACTTTTAGTAGCTTCCACATATATTAAATACGCATGTATGAAATAAAGTAGAAAGGTTAAAACAATTAATACTTAAAATTAGAACTCCTCATTTGTCCAACATAGGAAGATAGGAATTATGTAATTAATTAGTATCTATATAAGTCTTAAGTGTATCTCTTGCGTATCTAATTATGTTGGCATGAACTATTGCACCCGGATTATTATCATTGTTATATTTCATAAGAAATATGGATTATCCCGTTCTATCAGTTTTATTCAAATGGGTATTGATAAAATATTTTAGTTACTTCAGATTTCTATTTTATGAAGAGAACTAACTTAATCATTATAGCAACTCAATTACCGTTGCTACCGAACCCTATTTTGGTTTAAATAGATATCTTAATGCTAACCTTTTACTTTAATTAATTAAGCTAAAAAAGAATTACATAAGCAATAATAAGCTAGTACTACCTTATTAGTATTAAGCTGTTAGTAACAGTTATTTCTTTATAGTTCTGTTTTCTAGAACAAGAATTAATAATAAATTTTATATTTTAAGATTTAAGTAACTGAGCATTTATTTTATTATAAATTTTGTTATGAATGAATAAGTTCAAAAGTAAATATGTAATTAAAAATTATTATTCATTTTATTAAATACATAAATAAAAAGTTTACCTCGAGTAGGATTTGAACATACGACCTGTACTTTGACGTAAATTCTAAATAAGTACAGGTCGTAGGTTCAAATCTACTCAGAAACTTATTAATTGTTAATAAAATTAATAATAATTTTTAACGAGCATGTATTTATCTGCGTTTCATACAATTAAATTCCTTAAAATAACTTAGAGAAAGGGTTAATTAACGTTTAAGTTCAATATTTTAATTACAGTATTTCTATTAGGACCAAGAATTAGTTGACATTCTAAAAATAGAAGCATTTAAAGCTCTTTAAGATATCATAATATTAAATATCAACGATCCTAGGGAATTTGGAGCTTAAAAGGTAGAAAAACAATCCTGACTTTTTACAAATCCTAAGGGTATACACAAATGATAAATGGGATTCTCTGAAATGTTTTGAAACGCAGAAATATGTGGTAACGAGCATCCCTGTTAATAAACAGGTCATGACCTACATTCAATTACCAATTTCGAACATCCGCAACAGGAAATAGGTGACCGGGGTTGCTGAAATAAAGCTGTGTTGCACTTGCGTGGGAGAAGTTCAAGGTGGGCTCCTGACACGAATATAACCTACTTTTGAGATACTATGAAATCTACTTATTTACGATTACAGCATTTTCTTTATTGCCGTATTTTATCAAACGAAGAAAAATATTAAAAAGTAAATTGTGGTAGCCTTCACGAAAATAACTTCGTATAGGTATAAAATGTTCACGTTAATTACAAAAAATAAAAATGGTAATGAAATTAGTGCTTTCAATTGCTGTAAAAGAATGAAAACGCATTCTGTTCCAAGTTTGATATCTATTACAGTTCGACGTTTATACCCACTCTTGAGAAAATGAGATTTAAAAGAAATATGAGATTTGAATCTTATCTTCGGATTTTTAAATTCTAATATACGTATTTAATATTCTCTTCAGTTTTATGTAATCTTAGCATCTAAAATCTCCAATCTTTTAACAGAAACGTTAACGGTGTAATAATGTTTTTATCTTTCAACCTACATGTACATACGAGGGTAAGATGAATAGTTCTCAACCTGATACAGAGATGGCGCTCCAATTAGGAAAAATGTATGTTTCCTTCCAGGGTGCACGTGTCCTTAGTTCGCATGACAAGTTTCAAATTGTTCTCTCAAGTAGTTTGTTTACACGAATTTTGACAGTAGACGTCGTGCGTGTTTTTCATTAAAATGGATAAACTTGAATATCGTGCGGTCATAAAATTCTTCGTTTTCGATGGATTCACCCCTACCGAAATGCAGCCGAAGTTGAGAAAAGTTTACGCGGACTCTGCTCCTTCCATGTCAACCGTTAAAAAGTGGGCAGCTTAATTTAAACATAGTCGTACATCACTCGAAGGTGACCCACGTGAAGGACGACCAAAAATCGCAGCAACCACAGCAGAAACCATTGAAAAAGTGCATGATATCGTGTTGAACAATAGGCGACAGCTGATGCTGTGTGAATATCGGAAG